>BTHU01000016.1:21587028-21972028 GCA_036184795.1 Tokudaia tokunoshimensis
GTTCTTCAAAAGAAAAAAGCATTCCATTTATTTATTAATGTGTAGTGTTTCATTTACTCTGCTTGAGTGTTTAAAGCAACTTTTCTTCTCACTATTACCTTGGAGTGTATACTACTTCTGGGTGAATGGTTCTCTATTCTCAGTATATATTTGAACTTTTGGAAATAAATAAATGACCTTCACCTACATACATGATAGCTTCAGTCTTATATGGCATCAAATCTGTACACATTTCTAACTTAGAACATTTGCTCCCAGCTTTAGTCAGAGTATTTCATACCTGCAATAAACATTCCATGTCTCCTTTAACCCTACATCTACTAGAAAACTATAATACTCTTTATTGTTGGAATAGCATATGACAGGGACAAAAAAATAAGCCATAGGCTTCATGTCACTAGTACCTATAAATATGCCTTTGATACCCTATGAATATGGAAGGCTTTATATCTTACCTTTGGTGAGTATCAGAACAAAAAGTAAATTTTCTGGTGACTTTTGTCCTATTCTTTGGTTGTTATGACCATGGTTTTCAGGAGTAAATCATTGCCTATTCTGAACTTTCATTATGTTCTCTTTGCCACTTAGATTCTAGAGTTCCTTTATGGTTGACGATTGAGACCATGCTTTTAATGAACTGCAACTACAAGCATTATCAGAGTCTGTTGCAGCACTTCTCGAATCATAATCTGTGGACCACTTGTCTCCAAATTCTAAAATATTTTCCGTTAGCATTCAGATGTTACATTTCATTTTCTTCTTTCACTTATAGCTGTTCTTTTAAAGCTATAAAGTGTGTCTCAAAATATTAGATGTAAAATAATCTCCTCACTAAACATTTTAGTAGCTAGCTATGTAGCCATCTATGATTGTTCACAAGAAGGAATGCTTTTTAAAAAATATTTCATGTCTCTTATTATTTTGAATAAACTAATAAATACATAGTCCTTATATCAATCTGTATTATTACACAGATATTTTAAATTTCAGAGCTCCTCAAGGGATTAGCTGACTCTTTTGCAATTGTTGCATAATAGTTAAATCCCTTCCTCTGCATTTACATTTTCTTCAGTCCAATATAGGTGTTATTTTGAAGATCATCCCCCGATCAACTTCCTGCATACTAATCTGTATCTCAGCTCCTGTTTCCCACAGTGCCATTTAAGATAATAAGCCCTGAGAGTAATTCAGAGAAGCAGACTCAAATTATACTTACAGCTCTATCTTCCACTGGCCAGTGAGAAATAAGGATAGTATCATAGATAGTATAAAGGATATAATATCTCATTAGGTGAAAGGCTACATTTGATAATGCATCAGTGATTAATACCAACAGTATTTATGATGATGAATTTCAATTGTCAATCCAGGGAAATTTTGCATACAATAGTAGGTGTTAGAAGGTACACTATTAGCTTCAGTTAGCATTTTTTGTTTGTTTGTTTGTTTGTTTGTTTTGTTTTTCGACTCAGAGTTTCTTTGTATAGCCCTGGCTGTCCTGGGACTTACTCTGTAGACCAGGCTATCCTCAAACTCAGAAATCCGCCTACCTCTGACTCCCAAGTGCTAGGATTAAAGGCATGCGCCACCACAGCCTGGCTGTTAGCACTATTCTTAAGCAAGGATCTTACGGTTTGTAAATGGAGAAAGCGACCTGAGTACAAGTGGGGTTCTTTTTTTTTGTTTGTTTGCTTTTTTTTCTACTTCCTGACTAGAACACAATATGGCCAGGTCTCTCAAGCTTTTGCCACTGGGATTGCCCTTCCGTGATGGACTGTATCTTACAACTGTGAGCCAAAACAAGCCCCTTAACTTAAGTTGTTTTTACTCTTATTTATCCGTTTGTTTGTTCATTTGCTTGTTTTATCACAGCAATAGGAAAAATGACTACGATGGAAACCAAGGGTACAGTTAAGAGTCAGATTTGGGGGAAAGTGGGGTAAATGATAATATGATATGAAGAAAATAAGCCAAATAGTCAAAGCAAGATAATTTACAAGGAATATAAATTCTTCTTCTTCTTCTTCTTCTTCTTCTTCTTCTTCTTCTTCTTCTTCTTCTTCTTCTTCTTCTTCTTCTTCCTCCTCCTCCTCCCCCTCCTCCTCCTCTTCTCCTCCTCCTCCTCCTTCTCTTTTTCTGCTGTTGCTGCTGCTGCTCCTGCTGCTACTACTACTTCCAGTTCTTCTTCTACTCTTCCTTCTCCTCCTTCTTTCTTCTGTTTGTGTTTTTTTGACAGACTCTTGTAGATCAGTCTAGACTAGAATGCAAGATGAGGCCTTACCTTGCTGTCTTAGTCAGGGTTTCTATTTCTGCACACACACCATGACCAAGAAGCAAGTCGGGGAAGAAAGGGTTTACTTAGCTTACACTTCCACATTGCTGTTGATCACCAAAGGAAGTCAGGACTGGAACTCAAGCAGGTCAGGAAGCAGGAGCTGATGCAGAAGCCATGGAGGGAATGTTCCTTACTGGCTTGCTTCCCCTGGCTTGCTCAGCTTACTTTCTTATAGGACCCAAGACCACCAGCCCAGGTATGGCACCACCCACAAGGAGCCCTCCACCCTTGATCACTAACTGAGAAAATGCCTTACAACTGGATCTCATGGAGCCATTTCCTCAAGGGAGACTTCTTTTTCTGTGAAAACTCCAGCTTGTGTCAAGTTGACACACAAAACCAGCCAGTACAATTGCCCCTTATCAACTTGACACACAAACAAATAACTACTTAGCCTCAACCCTTACTTTCTTATTCATCCCCAATATCTAAATAACTTTAAGAGTCCCACAGTCTTTACATATTAAAATTTCAGTCCCTTTAAAATATCCAATACCATTTAAAATTCAAAGACATTTTAAAATTCAATGTCTCTTAACTGTGAGCTTCACTAATATATATATATATATATATATATATATATATATATATATATATATATATATATATATATATATTACTTTAAGAGGAAAAAATATCAGGACAAAGTCACAGTCAAAAGCAAAATCAGTCATCCAATGTCTGGGATCTACTAATGATTATTTAGGCTCCTCCAAGGTCTTGGGTCACTTCTCCAGCTCTGCCCTTTGTAGTACACACCTTGTCTTCTAGGCTCCAGATGCCTGTATTTCACTGCTGCTGCTGTTCTTGGTGGTCATTCCAATGGTACTGGCATCTTCAAAACATTGTTGTCTTCTGTTGTAACTAGGCTTCACCAGTAGTCTCTCATAGGCTCTCTTCATGGTGCCAAGCCTCAACTCCTCTTCATGGACCCTTCAGTCCTGGGCCACCAATTGCAACTGAGGCTGCAACTTCTCCAGTGTCCTTCCGTGGCCTCTCACAGTGCTGAGACTCAATTGCTCTTCATGTCTTCAAAACCAGTACTACCTGGGTGACTCTTACACATTACCAAGTCCATCCAGAGCACAAGGTAAAACCTTGGCTATCTCTGGATAATCTGTGTGTTCTGAGAAAACACTTCCCAGAAGATTTCACCTCAGTGATGCTGGTCTCTTCTTAATCACCGCTAATTTCTTAGCTCCAGCTAACTGCATCAATAGTCCCAGTAACACAAAGTTTTCGCTTTAGTAGTTCTGGTATCTTGTTAATCACAGCTGGTTTTTCAGCCCCAGCTCACCAAATACACAGAATCTTCACAATCAAAATGGCAGTGTCCCAGATAAGAGTCTTTACTCTTCCCTCTGAAATTTCACAAGCCAGGCCTCCATCTTCTGCAGTGTTCTCAACATCATATTCCAGGCTCCTACACAACAATCCAAAGAGCTCTGAACACCAAATGGATCTTTCAGCACAAAGTTCCAAAGTCCTTTTCACAGTCCTCCCCAAAACATGGTCAGGTTGTCATAGGAATATCCCACTATGCTGGTACCAATTTGTCTTAGTCAGGGTTTCTATTCCTGCACAAATATCATGGCCTAGAAGCAAGTTGAGGAAGGTTAGGGTTAGGAAAGGGTTTACACAGCTTACACTTCAACATGGCTGTTCATCACCAAGGGAAGTCAGGACTGGAACTCAAGCAGGTCAGAAAGCAGGAGCTGAAGCAGAAGCCATGGTGGGATTTTACTTACTGGCTTACTTCCCCTGGCTTCTCAGCTTGCTTTCTTATAGAACCCAGGACCACCACCAGCCCAGGGATGGCAACACTCACAATGGGCCCTCCACCCTTGATCACTAATTGAGAAAATGACTTACAACTGAATCTCAAAGAGGCATTACCTCAAGGGGAACTCCTTTCTCTGTGAAAACTCCAGCTTGTGTCAATTTGACACACAAAACAAGTCAGTTCACTTGCCTACAGCTCATAGTGATTTGGTTTTTAGCCACCAATTTCTGGAATTACAGAAATGAGTCATGGGTCCTAGCTTGCCAGTATTAATAGAGCAAATGAATACAATCTCAGTATTATGTTTTAAGACTGTTTACTGTTAGATCATTCTTTTTCTTTCCTACCAGATAAGAGGAGTAGAACCACTGTACATTGACTTAAAATAGACCAAAATCGCCTATGGCATGTCAGTACTGACTTCCCCACCCTCATTCATAATACCCATATAGCTGAACCACTGGGATATTTGGTTGTAGAGATCATACTACTCTATACTATAGATGTTCCTTGCCTAGAGCTTATAGCTATTTGATCCCACACATACTGCAGGTTGAAATATTGAAGCTTACCCATATTAGAAATTTTTAGTATTTAAATGTTAAACTCTAGAATGTTTTAAAAATCACATATTGTAAGAAAATATTATCACATTTACAACTATAGATTTGTGTCTAGAATATTTCAACTCTCTCAATGCCAATAATAAAAATGTTTCCAAACACAAACAAAAACCTGATGATAAACCAGGGAAGACATACAGTACAGAAAACAAATAAAAGTTGCATGACATCAGAGGTTACTAGGAAAAGACTAATTAAACACCAATTTAGATTTTTCAGTAATGGTTAAATAAACCAACACTGAGCACATCAACCACCAGGAAATAATGTGAATGAACTCAAATTTGCATGCAACAATTATGGGATACAAAATAAAAAATTGCTTCGAAAAATTTTATTTTGGAAAAGTTGAAGAGACAATCTATTTCAAGGTATTCACCCAAGAAAAAGCGAAAGTGCATGTCTGCACAGGAACTCGTACACAGCTATTCACAGCATATTTCCTTTATTTTTAAATTGAGTTCTTATTTTAGTTTAAATTCAATACAAAGAAAGTGTTAAAACTGGTATAGAAGCTCAATAAAATGAGTATTTCAAAGTTTTTCGATGGAAAAAGGAAAGTTATTCAAAATTCTCAACCAGAATCCCTCCAACTTGATCACAATAGATGGAATATGATTGTGTATGTGGTTAGAATGGTACCTCTTCATAGAAATAGTAAAAACTTAGGGTAGTTCATAATTTTACTATCAGGAAACTGTCTAGGTAGCCATTAAGTTATCCTTAGTCCCCTAGAAATAGATCAGTGTTAGATAATAACTGCATTTTTAAAATTCCATTTAAAGCAGTAAAGCCCTCTCTACAATGATAGAAAATGTGTGGTGAATGAGAAAAATCCAGTAGGAGGAGCCAGAGGCAGAGTGAGAATGACAGGACACATTTTTAAGATGGGGATATGTGAAAAGAAATTTTTTTTTATATTTTTATTTACATTCCAAATCATTTCCCCTTTCCCATTTCCTCCCTCCCCGAAAGACCCATAAGCCCCCTTCCCTCCCTCTTTTCCCCATTCAACCCCCTCTCACTTCTCTGACTCGGCATTCCCCTACATCCAGTCTTTCCAGAACCAGGGGTCTCTCCTTCCATCTTCTTGGAAATCTATTGATATGCATATTGTGTCTAGGGTATTCTGAGATTCTGGGTTAATATCCCCTTATCAGTGACTGCATACTATGTGTTTTCTTTTGTGATTGGGTTACCTCACTAAGGATGATATTTTCAAGTTCTGACCATTTGCCTAGGAATTTCGTGAATTCATTGTTTTTAATTGCAGAGTAGTATTCCATTGTGTAAATATACCACATCTTCTGAATCCATCCCTCCGTTGAGGGACATCTGGGTTCTTTCCAGCTTCTGGTTATTATAAATAAGGCTGCTATGAACATAGTGGAGCATGTGTCCTTATTGCATGCAGGGGAAGCCTCTGGGTATATGCCCTGGAGTGGTATAGCCGGATCCTCCGGGAGTGCCATTCCCAGTTTTCTGAGGAACCGCCAGACTGCTTTCCAGAGTGGTTGTACCAGCTTGCAATCCCACCAGCAGTGGAGGAGTGTTCCTCTTTCTCCACATCCTTGCCAACAACTGCTGTCTCCTGTGTTTTTGATCTTAGCCATTCTGACTGGTGTGAGATGGAATCTCAGGGTTGTTTTTATTTGCATTCCCCTAATGACTAAGGATGACTGCATGGTATTGGTACAGTGACAGGCATGTAGATCAATGGAACAGAATTGAAGACCCAGAAATGAATCCACACTCCTATGGTCACTTGATCTTTGACAAAGGAGCTAAAACCATCCAGTGGAAAAAAGATAGCCTTTTCAACAAATGGTGCTGGCTCAACTGGAGGTCAACATGCAGAAGAATGCAAATTGACCCATTCTTATCTCCTTGCAGGAAGCTCAATTCCAAGTGGATCAAGGACCTCCACATAAAGCCAGACACACTGAAACTAATAGAAAGGAAACTAGGGAAGAACCTTGAACATATGGGCACAGGGGAGAATTTCCTGAATAGAACTCCAATAGCTTATGCTCTAAGATCAAGAATTGACAAATGGGACCTCATTAAATTGCAAAGTTTTTGCAAGGCAAAAGACGCTGTCACAAAGACAAAGCGGCAACCAACTAACTGGGAAATGATCTTTACCAACCCTACATCTGACAGAAGGCTAATATCCAAGATATACAAAGAACTCAAGAAGTTAAACTCCAGAGAGGCAAGTAACCCTATTAAAAATGGGGTACAGAGCTAAACAAAGAGTTCTCACCTGAAGAATATCTAATAGCTGAGAAGCACCTAAAGATTTGTTCATCATCCTTAGTCATTAGTGAAAAGAAATTTTAACTGAATGAGGTATGCAATACGTGTGGTGGTTTGGGTGATTGTGTTTGATTTCCATTAAAGGTATTAGTAGGTATAAATCTTTCTAGATGATACTATGTCTTTAAGCCCAATGACTGTCCTGTGGTTTGCTGCAGTGGTGTTGTAAAGGCACTTAATATTCATCATTCAGAAATAAGCTGTAGCTCTTAAATAAAAGATGAGTTTCTGTCTCTGTTCTGATCAAATCTAAGATAGCGATAAAAACTAAAAACAACAGAATAAAGAAGCAAAAGAAGGCATGGGAAAGCAAGGTCAACAAGAGAGAAAGAGAGCTTACCTGGGGATTTTCTGGCAGCATTGAGAAGAAAGTAAAACTTATAAATGTCTTGTTGACTTGATCTTTTAGTCACCACTCTGTCTCTGTCTCTGTCTCTGTCTCTGTGTCTCTCTCTATATATCACTCTGTCTCACTTTGTCTCTGTCTCAGTCTGTGTGTGTGTGGGGGGGGGAGATGGAGAGGGGTATCTGGGTGTATCTGCATGTATCTGCTTAAAATAGTTGCTGTTAGCCATGAAATGAGTGCTATGACCTGAACTCAAGTCTTCTAGAAGAACAGCCAGTGCTCTTAACCACCAAATGATGTCTCTACTCCTGTATCTTTCTTTTTTTTTTAATTTTAAAATAAATTTTTAATGAATATAATCTTCATTTACATTTCAAGTGCTAAAATCTTTCCTGGTTTCCCCCCTCCCCAAAAACCCCCAACCCCTCTGCCCACCTCCTGCCTCCAAGAATATGCCCCTCCACATGACCCACTCCCACCTACCTCCCCCCTCGATTTCCCTTTGTTGGGTTATCTACTGATCCTTCACCAGACCAAGGACCTCTCCTCCCACTGCTGCCAGACAAGGCATTCCTCTGCCACATTTTTGGCTGGAACCATGTGTACCCCTTGATTGGTGGTTTAGTGCCGGGGAATCCTGGTACATCTGGGTGGCCGACATCTTTGTTCTTCCCATGGGGCTGTAAAACCCTTCAGTTCCTCCAGTCTACCCTCCAACTCCTCCATTGGGGATCCCATGTCCAGTCCAATAGTTGGCTGCTAGCATCTGCTTCTGTATGTGTAAGACTCTGGTAGGGCCCCTCAGGAGACAACCATAACAGGCTCCTTTTTGTATGCACTACTTGTCATGCATAATAGTGTCGGGGTTTGGTAACTTTTTATAGGATGAATCCCCAGGTAGGGCAGTCTCTAGAGGGCCATTCTTTAAGTGTCTGCTCCACAATTTGTCTCCATTATTGCTCCTGTGAGTATTTTGTCCTCTATCTCAGAGGAACCAAAGCACCCCTACTTCAGTCTTCATTCTTCTTGAGCCTCCTGTAGTTTGTGAATTGTAACTTGTTTATTTTGAGATTTTGGGTTAACATCCACTTATCAGTGAGTGCATACCATATGTGTTCTTTTGTGTTTGGGTTACCTCACTCTGGATGACACTTTCTAATTCCATCCATTTGCCTAAAAATTTCATGATTTCATTGTTTTTAATAGCTGAATAGTAATCCATAGTGTATATATACCAAAATTTCTGTATCCATTCCTCTGTTGAAGGACATCTAGGTTCTTTCTAGCTTTCTGGCTATTATAAATAAGACCACTATGAACATAGTGGAGCATGTGTCCTTATTACACGTTGGAGCATCTTCTGGGTATATGCCCAGGAGTGGTATAGCTGGGTCCTCAGGTAGTACTATGTCTAATTTTCTGAGGAACCACCAAATTGATATCCAGAGTGGTTTTACCAGCTTGCAATCCCACCAAAAATGGAGACGTGTTCTTCTTTCCCCACATCCTTTCCAGCATCTGCTGTCCCCTGATATTTTCATCTTAGCCATTCTGACCTGTGTAAAGGAGAATCTCAGTGTTTTGTTTTGATTTGCGTTTCCCTGATAACTAATAATGCTGAGCATTTCTTTAGGTGCTTCAGAGTCATTCAAGTTTCCTCAGTTGAGAATTCCCTGTTTAGCTCTGTACCCCAATTTTAATAAGGTAATTTGACTATCTGGCGTCTAACTTCTTGAGTTCTTTGTATACATTGTATATTAGCCCTCTATCAGATGAAGGACTGGTAAAGATCTTTTCCCAATTTCTTGGTCGCCTTTTTGTCCTTTGACCGTGTCCTTTGCCTTACAGAAGCTTTGCACTTTTATGAGGTCCCATTTGTCGATTCTTGTTCTTACAGCATAAACCATTGATGTTCTATTCAGGAAAATTTCCCCTGTGCCCATGAGTTCAAGGTTCTTCCGTATTTTCTCCTCTATAAGCTTTAGTCTGGTTTTACTATAGGTCCTTGATTCACTTGGACTTGAGCTCTCTACAAGGAGATAAAATGGGTTGATTTGCATTTTTCTGCATGCTGACCTCCAGTTGATCCAGCACCATTTGTTGAAAATGCTGGCTTTTTTCCACTGGATGTTTTTAGCACCTTTGTCAAATATCAAGTGATCTTAGGTGTGTGGGTTCTTTTCTGGGTCTTCAATTCTATTCCATTGATCTTCCTGACTGTCTCTGTACCAATACCAAACAGTTTTTATCACTATTGTTCTGTAGTAGAGCTTTATGTCAGGGAGGGTGATTCCCCAAGGAGATCTTTTGTTGTGGATAATAGATTTTGCTATCCTGGGTTTTTTTACTATTCCAGATGAATTTGAGAATTGCTTCTAGCTCGATGAATTGATTTGGTATTGTGATGGGAATTGTATTGAATCTGTAGATTGTGCTTTCGGCAAGATGGCCAATTATACTATATTAATCCTGCCAATCCATGAGCATGGGAGATCTTTCCATTTTCTGACATCTTCGATTTCTTTCTTCAGAGGCTTGAAGTTCTTGTCATACTTGTCACTTGCTTGGTTAGAGTCATATCAATGTATGTAATATTATTTGTGACTATTGTGAAGGGTGTCATTTCCCTAATTTCTTTCTCAGCTTGTTTATCCTTTGAGTATAGAAAGGCTGCTGATTTGTTTAATTTTATATCCAGCCACTTGCTGAAGTTGTTTATCAGCTTTAGGAGTTCTCTGGTGGAAGTTTTAGGGTCACATAAGTACACAATCATATCATCTGCAAATAGTGATATTTTTACTTCTTCCTTTCCAATTTGTATACTTTTGATCCCCTTTTGTTGTCTGATTGCTCTGGCTAGGACTTCAAGTACTATATTGAACAGATAAAGAGAAAGTGGTCACCCTTGTCTGGTCCCTGAATTTAGTGGGATTGCTTCAAGTTTCTCTCCATTTAGTTTGATATTGGCTATGGGTTTGCAGTATATTGCTTTCACTATGTTTAGATATGGGCTTTGGATTCCCAATCACTCCAAGACTTTTATAATGAAGGGATACTGGATTTTGTCAAAAGCCTTTTCAACATCTAATGAAATGACCATGTGGGTTTTTTTTTCCTTGTGTTTGTTTATGTAGTGGATTACATTGATGGATTTCCATATATTGAACCATCCCTGCATCCCTGGGTTGAAGCCTACTTGATCTCAGTGAATTATCATTTTGATGCACTCTTGGATTCAGTTGGCCAGAATTTTGTTGAGTATTGTTGCATCGATGTTCATAATGAAGACTGATCCGAAGTTCTCTCTCCTTGTTGGTCTTTGTTTGGTTTAGGTATAAGCATTATTGTAGCTTCCATAGAATGAATTGGGTAGTGTTCCTGGAGTTTTTATTTTGTGGAATAATTTGAAGAGTATCGGTATTAGCTCTTTGAGTATCTGATAGAATTCCCCACTAAACCCATCTGGTCCTAGGCTTTTTTTTTTTGTTGTTTGTTTGTTTTTTGTTTTGTTTTGTTTTTTTGATGGGTGACTATTAACAACTGCTTCTATTTTCCTCAGGAATTATGTGATGATTTAGATGGTTTATCTGATCCTGTTTTTACATTGGCACCTGGTATGTATTTAGAAAGTTGTCCATTCCCTCAAGATTTTCAAATTTTATTGAGTATAAGATCTTGTAGTAGGATCTGATGATTTTTGAATTTCCACAGTTTCTGTTTTTATGTCTCCCTTTTCATTTCTGATTTTATTAATTTGGGTAGTGACTCTGTACCCTCTGGTTAGTCTAGCTCAGGGTTTATCTATCTTGTTGATTTTCTCAAAGAACCATCTCCTGGTTTTGTTGATTCTTTGTATAGTTCTTTTTGTTTCTATTTGGTCAATTTCGGCCCTGAGTTTGATGATTCCTGCCTTCTACTCCTTTTGGTTTTTTGTTTTGTTTTGTTTTGTTTTGTTTTGTTTTTTTGGTTTTTTTTTTGGTTTTTTTTTTTGGTTTTTTTTTTTTTTGCTTCTTTTTGTTCTAGAGCTTTCAGGTGCACTGTTTCAAGCTGTTAGTGTAAGTTTTCCTATTACCACTGCTTTCATTGTATCCCGTAAGTTTTGGTATGATGTGTCTTCATTTTCATTAAATTCTAAAAAGTCTTTAATTTCTTTCTTTATTTCTTCCTTGACCAAGCTATCATTGAGAAGAGTATTTTTCAAAGTCTACATGTACGTGTGTTTTCCATTGTTTTAGTTTGAACTTAAGACCAGTCTTAGGCCATGGTGATCTGATAAAGTGCATGGAATATTTCTGTATCTGTTGAGGCCTGTTTTATGACCAAATATATGATCAATTTTGGAGAAGGTAACATGAGGTGCTGAGAAGAAGGTATATTCTTTTACTTTATGATGGAATGTTCTGTAAATACCTGTTAGATTCATTTGGTCCATATCTTCAGTTAGTTTCACTGTGTCTCTGTTTAATTTCTGTTTCCATGATTTGTCCATTGTTGAGAGTGGGGTGTTGAAGTCTCCCACTATTATTGTGCGGGGTACAATATATGCTTTGAGCTTTAGAAAAGTTTCTTTCTTGAATGTGGCTGCCCTTGCATTTGGAGTATAGATATTCAGAATTGAGAGTTCGTCTTGGTAGGCTTTTCCTTTGACCAGTATGAAGTGTCTCTCCTTATCTTTTCTAACAACTTTTGGTTGTGCTGGTGGTTCTCTAGAAAGTATCGGGAGATGGGGTCTTCCCTGTGGCAGAACTGTCAGGGGTCTACCACAGCAGAACAAATGGGGCAGGTGGCAGGAGGAAGGGGTAGAAGGGACAGTCTGCTCCTGTATCTTTCATTCTTATTATTTCCTATTAAATTCTTTAAGACAAAATAGAAAGTCTAGGTTATTAAAAATAAAATCTTTGACCTAATTTTGACAAATAACCCACAAAACATCATCTTCAACAATAAAACATATACACAGGAAGGATATAATAGGATCCCTTAGCCTTTTATCAAGGTCTACTGCTATCTTTCTTCATTCCCCACTGCCCTTTCTTCCAATGACTTTTAAAGACACCTTAGGGCATGATCTCCAAAGCCTTGTGGAATATATGTATATACTGATTTTCCATTTCCTTAATGACAAATTAAACATTCCACAGCTATGCAGTATAGTTCTTGCACAGGTTACTCAAGTTTGCTATAGGCAAACACTCTTTTCTCTCACTTCAGTTTATTAGAGATTGTATCCATTGGTCTATAAGACAAAACTTTTATTTCCTTGAGTTTCTTT
The DNA here is from genome assembly GCA_036184795.1 of Tokudaia tokunoshimensis. Lineage (NCBI taxonomy): Eukaryota > Metazoa > Chordata > Mammalia > Rodentia > Muridae > Tokudaia > Tokudaia tokunoshimensis. The sequence continues at coordinate 21,599,707 of BTHU01000016.1, forward strand.
CTGCTAGCCTATGGTTGTTTATTAGTTCTTAGATGATTTATGTATTTCCAGTGTTCAGGTGCCTTGAAGGTAAGATGAATAGAGGTGTTTTTATAGTAATATTTGAAAAATAGTTCAAGGCTTGAAAAAGCAAAGCTTATTAGGTAGTCAAAATTAAAATGAATGTTTTCTTTGCCATGCTCTTTTTATGAGACAATATAAGAGTTGGGAAGAGAAGGTTTCTGATAAATGTTTCTTTTGTTCTTCTCTATCCACAGAACATCAATGTCAAATATGAATACTAAGTCATTTACCATAGATAGTTGTGTATTTTTTCAGAAGTTTATTTTGAATGAGACAAGATTTAAGCTATAGTACATGAATCCTGGTCATCTAGAACTCTTAAGTATTAAAGACAAATTCTGTTTAACCTTACAGGCAAGATTTACCATGGTATTTCTTCATGGAAATATAAAATATCCCGACTATTCTTTTATATAAAAACCTATTTGAATATCACCATAAATTTGCTTAAATAAATATGCTTATGTGTGCCCCTGTTTTCACTAATCTTGAAGTTATTTGATAACAAAAAGGGAACTGTTCATGTCTAAGGTTTCAAGAAAAAGAATTCTTACTATGAGTCATATAACATGAATAACCAAATACCAACTAGTAGTCTTAAGACATATTTCTGAATACATTGTAAGTTATTTGATTGTTACTAATATTCCATGTCTTATCAGTTCTGTCCTTGACATATTAGGTTTTTGTTACATTAAAATATCCACCAAGAACTTTATGACATTGAGGATGTGCATAAGGATTATTTATGTAAGGTCATATCTGGCTTATTTAAGTTTATGTGAATTTATCTTGTCATAAACTAAAAGAATTAAAAAGAGTTTGAGGGTAAAATATTCTTATTTAAAATGGTAAAGCATTATACCTTCCTGGCTAAGCTACTCACAGACAAAGTCTAACAAGAGGAATTCCAAGTATCACTATGTAGCCGAGAAGTGTTCTGGAAAGAACTGAGGTCAAATATGAGCAACAATGCATCTTATTACTTTCCATAATAGATTCAGCTTCTAATGTTGGTTCATAACCTATATGAAGGTGATTAAAATAACCATTCAGACAATCAGCTCAAGTTCTGATGAGATGTGCAGAGGCAATGAGGAAAAGAGATAAAGTATAGGGTCATGGTTGGACTCTGATGATGTAGAGAACCATGGACTGAAAGTACCTGAGTACAAAACCAATACATGGGAGAAGAGAAGAAGTCAGAGTTATAAGGAATCCAAACTCTGGGGAATTTTTGCAATAGATGAAGAGCCTATTCTCAAGCAACAATTTATTCAGAATGATGAGAAAAATGTCAAGAACATCATAAAATGAGCTGAAAATGAGAGGGACATAAACACAGGCTGACTAACCACTTCAGAAAGCCATCTAAGAAATTCAGATATCACCAAACAAAAGAGAAAAACAACAAAAGTCAGGAACAACCTTTCATTTTGCTTTGTTTTCAATATTGGGGAAACTTACTATGTATATTCTTGGGATTAAAAATTTCAGTGACACAAAGGGTGATACTATAGGAATGAGATAAAAGTTATGCACTGATTAATGAAAACTTTGGGAAGGATATTGCTCTACTCCCATATGCAAGGTTTTGGTGGGTATGGGAGAGGCAACTGCACATCATTCCCAAGTGAATAAAGGAGTTGGAAAGAGAATGAACAAATAATTTTCTTTTTTTAAAAATCTTTAACTTTTTGTTTGTTTGTTTGTTTTACAGTCTAGTCGTTAACCACCTCCCAGTTCACCCTCTGACAGTTCTTCATTCCATTCCTTAACCCTCCCTCCCTGTCTCCATCTCCAAGAAAATGTCCCCATACTCCCACACCCTGCCAAGCCTCTGCATTCCCTGAGGCCTTAATTTTCCCAAGGGTTAGGTACATCTTCTGTCATTGAGGTAAGACCAGGCAGCCCTCTGCTCTATGTGTTGGGAGCAAATAAACTATTTTTAAAGGTGGGTAAAATATTATGCTCAGTGGGTGATCCAGGTAAAGGAGAGACAATATAGTAAAGTTATATCAGCTCAAAGCAACTGCAGCAGAAGAAATAAGGTAATAGTATATAGGACACTAGGGAGAATGGGCTTTATGTTTCATAGTTGGGTAACAATGTAATTTATCATCCAAAGTGGGGCATATTTGAGAGCAAAAGAAGTCTCAGACTAAATACAATGTTTGGGAAATCAGAATAAATTGTTCTGTCAATAGGCAGCTCATGATAAATGGTCAGTTTGTTCACAGTGACGAAAACAAATTTTTTTAAAGACCACACCAATTGAGGTAAAATGTCTAGTAAATGGTCTAAATCTATGTGGCATTGGAAAAAAAAATGTTGGAATAAGAGACTAAAAATCCCAGAAGTACAGGATGGGCTGCAGGAGGTTAGATTTCAGATGCTTAATAGATACTGTGCCTCTGGTTAATGAGACACTTTACTGTTGCTGGAATCCTGAAGAGGAAGAACTCATTGAGGATCAGGAGGTTGCAGTGGTCTTAGGTTAAAATGGAGATGTTTATATTTCCACACATTTAAAATTGTCAAGGAAGGTAGTGGATGAAAGGTGGAGAGTTTGGAAGACAGAGGCTATAGTACTCAAAGATGGCAATAGGATGAGCTTAAAAGGGTCAGTCAGTAGCAAGTATGGGGTCTTAGTGATGTGACCCTTGGTGAAGATAGCTTTATAAGAAGCCACAAGAGGCTTGGTAATGGCTATTAAGGAAATGAATATATCTGGCTGCCAGAGCTAAATGTCATTAAGTGTTTGAATCATCCTTGATCCTCTTTCCACTCTGCACCTTTGATTAGGATTTTACTTTCAATACTCTCAGGGAGAGAATTATCTTTGTACTAATAACACAATCAGTTTTTACATGTCTTTGCAATCTTTATTTTAAATTATTAACTTAGACTTCTTATTATAATCACAAATTTTAAATTTTCGATTCTAATTGCATTTCTCCCTTCCTTCCCTCCTCGGAACTCTGCCATGTATCCTTCTTTATTCTCCTTAAAATTCATGGATACTCTTTTTATTAGTTATTATTACATACAAATATATACATAGCATATATTCCTAAATATAATGTGCTCTGTCTATATAATATTACTTGTATTTATGTGTTGAGGGCTGATCATTTGGTATTGGATAATTATTTGGTGTGATCTTTCCTAGAGAAGGCTATTTCTCCCAATATTAGCATTTGTCAATTTCCTGTAGTTTTTGTATATGTTAGATACCTCTTAGGCTTTTTGTTGTCCATATTGGTATATCTATTGCTATCATCTTTGCCAGCTCATGTTGCTGAGATTTTATAGGTATAGTTTCTGACATTACCTGGAGTCACAACATTTTCCCCAATCTTCTGGCTCTTTCAAGCTTCCTTCCACTTTGGCAATATAATCTGAGCTTTGGCTGTGATTGTTATATTGTATGTGTATCCATTGGAACTGGGCTACACAACTCTACACTTGGAATTATTGTGTTTTCCTATAGTGGTCTTCATCCATTGTGAAGAATGGTTTTCTTGATGGGGGTGAAGACTACTATTACTTGTGGGTATAAGGACAAATGTTTACATTGTAATGATTACAAATTCTACTCTAATAATCATAACATCACTAGGACTGAGTAGTTATGTAGGCAAAAGAGGGGTATTCATGGTATGGTAATGGACCTTTTATTAGATAATGTTTGGTTCTTAGAGCATTGCCAGGACAGATGAGAATGTTCACTAAAAGTATATATGTATATTTATACATGAAATGATATATGTTATACATTTTAAGGAAAGTTATTAATGGTATGTTTCTTTTTTATTTTTTAATGAAAAAGGAAATAAAAACATTTTATGATAAAATTGAAGATTTACATGAAAATATTTCTGACAAAATTGAAGAAGCATATAGAAAAACACATTAAGATTGACAATTTTCATGGAAAACTAAAGAGTAAAATGGTAGACATAAAAAAACATTACTAAATTAATTGAAAAAGGAAGTAGAAACATTTTATGATAGAATTGAAGATTTACATGGGAAATATTTCTAATAAAATTGTAGAAAAATATAAACACATTAAAATTGAAGATTATCATGGAAAATTACAGATAAAATCCATGTAAATCTTCAATTTTATCAGAAAATTTTATAATTCCACTTTCAATCAACTTAGAAATATTATTATGCCTACCATTTTATCTGTATAATTTTCCACGATAATCTTCAATTTTAATGTTTTTCTATATATTTTTTCAATTTTGTCAGAAATATTTTCCATGTAAATCTTCAATTTTATCAGAAAATGTTTATAATTCTACTGTCAATCAACTTAGAAATATTTTTACTCCTACCAATGGTATGTTTCTTTATGGCTTTTTTCAACATCCTTCTTGCTATTCTAACCACCTACCTCATGCTGTATATCCATACCCACTCCATAAAGATCCTTCCATTCTGCTGCTTTTAATCACATCACTTGTATCTTCTATCCCCCTCTCTAAGCTCCCCAATACTCCTATCCCCAAAATATTCCTATTTCACTTGTCTGGTTTCTGCAATTCCTCCAGACCATGCACTTCCACCTGAAGGTTTGGAATTGCCATCTCCAAGGAGAGAGAAGATATGACATTTGTCTTTCTGAATCTTTGTTGCAACAATCAGTGATATTTTCTGCACGTTTCATCCTTTCATTCTTTCCTGTATGTATTCATAATATTCCATAGGAGATATATATATATTTCCTATTTTTATCTGTAATTTTCCATGATAATCTTCAATTTTAAAGTTTTTTATATTTTTCTACAATTTTATTAGAAATATTTCCCATGTAAATCTTCAATTCTATCATAAAATATTTCTACTTCATTTTTCAATATAGGAAATATATTTATATATATAAATATATATATATCACATTTTCATTATTCATTCATTAATTAAAGGATTTCCAGTATTTGTTTCCCTTTCCTAGCTACTGACTAGAGTATCAGTGAACATGTTTAACCATTTATCTGTGGTATATAATGTCAAGTCCTTTGGAAATGTGCCAAGAAGTGCTCTACCTGAGACATAATCAATCGGGAGAATTCTTAAAAATTAAACATAAATTTGTCATATGACCTACCTTTATCATGATTTCACTTTTGATTTTGATTAAGAATATTTCTTTCTAAAATGACAGTCAACCATTCCCTCGCAAGTAAACACAAAATGTAATGCCTACAGCAGAGTCACATCCTATGCAGTGGAGAAATGACAAAGGGAATTGCCACATTTCAACATTGTTTGGGGATAATTCTCATGCAATTTTATTATTTATAAGTTTAAGAAGTAAAAAGTTTTAAAAATACAAACTGTATTCAGAGCATCTTTGTTGAGATTATAAATCTCATGTGCTTTTCTATCTCTATATCTCTGATTTTCAATATAAAATTGTATACATGAACAACTTTCACATTTAGTTCCTACCTATCAATCACGATATGAATGGTTATCATTTATATATGCTGCAGTATATCCCTAATATGACTTTGACTTTAGCAAGACAAATCATTTGACAAATTAGTACTCATACTTTTTCATTATAATGCTTTTATTGCATTAAAATAAAAATATGCCATGAGTCCAAGTACTTTCTTTTTTTTAAAGGAATTTTGCTTGTATAAAATGGCATAACTCAATGTCAACCAAATAACCTAGTTGTAAATCAGTAATATATGAAATTTATTCTCAGGTTAATTATATGAAGTTATTAAAATTATTTCAAGCTATATAGCATAACCAATGTAACAAAAACACTATCTTACCATTTAGTACTCTATTAAGGACATTTGTGAAGCAAAAATGGACTATAAGAATCTCTTCCAGTCATTTACTTTTCCCCTTAGATTGACTCCTTGATGATAATTTTGGCTTCATCCTTTCTTCTTTAATCTGAAGCTTCTCAGGAGAATTGAAAATTAATTTAATCCATTCAACCTTTCTTCAGGGAATAGCATCCAGCCCCCAGATCTGTCACATTTACCTAGTCTCTCTACATTTATTCTGCAAACCCCGGAAATATACATGGTTCTGCAAATGTAGTCATTCACATGATTAAAATTTATAAAGATTATAGCATATAATCTTAAAGATGAAAGAAAGCTAACTTTAAAATATCGCTTCCAGTTTTGCTAAATAGTTTCTACAGTCTTTATATTTTGTGAACATGTATTTTACCCAGACAATTATAGAATGTTATGAAGACTGTATTTTTCAGGATTCTCTAGAGTCACAGAAATTTTGGATAGTCTTTGTATAGTAAGGAAATTTGTTATGATGACTTACAGGCTGTAGTTCGACTCCCCAACAATAGTCATCTACGAATGGGAAGTCCAAGAATCTAGTAGTTACTCAGACCCACAAGGCTAGTAGATCAAACAGATGTGCTGGCAAGTAAATGCTAGCAGGCAAAGAAGAGCAAATCTTTCTTCTGTAGAATGTCCTTATGTAGGTCTCCAGTAGAAGGCATGGCCCAGATTAAAGATGTGTACTACCATGCCTGGAACTTGAACTTTTAATGTCCAAGGCTGAGCTTGAACTAAGAAATCTCCTTATTTTAGTCCCCTGGGATTCGTAGCCACTATGCCTCATGATCCAGGCAACTATGCCAACATCCAGGTCAGAAATTTGTATCCCCCAGCTTCAAGATCTAGATCACAGGTGAGCCTTCCAATTCTGGATTGTAGCTCATTCCAGATATAGTCAAGTTGACAACTAAGAATAGCCATTACAGAGACCTTCAAAATATCTGAGAAATTAAACAAAATAAAGTACTCAGCAATCTGTTCATGTACATGGAGAACTTAGTGAACTCTGTCCTTATGGTTGACAGCCTTTTGTCTAAATAGGAGTCTAGTCAACTGATTTTTCTCTATTATTCTTGTTTTCTTACTATGAGGCTTTATTTCTAGTCTCTCTGACCTGGCCTCCCACTGATCTCTGCTTCTTGAATTTAAGGTCTAGGTGCAATAGCATGCCCTTGAGCATGCTCTGGAGCAAGTGACTTCATTTACAGTTGTCAGTACATGACAGAGTGAAGGGATTCTGTCTCTGAAATTAGGTTGTAGAATTCTGTGGGGTTTGTCCTTCACATTTCCTTATGCCTTCTCAGTTGCTCACTCAGATGAAGCCAGCTCTGATGATGTAATCTACCCCAGGGAAATCTCTACACAGAAAGAAATGAAGGCAACTCAGAGGAGTTGCAGTTCTTCATGCTACAGTTTGTAAGGATCTGAATGTGACATTGATGAAATCTGTGATCCTTAAAGCTGGTAATGTTACTCAGGCTTTACATCCGTACCAATATATATGCTGTAAATATATATGAATATACAATAAATAGGAATATGGTCAATATTCTTGGTTGTCAAGTTTACTACATCTGGAATTACTTGGAATCCAAATGGCTGGATCCACCTGTGAGGGATTTTTTAGTATTAAATAAATCATTTGAAGTGGGAAGACCCACATCTAATTCAGATCTTTGAGGTGGAAGATCCACCATTAATCTGGGTCACACCTTTGCCTGAAAACCTACAAAAAGGACATAGTAGAAGGAAGCTTCTTATCTCTACCTGCTTGCCCCTCTCTCTCACCAGCAAGTCCATCTCTCCATTGGCATTAAAGCCTATTTCTTTGAGATTCCAGCATATACTTAAGACCCACTGAGAAATCCAACCTTGATGACTGGACAATACTGAATTCTTACACCTTCAATTGGTAGACAGCCATTGCTAAATTAGTTAGTCGACAGTCTATAAGCAATGCTGATAAATGCTCTGTGTGTACATGTCTATCTGTATGCATGCATGTATTTATATATGTAACTCCATTCTTTAAGTTCTGTTCCTCTATAGAAACCTGTCTAATGGCTTAAAGAGGAAAGGAATTAATCTCATGGTTTCAAAGACTTTATTCATAGTCTGAAACTCCTGTTTCTGGGCTGGTGATAAGATAGACCATATGGACTTCATGGTGCACAGGAAGCAAGTACATTTAATTCTAGTCAGCACTCTAGATACTCTATTTAAAATATTTTCTCTTTACTTGCATGCTACTCTAATACTCAATATTAAGAAAATATTGCTTTTAATTATTGTGACAGAATGTTGTAAAATTCTAAAGAATTTTCTAAAAAATGATTTGTATTGCTGTAATAGGAGAAAGTAAAATTAAAAAATCAAATCAAATTGAATTAATGTGTTATTTAAGTAGATAGAGTTATAAATGTGACAATTTCAAATTATCCTTAAATATGAATATAAAGTCATTAGATATCAATGTATACTTTCATTTAGTGTAGCAAATACTTAAATAGCAAAACATATTAATTTTACCCATCAATTTCTTCCATATTATACATTTTGTTTGATATCAATACTTATTCACCCCTTTAATGGCAGATGAATATATATATATATATATACATACATATATGAATTGTTTAATATATACTTAAAATTTGTGGTGAATTATAAGTAAAGCTTTCAAACAATAAGAAACAGTCATTCTACAATTTTGGCTTAGAAAAGATCCGTCCAAATATCACATATTTGGATGGATTTCAATATTGTACTAAGTGAAACATATTAATAAGCAATTTGGCAAAGAAGGACCAAGAAGTGTGTGCTTTACTCTGCCTGATGATGCTCTGCTTGGCTCTCCTAACTTCAAGAAAGACATTTCAATGGGAATTGTTTAATAATTTAGTAAGAGATGGAGATATTTTGGAAAGAACACTGAGAAGCTGAGCATTTAATGGCTGGCAAGGAACATAGGAATGAGAACAGCTTGCAGAAGGGAGGCTATAAATTAAAAATAAGAGAGATTTCTAGTCTGTCTCAAAAAACTGAATAAACTCAAACCCTCTCACAGTGTCAGAATTAATTTGATCTATTTTTTAAGGGGAAAAGTAGAGAGTTTAAAAAAAATAAGTGAGCTTAGATTTCTGCAGAACTCTACAATTTAGATAAGAGAGAGGTTATTTTCTTCAAACCTTCAAGTGACGTCTGGAATGACCAAACATACACTTTCAAGCACCCCAGGCAGAATTGTTGACTCCAAAGGCTAAGTTTACAAAGTGCACACATAGAACGATGCTCAGAACTTCACGTTGCAGTAAGCCAAATTCAAGGTTTTTTTTCAGGCCAAATAATTTTTACTCTGCCCAGAATTATGCAAATATGTTTACTACATTGATCTAATTAATCAGATGCAGATATTCTCCAAATTGGGAATGAGGTGCTTTTCTATATCTGTGATACATTTGGCTGTGAAGCACATTTACTATTTTAGAGTTGGAAAAATGTTCTCAGATCTGAGATGTGTTTGGTATGGAAATTAAGCATTGTCCAACCTTAAGCTCTTGACATGTTACCTCTAACAGGACCACATCTCCTAAACTTACCCAAACAGGACTATCAACTATGAAGCCATTATTCAATTCCTCTATACTTTTGGGGACATTTATCATTCAAACCACCACACCACAGTTTTTATTCTAAGACCTGGAAGAACAAACATGCTTCCTATTTACTGTCTCTGTAAATCTCAAAACTAGAGAGCCTGCTTCAGTAAGGTCAAAAAGTAGTTTGTAGGTTAAAATATAAGGGTCCCTTTGTAATGTAATTTCTTTGTTCATTTTTGAGATTGTGTTTTAATTACAACTTTTCTTTTTTTGGTATTAATTTTTTTATTCAAAGGAACAACATGCAGCTAATGTTCATATCCATATTTTTCTGACTCAGAAACCATATCCTGCTTTTATGCAAGCCAAAACACTTTGTCAAACAATTGTGCATGTACCAAAACTTATATGAGTAAGTAAATTTGTTCAAAATTTACATGTAACCTTAAACACCAAGGTAAGTGATATAAAACATTTTAATTTCATTTCTTCTCAGTAGAACTCTAGGAGATATATTTTAAACATTAAAACAAGTATAATATTTTAAAAAATTAATTTCACATTACTAAGCCTAAGTAGGACTTATAATATTTTTTCATTCATTGTCATTAATCATTCTGCATTAATCCCTTTAGTTCTGCCTTTCACTATTAAAGGATTTCTGCACTGTAGGACAGGTATATATACTCTGTCTGCCATATATCCCATCCAATATAAACTTCAGTACATCTAGTTAATTGACTGGCAAATACAATATGAAAGAATCAACAAAACCAGGGGCTGGTTCTTTGAGAAAATCACCAAGATAGATAAACCCTTAGCCAGACCAAACAGAAGGCACAGAGACAGTATCCAAATTAACAAAATCAGAAATAAAAAGGGAGATATAACAGCAGAAACAGGAAATTCAAAAAATCATCAGATCCTACTACAAAAGCCTATACTCAACACAACTGGAAAATCTGGAGGAAATGGAAAATTTACTAGACAGATACCAAATAGCAAAATTAAATTAGGAACAAATAGACCATATAAACAGTCCCATAACCACTAAAAAAATAGAAGTGGTCATTGAAAGTCTTCCAACCAAAAAAAAAAAAAAAAAGCATAGGACCAGATAGTTATAGTGCAGAATTCTATCAGACCTTCAAAGAAGACCTAACACCAATACTATTCCACAAAATAGAAACAGAAAGAACACTACCCAACTCGTTCTATGAAGCCACAATTACGCCGATACCAAAATCACACAATGATCCAACAAAGAAAGAGAACTTCAGACCAATTTCCCTTATTAATATTGATGCAAAAATACTCAATAAAATTCTTGCCAACTGAATCCAAGAACACATCAAAATGATCATTCACATGATCAAGTAGGCTTCATCCCAGGGATGCAGGGATGGTTCAATATATGGAAATGCCTCAATGTAATCCACTACATAAACAAACTCAAAGAAAAACACCACATGGTCATGTCATTAGATGCTGACAAAGCATTTGACAAAATTCAGCATCCTTTCATGATAAAAGTCTTGGAAAGATCAGGAATTCAAGGCCCGTATCTAAACCTAGTAAAAGCAATTTACAGCAAACCCGCAGTCAACATCAAAAAAAAAAATGGAGAGAAACTTGAAGCAATCCCACTAAAATCAGGGACTAGACAAGGCTGCCGTCTCTCCCCATATCTATTCAATATAGTACTTGAAGTTCTACCTAGAGCAATTAAACAACAAAAGAAGGTCAAAGGGATACAAATTGGAAAGGAAGAAGTCAAATTATCACTATTTGCAGAAGATATGATAGCATAATTAGAACTTTTCTTTCTCTTTCTTCCTTCCAAACTTTGCTATATACCTCTCCCCACTGCTCTCCTTTAAATTCATGGACTCTCTTTCATCAATTTTCTTGTATATATGATGCTTTCTTCTCTCTTCTCCGGACATTTCATACACTTGAAAAACAGACCTACATGCCAGAAAAACATCCATCACACATTAAATAAATAAAAAAACAAATAAGTTTAAAACACTGTAAACATAAATATGTTTCATGAGATAAATATTAAATATTCATTTCAAGATATTTTTAATTATGCATTATTTTCATTTCTTCTTTTAGTTATTTTTGATTTGTTATTTTCTTTATTAACATTTCAAATGTCTTCCCCTTTTCAGGTCTGACCTTCAGAAATCCCCTATTCCATCTCCCCTCCCCCTTTTTCTGGATGGGAGTTTCCCCACCCACCCTCCCACTCCCATCCTCTCCCTATGGCATTCCCCTACATTGGGGCATTGAACACCCTCAGGCTGAAGGGCCTCTCCTCCCACTGATGTTCAACAAGGCTATCTTCTGACACATATGAGGCTGGAGTCATGGGTCCCTCCATGTGTATTCTTTGATTGGTGGTCCAGTCTCTGGGAGCTCCAGAGGGTCTGGCCAGTTGACACTGTTGCTCCCACTATGGGGCTGCAAACCCCCTTAGCTCCTTCAGTCCCTTTTCCAACTCTTTCATTAGGGACCCCTCACTCAGTCAAATGGTTGGCTGCAAGCATCCACCTCTGTATTTGTCAGGTTCTGGCAGAGCCTCTCAGGAGACAGCCATATAAGGCTTCTGTCAGAAAGCACTTCCCAGCATCCACCGGTTTGGCAACTTTATATGGAATGGATCCCTAGGTGGGACAGTCTCTGGATGGCCTTTTCTTCCATCTGCTCCACACTTTTACTGCATATTTCTTCCTATGAGTATTTTGTTCCCCCTTCTAAGAATGACTGAAGCATGCAAACTTTTTGGGTTTCCTTCTTCTTGAGCTTCATAGGGTCTGTGAATTACATATTTTTATTCTGAACTTTTGCTAATATCAACTTATCAGTGAGTGCATACCATTTGTGTTCTTTCGTAACTGAGTTACTTTAATCAGGATGATATTTTCAAGTTCCATCCATTTGCCTGCAAATTTCATGAAGTCATTTTTTTAATAGCTGATAAGTATTCCATTGCATAAATGTACCACATTTTCTGTATCCATTCCTCTGTTGAGGGACATCTGGGTTTGTTCCAGATTCTGACTATTATAAATAAGGTTGCTATGAACATGATGGATCATGTGTCCTTGTTATATGTTGGAGCATCTTTTGGGTATATGCCCAGGAATGGTATAGTTCTATCCTCAGATAATACTATGTCCAATTATCTGAGGAAACACAAGACTGATTTCAGAGTGGTTGTACCAGATTGCAATCCCACCAGCAATGGAGGTGTGTTCCTTTTTCTCCACATACTCACCAACATCTGCTGTCACCTGAGATTTTGTTCTTAGCCATTCTGACTGGTGTGAGGTGGAATCTCAAGTTTGTTTTGATTTGAATTTTCCTGATGACTAAGGACGTTGAACATTTCTTTAGGTGTTTCTTGACCATTCGAGTTTCCTCAGTTGAGAATTCTCTGTTTAGCTCTGTTCCCCACTTTTAATAGGGCTATTTTGTTCTCTGGGGTCTAACCTCTTGAGTTCTTTGTATATATCGAATATTAGCCCTCTATTGGATGTAGACTTTTCCCAATCTGTTGGTTGCTGTTTTGTCCTATTGAGAGTGTCCTTTCCTTTACAGAAGTTTTGCAATTTTATGAGGTCCCATTTGTTGATTCTTGATCTTAGATCATAAGCCATTGGTGCTGTGTTCAGGAACTTTTCCCTTTGTGCCCATGTGTTCAAGGCTTTTCCCCACTTTATCTCCTATTAGATACAGTGTGTCTCATTTTATGTGGAAGCCCTTGATCCACTTAGACTTGAACTTTGTACATGGAGATGTCCTGAGGGCTCCTGGTGGGTCCCTCTGAGTAGAAGTGGTGGTCTAACCTGTGCTCACAGGCTTGTTGGCGCTCCTGGGAGTCCAACTCTCTTCTAGTGGTATTTGGTTATGGAGTGTTGTGGCTCAGGATCAGCTCCAGGTGCAGACGGAAACTAAAAGGCTCATTTCTTAGCATCAAGAACAGAACTCGTCTATAAACTAGTATGTAGTGAATATTCTGCTCACGTATATGTGTGTATGTATTTATATATAATATATTAGTATATATTATGTTATAATATATAATATACATACACATATATATGTATATATGAATGTGTGCACATGTGTGTGCAGGTATGTATATTGATATATCACTATCATTGATATATACATGTAACTGATATTTAGTGAGGAAGAGATTCTTGTAATAAATGTGTGCTCACTAAAAGAAAGTGCTTAAGAGACACTTTTGCAGCAAGAAAAGCAAGCAAAATATTTCAAGGAGTTGATATGATGGAAAAAAATGCTACAAAAATCACAATGATTTGCTGCTATGACAAAAACAATATTTGTAATTCTACCAATATGAGTGACAGTTTCAATAAGGATGGGCAAAGAGAGACCAATGTGCCCCATGAAATGATACATTGCAGATTTTGTCTGAGGCTTCCTTTGTTGATGAAGTTGCAGGCTAAAAAGACCTTCCATTGGTTTGTGCTGCACATAATCAGAATCTATCAATGGCCATGTCAGGGAGAAAGCTCTGCTGGAGCGTTGTCCATCCATGCATAAGTGTTCATACCTGTCATGAGATTACAAGGGACCCCTAGATATTAGTAGGGACCATCACTGTCACCACCAATGAAAATATCCTCAAAGAATTTGCAATACACAAGCATAAAAATGGAATGTACTTTCCATGACAGTATTGCCTCCAGATGAGAAATAATTGTAGGCAAAAACAAATAATACCACTATAGTATTACAAAACATTCTGGAGGGTCCTCAGAAAATAGGAAGTAGATCTTCTGGAAGACCCAGCTATACCACTCTTGGGAATAACCCAAAAAATGCCCCACCATGCCACTATGTTCCACTATGTTTAGAGCAGCCTTATTTGTGGTAACCAGAAGCTGGAAACAACCTAGATGTCCCATGACAGAAGAGTGGATAAAGAAAATGTGGTTCATTTACACGATGGAATGCAACTCAGCTATTAAGAACTAAGACAGCATGAGTTTTACAGGCATATAGATGGAACTAGAAAGTATCATCCTGAGTGAGGTAACTCAGACCCAAAAGGACATGCATGATATTTACTCACTAATAAGTGGATATTAGCCCAAAAAAAAATTACAGAATACACGAAATACAGTCCACAGAACTCAAAAAGGTCAAGAAGCTGAAGTATCCAAATGAGGACACCTCAGTCCAACTTGGGAGGGAGAAGAAAGCAATCAAGTGGGGAGGGAAGGAGGGAGGAACCTGGGAGGGAAAGTAGATGGGCTGGGGGATATGGGGGAGAGTGAGGAGAGGGGAACCTGATCTGACATTGGGGAAGGGAAAAGGACTGAGGGCCAGCAGAAAAAATGGGAACTGGTAACCTCAGGAAATAAGAGGTTGGGAGGACCCTCCAGAATCATCAAAGACCTGGGAGGTGAGAGACTCACAGGACTAAAAGGGAGGAACATTAGATGAACTGACTGACAGTAGGGAAAGGGAACTTATAGAGACCACCTCCAATAGGAAAACAGGACATCAAACAAGGGAGAGGGGGACCATCCCACAGCCATAACTCTGACCCACAATTGCTCCTGTCTGAAAGAATTACAGGGATATAAATGGAGAGGATCCCAAGGAAAAGAAGGTCCAGTGACAGGCTCAAAGTGAGATCCAGTACAAAGGGAGGTCCCAAGGCCTAACACTATTACTGAGGCTATGGAGCACTCACAAAAAGAGACCTAGAATGACAGCACTCCAGAAGACACAACAAACAGCTGAAAGAGTCAGATGCAGACCCTGCTGTTGAATTATGGAAGGCTGAATGAACCTGAGGGTGAACATGTAGGAGGACCAGCAGTCTCAATTAATCTGAATCCCCGGGATCTCTCAAACACTGGTCTACCTCACAGGCAGCATATACCAGCTGATATGAGGCCCCTAGCACACATACAATAGAGGACTGCTGGGTCTGTGTTCATCCAGAGATGATGCACCTAACCCTCAAGAGACTGGAGGCCCCACTGAGTTTAGAGGTCAGGTGGGGTGGGGTGGGGGGTAGGGACTTCCATGTGGAGACAGGGGGAGCAGAGGGAAGGAGGTATGGGATGTAGAACAGTCAGAGGGTAGACAGGGGTGCAGGTTGGGCAATAAAATATGGAGTGTGTAAAAATAATTAATAAAAAAATCTCGCAAAAATAAAGAGAAACATTGTGTCTGAAGGGAGAGCTGACAAAGACAAGAAACAGGTCTCATTTGCACTTACTACTACATTTTCTTCAGTAAGTGCATACAGTCCTTTATGGTGTTAAGGCATCTGTTCTCTTTCTAATCAAGACTTTAGAACAAATCTTAGCCTACCAAAGAAGCAAGCACCACCATTTTGTGATTACAGAGATTCAAACTCATTTGCTGAACTTTTCTATTTCAACACTCCTGCCCCTACCTTTTTCCTTCACCCTGTGTGGAGAGATGGGAATTTGCAGCAGGGACCCAGGCAGCTCACAGGCTTCTGTGCTTAGCCCACCAGGAGAGAATGATCTCCGAGCAGCGATATCACTTATGAGTGCAGAGGTGAGATCTCCACCTTTTCTCTGGAGGGGTACAGCTAGGAGGGCACAGGACATACGATCAGTGGAGCAGCTGGGACAGGAGTCTTCCCTTCCAGCCACCATTTGTAGTAGGGACCCAGGCAGCTCCACAGCCTTCTATGCTTAGCCCACCAGGAGAGAATGATCTTCCAGCAGCGATTTCACTTATGAGTACAGAGGTGAGATCTCCACCTTTTCTCTGGAGGGGTATAGCAAGGAGCTCACAGGGCATATGATCAGTGGAGCATCGGGAACAGGAGTCTTCCCTTCCAGCCACCATTTGCAGCAGGAACCCAGGCAGCTCCACAGCCTTCTGTGCACAGACCCTGCCAGAAGAGAGTTGGTCTCCCAGGAGTACAGACACAGTTTTACAGGCCCATAGGAGGGGCAAGCTCCAACCAGAGACGACAAGACCAACTAACAACAGAAATAACCAGATGGAGAAAGGCAAGCACAAGAACCCTACCAACAGAAACCAAGGCTACTTGGCAACATCAGAGCCCAGTTCTCCCACCGCAGCAAATCCGGGATACCCCAACACACCAGAAAAGCAAGAGTTGGATTTAAAGACTCTTCTCACGATGCTGTTAGAGGACATCAAGAAGGACATAAATAACTCCCTTAAAGAAATATAGGAGCCGGGCAGTGGTGGCATATGCCTTTAATCCCAGCACTTGGGAGGCAGAGGCAGGAGGATTTCTGAGTTCGAGGCCAGCCTGGTCTACAAAGTGAGTTCCAGGACAGCCAGGGCTACACAGAGAAACCCTGTCTCGAAAAAAAAAAAAAGAAAAGAAATATAGGAGACCATGGGTCAAATGGTAAAGGCCCTTAAAGAGGAAACACAAAAATCCCTGAAAGAAATACAGGGGAGCATGGGTGAACAGGTAGAGGCCCTTAAAGAGGAAACACAAAAATCCCTGAAAGAATTACAGGAGAACACAAACAAACAAGTGAAGGAACTGAACAAAACCACCCAGGATCTAAAAATGGATGTAGAAGCAATAAAGAAATCACAAAGTGAGACATCTCTAGAGATAAAAAATCTTGGAAAGAATTCAGGAGTCATAGATGCAAACATCAACAACAGAATACAAGAGATAGAAGAAAGAATCTCAGGGGCTGAAGATACCATAGAAAACATTGACTCAACAGTTAAAGAAAATGCAAAATGCAAAAAGCTCCTGAGCTAAAACATCCAGGAAATCCAGGATACAATGAGAAGACCAAACCTAAGGATTATAGGTATAGAAGAGAGTGAAGATTTCCAACTTAAGGGGCCAGTAAATATCTTCAACAAAATTATAAAAGAAAACTTCCCTAAGCTAAAGAAAGAGATGTCCATGAACATACAAGAAGCCTATAGAATTCCAAACAGACTGGACCAGACCAGAAAGTCCTCCCAGCACATAATAATCAAAACACCAAATGCACTAAACAAAGAAAGAATATTAAAAGCAGAAGAAAAAAAGGTCAAGCAACCTATAAAGATAGGCCTATCAGAATTATACCAGACTTCTCATCTGAGCCAGAAGGTCCTGTGCAGATCTCATGCAGACCCTAGAGAACACAAATGCCAGCCCAAACTACCATATCCAGAAAAACTCTCAATTACCATAGATGGAGAAACTAATATATTCCATGATAAAACCAAATTTATGCAATATCTTTCCACAAATCCAGCCCTACAAAGGATAATAGATGGAAAACGCCAACATGAGGAGGGAAACTACACCCTAGAAAAAGCAAGAAAGTAATCTTTTTCCAACAAATCCAAAAGAAAGTAACCACACAAACATAAAAAGAAGATCAAAAATAACAGGAAGCAACAATCATTATTCCTTAATATCTTTTAACGTCAATAGACTCAATTACTCAACAACAACAACAACAAAATAGTCTAACAGAGATGCTTTTCATGTGGATCTTCGATTTTATCAGAAAATGTTTGTGACTCCTCTTTCAATTTAGTAATGCTTTTTGTGTCTACCATTTTGACTGTATTATTTTCCATGACAATCTTTAATTTTAACATTTTTTCTGTGTATTTCTTCGATTTTGTCAGAGGTGTTTTTCATGTAGATCTTTGTTTTTGTCGGGGGTGGGGGGTGTTTGTAGTTCCACTTTCAATCAATTTAGGAATGTTTTTGTGCCTACCATTTCGTTGGTATAATTGTCCATGATAATCTTCAATTTTAATATTTTTCTGTATTTTTCTTCAATTTTGTTAGAAGTATTTTCCAGGTGGATCTTCAGTTTTGTCAGATAATGTCTATAATTTTACTTTCAATCAACATATGAACATTTTTATACTTTCCATTTATCTGTATAATTTTCCATGTAATAGTCAGTTTTAACATATTTTTCTATATATTTCTTGAAATTTTTTCAGGACTATTTTCCTTGTAGGTCTTCAATTTTATCAGAAAATGTTTATAATTCCACTCTCAATCAACTTAGGAATATTTTTATGTCTACCATTTTATCTGTATAATTTTTCCATGAAATACTCAATCTTAACACGTTTTTAATATATTTCTTCAATTTTATCAGAGATATTTTCCATGTAAATCTTCAATTTTATCAGAAAATGTTTATAATTTCACTTTCAAACAACTTAGAAATATTTTTCATGCCTACCATTTTATCTGTATAATTTTCCATGATAATCTTCAATTAATGTTTTTCCATATATTTTTTCAATTTTATCAGAAATATTTTCCATGTAAATCATCAATTTTATCATAAAATGGTTATAATTCTACTTTCAATCAACTTAGGAATATTTTAATTACTACCAATTTATCTATATACATTTCTTCAATTTTATCAGAGATAGTTTCCATGTAAATCTTCAATTTTATCAGAAAATATTTTTACTTCTACTTTCAATCAATTTAGGAATATTTTTATGCCTACCATCTTATCTGTATAATTTTTCATGAAATAGTCAGTTTTAACATGTTTTTCTACATATTTTTTGAGTTTTATCAGAAATATTTTCCTTGTAGATTTTCAATTTTATTAGAAAATGTTTATAATTCCACTTTTAATCAACAGAAATATTTTTATGCCTACCATTTTATCTTTATAATTTTTCCATGAAATAGTCAATCTTAACCTGTTTTTCTATAAATTTCTTCAATTTTATCAGAGATATTTTCCATGTATATTTATACAATGGAATACTACTCAGCAATTAAAAACAATGAATTCATGAAATTCTTAGGTAAATGGGGAACAGGGGGAGGGAAGAGGGCTTATGGGACTTTCGGGGAGGGGGGAACTGGGAAAGGGAAAATCATTTGGAATATAAATAAAGAATATAGAAAATAAAAATAAAAAAAAAGAAATGTAAAAGAAAATAATGTGTTAACATACAGAGTGTTACATAATGTTGGGAACATTAAGAAATATGATAAAATATTATCTTACAATATCAAAAAAATAAAAAAATAAAAAATAATAAAAATAAAAAAATGTGTGGAGAGATGGATTTCATAGGTGTTCAGCAGCAAATTTCTGCTATTCTTGTCTTTGATTATTACTGGGTTCAGCTATCTGCAAGTCACCTGCCACTACAAGTCAGCAAAGCCTCTTTCCCGATATGTCACTAATTCCCCAGCTATTTCTTAATTAGAAGTCCACGACTCCCTGCCTCAAACCACTAGTGACTAATTTGGTCTTCTTTCCTCCCAAAGACATAATGGTGTAGAATCATACTTTATACTAAGGAACTCAGCAAACTAATCTATGGGTCAAATCTGGCATGTAGCCAAGAGTTAAGACCAAAGTTTACATTTATAAATGATTAAATTTAAGCTGGTTATGTAGACACACCACAATATCTTCATTTATTGTTTCATCCATAGACCATGAAATACTAATATTTGGCCCTTTAATAAAATCTGCTGATCGTACTGTAGATATTATTTCTGGTGACTTCAGTCTATATGGTTTCAGGTTTCAAACATGTGTGAGCTTCCAAAATTCCAGTATTTCCAATTTTCTGCTTCTGAATTCTTAATCTCCCAAACCATTTTATTTTCCTGTGGCTAACAACAGCAAAATGATGAAAGAACTCAATAAGGAAACATGTTGTACACCCTTGCTTGCTATAATTTACATTCTTGTTTATTAATGGAGATTGTACAAACTGTACACATGATATATCCTATGCATGTATATAATATACTTAATATATTCATTCCCCTGTTACTTTTTCTCACATCTATCCGTGTCCTATAGGTCCCCTTCCTTTGCCAGTGAGTCCCTTGTACCCCCTTTGTGTCTTGATTTCAATGAGATTCTGCATGTGAGGAAAAATGTGACGTATGTTACATTCTTAATAAACATTCAAATATGTTGGATAAAAAAGTTCTGTGGGAATATTCCACAATAAAATTCTAGATCATCAGGAATAGTGTTAGCAGGGGCTTAGCTCTATGTGATTCAGTAATATGACCTTTCTCATCAGTCATTCCATCCTATAAAAGTATGCTTGATTTCTTTCTCTCTTCTCAAGTGCAAGCAAACCAAGCCTAGACTACAGAAAGTAAAAAATAAATCTATGCTACAAATAGCAACTATCAATTTTTGAATAATTATTATGTACCAGGCACTTAAAAGCATAATCTCATTTGATCCTCTCAAGAACTCCACAAGGTATTATTCATATATTAGCAATGAAAAAGTAAGATTCTAAGAGGTTAATTGCTCAAATTCACAAAGAAAGTAAGTGTCAGAGTTCCAGCTGAGGTCTTTAGAGATACAAACCTCATCTTTCTTCCAGTACGTTAAGTGAGATAATGACAAACAATGTCTTCAGGGTCAGGTATATTAGTTGATTATGGTGGAACCTTTAGAATAGTCAATTTAAGTTTAGAAAGAGTACTTAGCATCATCACAAAGGATTAAAGAGGTATTGCTCACAGTTTGTCATAGCCACTAAGAGGACTATGTATTGGAAAACAATCCAGTCTTATCAAACAGTGCTACATGTAGGGGTTGTTTTGAACACAATAAATGCACAAGAAACTTCTTTACTCGCCCTATGGTGACAAAAACAATCCAGTGTGTTACAGAATCTTAGAATTTTTTAGTTTAAAAAAACATGATCATTTTATTGAATGATCTCCGCACTTCTTCAAAAACCTACTGGTTGTTTCTCTGATTAAAAAAAATCAAACAAAACAAAAAGTAATTCTGCAAATTACCAATGTAAACTGAACACCAGGTAAATATTTTAATTTTATTACTGAATAATTTCTCTGTTTTCTTTTATTAAAAATTGACATAACTCTTCTTTATTCTATTCTGAAGTTTCCTAATAGGTCTATTCAGTTTGAATAAAGGCATTCACCTACAAAAAAGGAGGCAGTTCTCACAAATAATTAAAAATTTTCACGCTTAATATAGTTTATACTTATAGAAGTATTCTCCTTAAAAAACCTTGCCATTAAAAAGACAGAAAAATATATCTGTCTAGTTTTTACTTTTCCTTCTGAAGAGCCCATCTTTCTTCCACTCTCTTGAAGGATTTTTAGATTATCTGAAAATTCCTAAGGAACACAAAACCATTGGTATCCTCTTGATTCAACTCTGTCTGGCCAAGTTATGCATTTCGATTGAGTAACTAAGAATCCTCACAGCATTTAATCTGGATGTATTTCTTTATAGATTTACATGTGGCTTTAAAAGAGTCATATCCTATTTGAAAATGAGACCATGTCCTTGTATCTATTTCCCAATATTGATTTCTGCTTAAATACACAAGATACCTCTGGAGCAGGATAATAGAGAGAATCACAATATTCAAAAATGTTCTCAGAATTTTCCTTACGTTAACATTTCTTGCATGCTTACTGCTCCAGACAAATGTTCATTTAGTATTTATAACTCTACTAGACTCAAATGATTATTATTGTCCTTGCTTGCATAAAAGAAGCAACCAACTAAAGGATAATGAGATGATGCAAAAAACCCTGGTATGTCTTAGGTCAGAGTACAAATTCAGCCACTCTGAAAATCCAGCTTGTTTAATTATAAAATCGTCATCTTTCTAGAAATCATTTCTATGTATTTGCCTTCTTTATTAAAAAGAAAAAAGAGGATTTCAGCACTTTTATTTTCTGAGTGACCTCTCTTAATTAGCACACTTGGTAATTTATGATACGGTATCTGCAGAAGTGACATAGACAGAGTGACCAATTGCCTTGAGACACATTTTTAAATTTACTGAGAACATTTTTGTTGCACCATGACAATGCTTTCTAAACTTCACATTCTTAGTCTTACATGTTATTTTAACTTATGTATTTGAAATATGAAAAATTACAATTGTATACTTCATTGATAGATTCCTTGTTATGTCTCTAAAATATTATCTGAGGCACAGTAATATTTCATTAAATATTTCTTTAGTATAAAAGAAACACCTAGGAGGATAGTTTCACAAAGGAAAAGTATGTGCCAACCCTGGTTTTGTGTGGTTAGGATGCCTTGATCAAGAATGGTCTTGTCTGCTTAAGAAGGCATCTACTCCCTGCTTCCAACCAATTGATAGAGTGGAATATTTAAATTTGTTTATTCACACTATTAAACATATATTTTAGAACTTACTGCTCTGGTAAATAGTTTGTAATCAAATAAGTCCATTATGTGTCATCTGTATCTTTGTGCTCATAAGGCTGAATTCCTTTTGTGCACTGAGATATTATTCTTGATAACAGTATTGACAGGTGTCTTTCAACCTCTTATGAAAAAAGAGGATATATGAGACAAAGGAAGCTTTAAGAGTGAGTTAATTTCCCAGAGCAAAACAGAAAATAATATTCGTTAAATGTGTGTTTCAGCATTCCAAATTTTTACTTGTTGCCAAAAAGAAAAATAAATGTATGTTTTACATATATAAATTATTTCAAAATCTTAATATCACTTCACAGAAATCTAAATCCAGGATGCAGATACTATTTAATGTAGCACATTCTAAACTCTGACTCTCAATTTTTTTCTTCTTAAGTACTTTAGCCCTTTTTCTGGACATAGTTTACATTCCTCAGTATTTATAATTTGTGAAAAATTAAACTGCCACAAAGATCACACTATATACATACTAACTTATAACCCATAACCCTCCCTCCCCCCCAAACACACACACCTCTTGGAGGATTGTTTTTTTAATTTGTAGAAAGCACACCTGATTAAAAGCCTCAGCAGCTTCAGACAAGACTCGCTGAGAAAGAAGGTGCCTCCTCCTGTTGCCAGCAGTGAGATAACTCTTTCTTCTCAGTGTGTAATTCCCATGCCTCTGTTTGAAATTTCTCATGAAAAATACAGCTTGATCCCTAGTGTATTTCTAAATGGCGCATTTGTATTCTCTTGGCCTAGTTTACCTCTTAGGAAAATCGTAAAATATCTAAACCATTTTCTTTTCTTTTCAGCTTTTCTATCTTGGAAACTCGGATTGTAGCTTCTTCTATAAAACTCCAATGTATTTGAAGTTTACAGTTGAATAAACAAAGGCATTTCTAAAATGAATTAATTAGTATCCTGAAATTTTCTGCAAAGTTATTTTCTGTTGTGAGAATAAAAAAATAATCTCTGAAGGAATAAAAGAAAGAAAATGATGAAGGACAGTATTTTATTGGTGGAGACTTGTAAATGTTCATATTAATGAATTTTTGAACCACATAGGCAAAATGCAGGTACAATTACAGAATCGTTCACCTCAGTGATAATGGCATTTCCACTAGACAGGCTGCACTGGTTGTTTCCAAATCTTTAATCACTTCTGAGATAAATTTCCAAATCTTTAATCACTTCTGAGATAATCTTTACCTGGATTGCTGAGTCTTCTGACTTAGAAAACCATGAATTTTTTTTCCAGCAATGACTGGAAACATGAGGATGAATAAATATGTGTTTAGTGAACTCTGTAACACTTAAACTTTGAAATTAACACTTAAAAATAAAATAATTATTTCATTGTAGCCTTAGTGATACAAAGTAATCATTCTGAAGCTTAATGACAGAAAACTGATTAGTATCATTTGAATTAATGCAGTAGGACAGACAAATACACATATAGATATTCACAGATTTAACTATTTTTGCTATATTATAGTAACCTGAAATTTAGAAATCTTTTTCTATGCACATTTATGAACATACATGTTCATTTCAAAGAGATAGTATGCCTTTGAAACAATTAGTGCAAACTGGTATAGCCCCTGTAAAAACTGGTAGAGATTCCTCAGAAAGCTGAATAACAATATACCACAAGCTCCAGCAATACCACTTTGGAGCAATTTCCTGATGATTTCTACAGCTTGTTACAGCCATAGTTGTTCATCTATATTTATTGCTCCCCTATTTATTAGACAGAAATAGTAAACAGCCTCGATAACCAGTTGAGAGGATAATAGAAATGTCGTACATTTAAATATACATTTAAATGAGGTATACATAAATATTATACAGCTCTTAAGAAAACTGAAACTTTGAAGCCATGAAATAGATGAAGCCAGAGTGAATCATTCTGTGAGGTACCCCAGACACAGAAAGACAAATATTGCAAGTCCTCACTTACATATTATCTTTTAAGGTTTCAATAGGTGTGTTTCAATGCAAGTAATCTCAGAAGCTAAGGAGTTACCAAGGGGTTAAGGAAGAAGACAGGCTTTTCTAAGGAAGAGGAAATAGAGTATAGTGTTATAAATATATGAAGGGGACCTGGAATAGAACTAAATTGGGAACAGGACAGGAGGGCTGAATGAAGAGAGAACATGCAGAGGGATACATTAATAGTAAAGGTCTTTTTAAAATGCAAATTTATTTACATGATTCATTATTTATACATATATATGATAATGCATATATATATATATATATATATATATATATATAATTTAATAATGTTACCTTATAATGCATATCAGAATGCCCCAACTAGACATCATATGCCACCAACTAAATCATTCTAGTGCGGGGAATGGGTTAAATTTTGTTGAGTTCTTGGTCCAACAAGTCCCATAAACCACTATATATCACACACTATTTCCAACACTATTAGTTACTCTCCATAACCAACTGATGAAGAAACAAACATACCCATTTCATTTATCATGAAGAAACTGAGATGTTGCACAACTAAAAGTCTTAGCCTTGTTGACAGTGCTAGAAGGTACTTTTCAGAGGAAAAAATAACCATCAATTTCATGCAGTTCCAAACCCTGTGACCTAAAGCCTATGGGCAGGATACACAGGTGCAATAATGTCACAGAGGTTATGGGAATAAGCAATTACTCTTTGGTTGGAATTAACCCTTCTTTATGAGATGGGACCCAGAGATTGCATTGCTAAAGAGGCCAGGAACCTATGACTAGACAGATCATGGGCCCTAAGGGAAAAATCTCCTACTGCTATTGTTACCAAGGAACATATAATAAAATAACTCTGTTGACATATCACCCTAATCATAGAACAGTTTTGTTCGACCCTTATCAGGAAAGTTTCTTTTTGCAGTAGATAGTAATTAACAACAACAACAACAAAAATCGCAATCTAGACAATGTGAACAGACTGAGAGGCTTTAAAATACACAGCCCTAAATGTGAATATGATCTTTTTTGTCAAAACCCTCCATTCAAGATTCAGGGATCTATACAAAAGGGAAGGTAAAAAAATTGTAAGGGCCCAAATGATGGGCTGCACCAAGAAAACAGTGTTATCCAGAGGCAAAAAGCTGATGTACAAATAAACTCACAGGAGCTGTGAGAGCATGCAAAGGACCTGCACAGGTTCAAATCAGACAAAATCCCAGAACTGAGAAGCAGAGGTGAACACAAAGTCCCACCCATCATCAAGATTGTGTTTGTAATCAATGACTGCTGACAAAGGAAAAATCAGTTTTCTTCAATGGACTATCAGTGGTATATCAAACACTCCAGGCAAGGACCCACAGTCAGAAATAACTGACCAATACAACATATATTTTTCATTTCTTTGTGTGTGGGTATGGGAATGTCTGTGTGTGTGTGTGTGTGTGTGTGTGTGTGTGTGTGTGTGTGTGTGTGTGTGTATGTGTGTGTGAGAGAGTATTCATGTGTATATATATGTATATGTGTATATGTGGGTATGTGTGTATGTTTGTGTATATGCATGTATGTGTATATGTGTGTGTATGTGTGTTTTGTATGTCTGTGAATCTTTCATTTTGATATGTTTCATCTTAGTGATTTTCTTTTTATCAGTTGTTTTGACTTTTTCTTTGTTTTCATGGGAGGTTATTTCTTGTTTTGTTTTATTTTTTCAAGAAAGAACACAGTCAAGTAGGTAAGGATGTAGGAAGGTAGGGAGGCTCTGGGTAGAGTAAAAAGAAGGGAAATAATATGATCAAAATATCCCTTAGAATACTTCTTAATATTTTATATCACAGAGACTTTAAAACAGTTTGATTTTTAAAATTTATTATTAGTTTTTAAGCAGTATAAAAAAGTCAGAAAGGGGAGTAGGGAAGGATGTGGGGCAGCATAGGAAGCATGGTGGGTCGTTAGGGACCAAAATGTGTTTGCTCTTTTTGTTGTTCCTTTCCTAGATGACTGAGTTCACAGTAGCAGGTGGCTGATCAGAGTACAAAGACTATCCACATCAAAAATCATGAGATTCTTCAGTCTATGCAAGTAGGACTCAAACACTAAGATTTTGGAATACAAGTGATTTCATCAGAAAATAACATCAGAGAAAGGGAGAAGGTCTTAGAAGCCCCGATCCAAAAAAATGAAAAAAACGAAACAAAGAAAAAAAGAAAAGAGACAGAAAGAAAGAAAGACAGAAAGAAAGAAAGAAAGAAAGAAAGAAAGAAAGAAAGAAAGAAAGAAAGAAAGAAAGAAAGAAAGGAAGGAAGGAAGGAAGGAAGGAAGGAAGGAAGGAAGGAAGGAAGAGAAAAAGGTGAAAGAAAAGAAAGTAGATGGTAAAGAAATAATCAAAATCCGAACTGCAATTAATGAAATAGAATTTTAAAATATAAGTCAATCTTTTAAAAAAAGGACGATTGACAAATACCCAGCCTAACAGCCCCAAAGAAAGATAATAAATTCAAACCAATAAAATTTGAGATTAGAGAGGAAGTTAGAATCTTACTTAGAAAGGGGAATAAAATAGTCATAAGAGACAGATAGAGGGGGAGAACTGGGAGAGAGAAGAGATGGTAAGGGGAATGGAATTTCAGGATTAGGTGTTGTGAGGAGAGTTGGCTAGATGGACATTAAAATCAATGGAAATTTGCAACTGACAAGGTTAAGGAAAACGGGGTACATCTCCAGGACTAGACAGAGACCATAGATAAGGGAGGCACCTCAAAAATCAATGGAGGTGACCTTAGCTGTGACTCACTACATTGGGACTATGGATGATGCCTGAAGATACCACTTCCTGTAGTCAGTCAAGAACTAGTGGGGGAAAAAAAGAACACTAGTGGAGTGGTAGAGACAACAACCCACCCACAAAACTTTCAACTCAGATTTTATCTTGTCTACAAAACTGCAGGCAGGAGGGATAGAAAAGAGACTGAGGAAATGGTCAGCCAAACCTGCCCAATGTGATACCCATCCCATGGGCAAGCACCAATTCCTAACACTATTAATGATATTTGCAAACATGAGTGTGTTGTCCTCTGAGAGGCTCTACTCAGCAGCTGACTCAGACAGATACAGACATCCACAGTGGATGGAGCTTAGAGACACTTATAGAAGAATAGGAGGAAGGATTGTGGGCCCTGAAATGGATAAGAACTCCACAGGAAAACCAACAGAGTCAACCAATAACCTGGACCCTTGTGACTCTCCAAGTCTGAATCACCAACCAAAGATCATATCTGGAATGGACCTACACCTTCTTACACATTTGTAGCAGATGTGCAGCTTGGTTTTCATGTGGGTTCTGAACAACGTAGATGTTCATCAACAGACTCATAGATACTAAAATAATATGGAATTTGTAGGTAATTGGTTCTTGAAACAACTGCTCTGGGTGAGGTAATCTGGGGAGCATAAACCTACTTGATAACACAGAATAAAAAATAAAAAACTTCAATGTCTAGATTGGGTTACCAGAATTTGCATGGCTTTGGCCAGTAAAGGCCCATATAGCACCAAATGCTAAAGGTAATCATTATTCTAGAACATGAATGTAAGATGATTGCTAGAGACATCAAATATCAAAGTCACAGGACATGAAGGAATCAAGCTGGTATTGACGTGGAAGCAGTATTCCTTTTGAAAAGCATTCATTATGCTTGAAGACATTTTTCATGCTCTCAATGGAGGAAAGTAATAACCACTCTTAACCAGATGTGAACACTGTGAAACAATAATAGCTCCACAGCAAGTTATGTTCATTGGTGTAATAATGGTACATATGCTAGGGAAATAGCCAACCACCTTCTGATTGAACTAAAGTATGATCCATTAAATGAAACCAATATCTATAACTATTATCAGGGCCAAGAACCTGTGGTGAGGGGCATTATGGGCCTTAAGAAGTACTTACAGCTATGATGGTGATGGGATATTATATTAAACTGACTCCTTAAAAATTATCATTATATATATTGATTAATGCAGTCCTCAAACATCATCAGAGAATCCTCTATTTGTACATGGAAATTAGAACAGAGATACTGGTCAAGGTACCTAGAATACATGACTCTAGGGTGCTCAGCTATAAATGAGACAGCTATAAATGAGATAGAGTTATCACACTCTCCTCCAAAAGCTAAGGGATCTTATAGAAAGAAGAAGCAGAAGACCATAAAAGCCAGAGAACTGGATGACTATGAAGAAACTGTTTTCTAGACTCAATCGGGCAGTTGCATATATAAATTCATGTTGACCTAATCAAACTCAAAAGAGACAAAATTTCAGCACTGAGCTGCAAGATGGGAATGAATTCTCACCTTTAGTTAAGGAGTTATTGGTAATTGATACCCATGGAGAGATGAAAAGTGGGTTTTCTTTATGGGTTTGACACCTAATAGGTCTAATATACTCCAATGGCTGTTCACACATGTAAGAGTATATAGGCAACACTACTGCCCTTGATGTGTTTATAAAAAAATAAGTTAACTAAGTTGAGTATTTATGAAATGGGGGTTGATTTGTGAAAAGATGTGGGGCTGATTTGATTATCATCAAAATACATCTATGAAACTCTCAAAGGCTTAATAAGTCACTTAAAAAGAAAAGACTGTAAAAAATGTGAAGAATTTTTAGTAGAGGATTTTATATATTAATTGGTACATATTACAGTTTGGCACGCCACTATATTTCTTATTAGGAACAAGAACAGCAGATACATGTATGATTATCTAGAAAGATAAACATAACTTTGATAAAACTCAAAAAAGGAATAGAAATACATACCCCAAGAAAATATACACAAAAACATGACGTGGGATAAATATCATTGGAGATGGTAAAATGAATTAATAGGTTTCTTGTCTTTGCTTCCTTTACTTTTCTTTTTCTTCTCACTTGGAGCTTCCATAAGAATCTTTGGATAGCAACTGAATATATATGTGCTCTAAGAACACCTGTTTCAATTAAAGATTTACTGTGCTATCTCCAGTGGTGCAAAAATCTCAGCATGAGCTTACTAAATGATTTAAAAGAACCCAATATTATCTAAATGTTCTTTTTTTATATTTTTATTACTTTATTTAATTTTACTGTACTTTTAGATTAAAATCACCACCAACCAAACAAACAAAAAACAGAACAAACCAAAAACGTACTTATTTTTGGTTAAAGACAACAGGTATCATTTGAGGAGTTTGTAAAAGGGAAATGAAAATGCCCATTACAAAAATAAATTGAATTAAATGTTGTCTGTGAACCTTACATTTTATTTTTTATTAGATATATTCTTTATTTACTTTTCAAATGTTATAACCTTTCCTGGTTCCCACCCCCTGAAAAATCCCCTAACCCATCCCCCCACCCCTGCTCAAGAGCCCACCCACTCCTGCTTCCCTGTCCTAGCTTTCCCCTATACTGGGGTATCTAGCCTTCTCAGGACCAAGGGTCTCTCCTCCTTTTGATGTCCAACAAGGCCATCCTCTGCTGCATTTGCATCTGGAGCCATGGGTCCCTCCATGTCTACTCTTTGGTTGATGGTTTAGCTCCTGGGAGCTCTGGGGTATGGGTGGTTCATATTGTTGTTCCTCCTATAGTGTTGTAAACCCCTTCAGTCCTTTCTCTAGTTCTTCCATTGGGGACCCTGTGCTCAGTTCAATGGTTGGCTGAGAGTGTCTCCCTCTGTATTTGTCATGCACTGGCAGAGTCTCCCAGGCAATAGCTACATCAGGCTCCTGTCATCAAGCACTTGTTGGCATCTACAATAGTGTCTGGGTTTTGTAACTATATATGGGAAGGATCCGTAGGTGGGGTAGTCTCTGTATCTATATTTTCTTTGAGAAACTTTTAAGTATTTACCTTTGTCCATTTTGTGGAATAAGAAATGAAGGTACCCATCCATGATCACCACCATTATACTTGAGGTAAGTTTGACGTGATGTTTCTGCATTTTGAAATGAGGACAGAAAGAACAATTGGTTCTTGTGATTGGTTCTTGTGATTGGTTCTTGAGATTAGGCAAATAAAGCATGAATAGCAAAAGGGTTATAATCAAATTGAAATAAAGTGGGGGCAACTTAGTAAGACTTATTTGTTCTTTTATAAGATTATTTTTCAAATAATTTGTATATGTATGTCTCTGTGTTCAAATGAATGCAAGTACCAGAAGAGAGCATCAAGGCCCCTGGAGCTGGAGTTTCAAGTGCTTGTGGGCTGACTGACACTAGTGCTAAGAACTGTACTCATATCCTCTGCAAGAACAGGAAGTACTATTACACTGAGCCCTCTCCTCGGCCCCTTGTTTATGCTTGTCTAAACCTTTGGTTGTGACATTATTTCCTTGGTGTGGTTCAGGGTACCTTCCAAAAGAAATTCTAGAGGAGAAAAAGTAGGAAGTTGGAAGAGATCATTCTTCAGCTTTCCCATTTTAAAATACTCACTGAACCAAGGTGGAACCTTTAGAGATACCATTTCCTCCCTCGGAAGAGACAAAAGTGAAACCATAATGCACCTTTCCCACCCACCTACTTTACAAACCTTACCATGCCTACCAACTGAAATGACTAATCTTTATCCTGGGTTCCTGCTGGTCTTAGATTAGATTTAGTGAGCATTTTAATAGATTTTTAGATAGAGAACCAATAAGCCATTCAGTATCTCAATCAGTCAAAGAATAAAAACTGAATGTCTGCAACTACTCATCACTGTTATAATCCTGGGTTACCATGCCACAAAAACTTTCAAGATAGGCAATGTCCTTCTCTTTGATTAGCTCACATGTGACCTAAATAATAATACTAAAAGTTATCAGGGCTAGGAATCAAATTAAAAAAGAAATGCTATTAAGATACTTAAGTTAAAAAATATATATATAAAGTTATCCTGTTGGAAGATTTTATCTAATCTGTTCAAGCAATGAAAGGTTAAGGAATGATTTGACTTGAGCTTGTAGAAGCAATAGAACATGATGGTGAATGTATGGTGGAAAAAATTCAAAAGTGACAGGGCTAGAAAGAAAAATAAACGTTATGTAAATGGGAGTGCTCTTACATGCATTATAAATATTTTGTCCACTAGAAATATAAGGTATATGTGTAGTTTTCAATTCACAAGAGTTATATTAATTTAATTAATTTATATTAATATAATTTGTTGTTTAATGTAGTGTGGTCCTTGAAACAATGCAAACAAACACACATACACACACACACACACACACACACACACACAGAGAGAGAGAGAGAGAGAGAGAGAGAGAGAGAGAGAGAGTTTGACATGGTTGTGCCTTTATACCTATAAATATATATATACAATAATAATAAAAGTAAAAGAGACTATGAGGTTATCACCTTGATCGTGGAGGAGCATGGGAGAGTTTGGAAAGAACATACATGGGAAGTGCTGGAGGGGAAAATGGAGAGGGGAAAGAAAGTGTTATAATTTTATTTCAGTTACAAATACATTGTTAAAAATATAAAGTGCCTCAAGGTGACTTTGGAGATAAAGTTAGAACAAGTTAGAAAGGCTTGCCAGGCAAGGACCAAAGATTTGAGCTAAATTTGAATCACAGTAAGAAATTATTAGATGGGCTTAAGCAGAAGATTGACATGATATGATCACTGCTTCATAGGCAATCTCTCTGTAAGGTGTAGAGGCAGTGCTCTGTAGAGAAGGACACTGAATTAGGGGATTGTTGAAGTCCTCCTTGTGACACATCTGTAGGTCTGACAGGTTTGTGCCATTGGATGTCACCAAGAAATTATGTGCATACAATTTAAATTCCACCAGAGGAATGCATGTGAAATACATGTTAGGAGAGAAGTAAAGAATGATATGTAAGTATACAATTTTCTTCTAGAACAAAAAAGAGGCTGTTATGAGCTAACATATACTATAAGTGGAAATAATTCTCCTTTTCAAGGACAGATATTAAAAAAATCCCATTAACTTATGTGAAGTTTGAAATGATAGAAAATAGGTAGAAATTTGTATTATGGACATGGAACTAGGACTTCAGAGGTATCAGTATGCAATTATTATTTGAAAGAAACATCTCTATTGGTAAGGGGTAACTGAAGATCCCAAGCAAAGTGATAAAAATTGAGAATGAACTGAGAGAGCAGGAGAAAAGATGACATTACAGTGTGGTGTAGAAAGCTCTTCTACAGACAGGACACTGTCTTTGCCATCTTGAACTCTTCATAGCTGAGTTTATTCACTGAAGACCAGCACATGATTGGCACCATTAACCTTGCTTCTGGAGAGAAGAAGGAGAGGATCATGAACCCCTTGATGATAGACATTTAACTGTGGTTAGTGGGAGCAGCTCATAACTCTTGCCCCTGGATATATAAGAGGTTAACAATTTCATGGAGACATTCTTTTCATCGGGGGTATAATCTCTAGTAAGTTACCTACGTTCTCCTTAGCAGTCCTAATTAAGCTCATTGTTTCATCAAGCTAGACTTAGGTAAAACTAATGAATTTATCTGTCATTGGTGACTTATCTGAGTCTAATGTTCTTATTTAACTTCTTGGGAAAATTTCACACACTATGTTGTGTTTTGAGAGATAAATTAGAGAAACAAAATTAGTTTTATAGACAGCTGTGGCAAACTTGACTGAAGGGCCTAAAAGAGATTGAATGTGAAGTAGTGGGGAGAGAGAACAGAGAATGTTTTCAGTGACTCTGTACACATTATGCAAAAGGCTTGAGGTTTAGCATAATGCTAAAGCATGTTGAGTACAAGTTCTAATGTTCACTCCTAGCATTCATGTCAAATAAAATAAAGGATTAAGTTGTGGCTAATCTGGCAAAGACATTGTTGCATATAAGCATAAATATCTAAGTTCAAATCCTTATACACCAAGTAAAATGATGAGCGAGATGGCTTACTATTCCCATTGTTGGGAGACTGAAACAGGAGGATCCTCAGGGCTTTCTGGCCAGTTCATCTGGTAAACCTTGTTATCTTTAGATTCAAGGTCTCAAAAATCAGAGGAAACTGACAGAGGAAGACATTCAGGCTACTGAACTCTGGGTTCCATATGCATAGACATGGGGACCTACCTGTATACATCACAAGTAAAGACATACATGCACCACACAGGTATATTATACACAAACACATAGAGCAAATTTTGAATATGTGGTAATTTCTTTAAGATGTAAAATATTAAGTTCCATTTTTTGTACAAGGCTTCTCAGACAGAGAAGCGAGAGGGGGTTGAATGGGGAAAAGAGGGAGGAAAGGGGGCTTATGGGACTTTCGGGGAGGGAGGAAACGGGAAAGGGGAAATGATTTTGAATGTAAATAAAAAAAAACTTAGAAAATAAAATAAAATTAAAACAAAAACAAAACCTTTGTCAGAAGAAAGATGAACTCTTGGAAACCAAACATTTTGTTCAATGCTCTCAAATAAAGACTTTGGCAGGGTAAGTATGAGGGGTACATAGTAACAAAACTCTGGATGAAGATGCATTATCTCCAAGCAGTACCTGCACTGAAACTGAAATATACTTCAGTCAGACAGGAATAAGGAAGGAGCAAAGATGACAGGGTACACAAATGCCTGTATATGAGGTAATGTGTTCTGCCCGTTTGTGTGAGCATGATATTCACAGGCTGTTTAAGTGAATGTCCGCTGCCATCGCCTCCCCAAAGCATCCTGGGTCTGTGCTTTTGTTCTCATACCTCAATGACTAATGATGGTTTGGGGCTGTTACTTGGCAATGCTGCCCCTGAAACTTTCCAGGAATCTTTTTTAAGTATAAAACTATAAAATACTTTCAGATGTAATTGTTAGAAATTTCTCTATATTAAACAAACCACTTTCTTTAAGTGAATTACTGGGGAAAACTCAATCAACTGAAAACCATCAAGTTTAAAAAGAAAAGACAATAAGCTTAGATTTAGACAATGTGATTCAGTATGAAAGAAAGAGTTCTAATTTGCTGTGTGGAGAGATTCCTGGAGATGTGTTATGGCACTTTGAAGAACTGTGGGCATTCTCTTTGGAACCTAAACAGTGGGTGTTAACTTACCAACTTTTCTACATTATCTGAAGGATTATGTTCAGCCAGATATCTACACAGAATAGATGAGAGTGTAGAACAGAATGAAGAACCCTGAGTTCTAGCCATTTGACTCTTTACATTAAATGAGGACACACTTAAAAATCCCTAAGTGGTAGAAAATATATCTATGTGATTATGCAAGGACTCTAAGCACTCTACAAGGGAATGGTTCAAAAACTCACTAGTAAATGGTGATCAGAGCTTCACTAAGATTAAGACATGTATTATAACAAAGCTATAACATGGACAGAGCTTCTAGGTGGCCTCTTGGAGACAGAATATAATAACCAAGTATACAGTTTCTCTGTGGTAACATGTTACATCTGTAATATCTAGTTTCCTT
The DNA here is from genome assembly GCA_036184795.1 of Tokudaia tokunoshimensis. NCBI lineage: Eukaryota > Metazoa > Chordata > Mammalia > Rodentia > Muridae > Tokudaia > Tokudaia tokunoshimensis. Next base: position 21,634,868 of record BTHU01000016.1, read on the forward strand.
ACAGGTCACATTGCTACAACTTTTTAGAAGCCTGAGGTGTGGAAGATGATAGTGGTAGTAACAGAGTAGGAATAGGTATTGTAGCTGTCCAGTAGTCATGGATGAACTGGGTATATCTGAAAGGGAGGCTGGAAATGGAAAAGGACAGGGGACAAGAGAAGGATGAAGCGAAGACAAAGGTTTTTGATCGAGGCTCAACGTTTAATTTTCAGCTCTGCATATATATATACATATATATATATACATATATCTATGTATATATATACATAGATAAATAGATAGATAGATAGATAGATAGATAGATAGATAGATAGATAGATAGATAGATAGATAGATAGAAATAAAACCCACAGACCCATCCTTTGTTTCAGCTGGATTGAGTTGCAAAGCAAGCTCAGGGAGCAATCTACACCTGTAGGAAATTGACTCCACCTTGGTCATTAAGGTCCAACTGTGGCAAACTCTTAAGGTCTATTTACCCTGCTCAAGGCTTGGGGAAGGGCACAAGGTATAATTAGCATAATACAAGAGAAGAAAAGGTATTATATTATTAATTATTTGCGTGTGTGTGTGTGTGTGTGTGTGTGTGTGTGTGTGTGTGTGTGCAGGAGTCAAGGAGGGTAATGGAGAGGATCAAATCTGCTACTCGAGTTATAGAAGGCTATACTACCCAAGTGGTTACTGAGCACTGAACTCTGCCACTCTGCCACAGTAGCATATGCTCTTAACCACTAAGCCATCTCAGCAGCCTCACAAACAAGATTGGTTTGAATAAGAATGTACCTCATATATTTGAAGGTAGGGAGTGGCATTATTGGAGAAAGATTAGGAGGTATGACCTTGTTGGATTAGGTGTGTCCTTGTTGGAGAAAGTTTGTCAATCTCAGTGGGCTTTGAAATTCCAAAAGGCAATGGGAAGCTCTTTATCTTATTTTTCTCTTAGCTTATGAAAGAATGTAGCTCTCAGCTACTTCTCCAATATCTGGTATGCTTCCATGCTCCCCACTATTATGATAAAATTCTGAAACTGTAAACAAGCCCCAATTAAATACTTTCTTTCACAAGATTTACCATGGGCTTAGTGTCTCTTAACAGCAATAGAATACTAAGAAAGAAGTTGGTACCAGAGAACTGGGTATTGCTGTGACGGGTTTGACCATGCTGCTTGTTGGCAGAATAGGGACTTCAGATTTGGAAAGCATTTAAAAACTTTATGTAGGCTTAATGGGCCATACTAGCAGGAGGATGAAAGACATAGTTGCTGGGAAAAAAATGTAGATTAAGATGGCTTAGCTCAGAAGATTTCAGAGGAGAAGAAAGTGTATGACCTGGAGTTCACTTTTGTGATCATTTGGAAAAAAAAAGGCTACTTTTTGAGACTAAAATGAAGAGTTTGGATTAATGGCTTTGGCAGAGGTGATTTTAAGCTAGCTCACTATTGACTGTGTCACTTAGCAGTAATGAAAAGGAGCAAATACAGCATGGAGAAACACAGAAGGTATCCTGTGAGGAAGCAAAACATACCAGGAAAGGTAATGTGACAACCAAGTCCTGTGCTTAAGGGGATTAAAAGCTTAAAGAAAGGCCTGATGCTGTATGGACTAAATGGGATGCTAACCTCAGGACAAAACTCCATTGAGCCAAGTTCCTAATTTGTGACCATGAATTAATAAGGAAAGCTTAAGCTATGAAAGGAACCCTCAACAACAGAAACAGTTACCTGTTGTACAGCAATTGAAAGAGGAAACCAAGTCCTAGACCCAGAAAGCAGCAGAACTTGGCATCCTCAGTCACAACCACATGGTCTAACTTTAGAGTCAAGGATACAAGAAAGGGGTTGTGGAATCTACCTCCATATATAAGGAAAGCCACTGAGGACAGATATAAGCTATGGGTGTCCATGCATGGAGGAACAGAGAGGTCATTTCGTGAAGCTATGAGGCTGGGGCCTGGATGGTGTTGGTGACCCCAAGATGATGGAGATGCCAATGATGGGATTCTTGCAGAAGAAAGATGCAACACAGTGTGGAAGCCAGCCCAAGAGAGAGAAGCATGTTGTAGGCAACAAAACTGAAAGGAGTTGGAGATCTGAGCGGTGCTTTGACATCAGACATGGAGACGTAGAGCTTAGTTTTCCCAGGTGGTTCTTGGACTTGCTTTGGTTGAGTATTTCTTCCCTATATTCTCCTTTCTTCCTTTTGGAATGGTAATATATGTTCTTTGCCATTGTGTGTTGAAAGCATGTGATCTGCTTTTTGATTTTGATTTTTCAGGGGATTGCATTTAAGAGATTGCTATCTTTCTTGGAGATTTTGAATTTCGGACTTTTAAAAGGTGTTGAAACCGTGGTATATTATGGTGACTATTAAAATTGAATAGAGCATTTTTTGCATTATGATATAGTTGCAAGCCTTTGGGGAGAAAGGAGAGGAATGTGGAAACTTGAAAAAGAATGTCTCCATATGCTCATATTTTTGGTTACTTAGTCTTTAGGGAGTGGCATTACTTGAGAAGGATTAGGAAGTGTGAGCTTGTTGGAATAGTTAAGGCTTTGTTGGACAAAGCATATCACTGGGGGTAAGTATCAAGATTTAAAAATCCCATTCCAGGTCCAATTCTTTTTCTCATCTTGGTGCGTTATGTACCTCTGATTTACTGAACCAGCACCATATGTGCTACCATGTACCCTATCATGATGATAATGGGAAAGACCATGCATAGACTGGGCATCCATTCTATATACAGTTACCAAACCCAGACAATATTGTGGATGCCAACAAGTGCTTCTTGACAGGAGCCTGATACAGCTGTCACCTGGGAGACTCTTCCAGTGCATGACAAATACAGAGGGGGATGCTCTCAGCCAACTATTGAACTGAGCATGGGGTCCCCAGTGGAGGAGCTAGAAAAAGGACTGAAGGAGCTGAAGGGGTTTGTAGCGCCATAGGAAGAACAACAATATGAGCCACCCAATATCCCCAGAGCTCCAGGGGACTAAACCATCAACCAAAGAATAGACATGGAGGGACCCATGGCTCCAGATGCAAATGCAGCAGAGGATGGCCTTGTTGGACATCAAAGGGAGGAGAGGCCCTTGGTCCTGAGAAGGCTAGATGCCCCAGTATAGGGGAATGCCAGGACAGGGAAGCAGGAGTGGGTAGGCTTATGAGCAGGGATAGGGGGATGGATTAGGGGATTTTCAGTGTGGGGTGGGGGAACCAAGAAAGGGGGCATTTGAAATGTAAATAAAGAATATATCTAATTATAAAAAAAAAAGAAATGTAAAAAGGCCCTAGTTAAATATCAAAGAAGTTGCCTTGGTCATAGTGTCTATTCAGAGCAATAGAACACTGACTAAGAGGAATAGTAAATTAACTAATTTGTACCATGTTTTAGACTCAAAAATGTGAACCATGAGCAAATGCTTTTCACCCAATGAAAAACAGCCTAAAATAAATTCCTTCATCTATCATTTATTAATGGTAAACTGCTTCCTGTATTGTTTGCTTTAATTTCCTATCACAGTTCTGTAATTTGCAGCCTACTTTGCCTCAGTCTTAATCTTCTTGCATTAAATTGTATGACAGCACTTAAGCAGGTCCGTGTGGCATGTAAGGATTAAAGGATGTTCCAAATCTTCATTTGTTCTCGTTGGTTGATCCAATACATTAGTAATAAATTTGGGTAAGGGTAATGTAATGTTTTTGCATCCTGAAAGAGCATTTTAAGTTCATTTTCCTTATTATATCATTATCATCATTATTATTACTGCTTGAGGGCATACACATGTCTCACTAACACTGCTTTTCATCTTCCAGCTTAACATGGCTTTCAGGAATGAAACTCATGTTGTCAGACTGATGTGTCAAGTGCTTTGTACCAGATGTGGCATGTTACCAGTCCTCACAAACTGTGTATAATGCTTAACTTTGTAAACTATTTTAAGCCTTATTACCTCTTTCTTAACATGGGTATAGGAATACTATATATTTTTTACATGCACTCCTTTTTATATCTAAATTTATATGTAGTTTTAGTTGTCAATTTCTAGTTCATTAACAAGTTCCTATTACAGTTTTTTAAAAAAATCAGTAATAATATTCAATTTGAAAGTCCAGAATATCTCTGTGGAAAGACCCAATTTTTCAAACACTATAAGCTGAAAGTCAGTGCTCAGAATCTGTTTCTCGTTTATTCATTTGGTGAGCAAGTATTTACAACTAGATAGTTATGGGCTCACAACAGATGGAATTATGAAGACATAGGAATTAGTAACAAATTTATGGACTGTATGGAAGAAGACAGAAACATATTCTATCATCGCGTTTGTGCTAGAAATATATGTGGAGTATTACTATAGTGCATAAAATAATTTATTTTGTGAACTGAAAAGATCCCTATGGAGAAAGAAACACCAAAGTGGTATTAAACAATGTATGGAAACTTATTTTCTCTGCACGGAACTTACGTATAATTTAGAGAATATTACTTTTCCAAACAAGAGAAATATTGAAAATATCTTTTAAAGAGTTATATGTATATATAAATATAGACTTTCAGCTATAAATACATAGACATTTGGGAATACAAATAAAGTCCAAGCCAAGGTGCTAATCTATGTATTTACTATGCTGTATGGCATATAAGATATTTCATAGAAAATGGTAAAAGTATAATTATAAGTTATCCTATCTACATACTTTTAATTACCTAACTGTATTTGACCTAAGCCTGTGCTATGTATATGCTCATGGCTAACTTAAGACAAAAAAAAAAAATCTCAGTATGTCCAAACTGTTATATTAAATTCAAATAATCCCTTTTAATCATTTAAATATATTCATTGAAATTAATCAATATCAGAAACTTGAAAGAAATTCTTATTCGAGTTAAAGACAACAAAGTCATCTCTCTGTTTTTCAGCATCTAAAAATAAAAAGAAAGGAAGTCAGAAAAAATTGAGCTAGCCTGTTTTAATGCTTGTGCATAAGAATGGATACCACCCACCTGCCATTGATGTCCCTTCTAAATTAAGCCAAGGCCATGCTTACTAGTCCTTAATGCTGCTGAGAGCTGCATGAAACAGAGACCTCGACTGGGATTTCAAAACTGGAAAAAAAAAAGGCAGATTTTAAATGGGTCAATCACTTCCCTGACCTCAGCCACTACTACAGAAGCGAATGTTAGCAGTACAGCTTCTGTTGGGACCTGAATGGAGGGGATTCCTCAAATATGCTTGAGTCACAGAAAGATGAAGTCAGGAAATAATTAAAATCCTTAAGTAGCTGATATAAGGGAGAGTCAAAACTATCTGTCTCACTCTTACACCTTTGAGACAGGAGAATGAAGAAATATGTGACTGGCATGGAGGAGAATCATGTTTAGAAAACTTTATTTTATTTGATTTTATCTTTAAGTATATATGAAAAAAAATCCCCTTTCATTAGTATTTACTTAAGTGATTAAATGTGTACTGCTCTGACTTTCCTGCCTCCAAACCTCAAAGAAACCCAGCTAGTTTTGAGGCCAATGAAGGACAAGAATGGTGGTAATCTTTTATTTCCACTATGTTTCCAACACAGCTGTCTTTCTAATCCACTGTCCATACTGAGTCTATTATATGTGAGAGAGTGAATTTTAATGAAAGAAAAAAAGGATTTCAATGATGAGTGAGATCAGTAATGAGTTCCCAGATGATGTATTGCACTAAGTACTAAATAAAATATTACATTTTTAAGTACTTTCTCCATATTTGTAAAAACTAAATCACATGTAGCCAGGAATTAATTATATATATGTATGTATATACACACATATAATATATATACGTACATATATATAATATATATCTGTATATATAATGATCACAATACGTATAATGATCACATTATGTAAGTGAAGATAATATATAAGGATCACATTATTTAAGTAAAGAAAATATATATGTTAGATAATATACATAAAGATAACATATAGAGATAGATAATTAACATACATATGTTTGCATACAGAGATAGAAGGAGTTACAAATCAATAACATTTACTGAGCATCAAAATATCCAATAACCAAGATGACTTTTTTATATAACTTCTAGATAAACTGAAGAATCTTTCACTATGCTTATTTCATTGGAGAAAGGCATTGCCGATCAGAGTTAAGTGAAAACAAGTTATCTAATTTTGGAAGCTGATGCTACAACCAGATGTTGAACCATGTTCATTTTATCTGAGCAGCTCTGTTTTTCAGTTAGGACTAGTTCATTGACAGAGCAGCATGAAGGCACACATAGATTTCTATAAGGCAGTGACTGAGATACAGGTGACTGTTCAGAGAAACTGCTCTAAGTAAAGTTTTGCACATAGACATATTGAGATGAAAATAGAATCATAAGACACAGGCATGTGCCTTTTCTGGGAAAGGCTCTGAAGAACACCTGCCTGAGCTAAGCAAGAGGTTTAGCATATTAACCAGTGCATTCATTTTTTACCTTCATAGTATACATCGGGACACTGAAATGCTAAGAAATTAATTAGGCAAATAATTAAGTAATATAAAATCAAGTAGTGATGACCATCATTCATTAAGAAAAATATACATGTCTACATTTAGGTATGTAAAAAAGACTCTGTTAATGAAAAGAAAATTTATAAATGACAAAAGAATTATTGAGTGCCAAATTCATGTCTATATTTCATTACCTCTTTTATTCATTTTTATATGGATTAATGGAAATGTTCCTTGCTGCCATGCATTAAGAAGTTGTTTATATAAAAGATGAGCTGGAATGCACAGTTTACACTTAATTACTTTTCTGAAGGTGTGAGCATTCTAAGATTATCCAGTGTATTAAGGTACCTTGATTACAAAGTCCTTACCTATGAAATGAATCAGATTCTATTGTGGACATTGGCCAAAGCTGTATTTTATTTAGAAGATTTGACATTCAGGGAAATTTTATGGTAGCCACTTTCACATTCAATAATATCCTATTATTTTCTTTCCAAATATCTTATCTAATATACATCTATAATGAAACTGCAGACAAATTCTGTATGGCACTTTCTTCTTTAAGCAAAATTATGAGCAAAAACATGTCACATCTGATCACCATTATCTGGCTTTCACTTCATTATTGGATCATATAATACACACATCTGTAGAGTTCTTTCTGTGCAGATACCTGGGGTCATTTTCATTCATGGATATTTCACAGACCAGCCTCCAATAAAAGCTTGGGGTCTTTCAAATTCAAGTGTAAAGTGTTCATTAACATTTCAATCATTTCACACCTAGTAGCATATACCATATGCTAGTCACCTAGTGAAAAAAATTGCATAACACTATAAAATCCCAATGTAGTCAGCTCTGGGCAACTCTGAGGAGAAGCTAATCTAAGCTGCCAGCCTCACTGGTGAACGAGGGAAAATGTGGCAGTGAGCCAACTCAGTTCCTACACGTTCAACAGAAAGAAATGCCACTGGAGATTTATGACAGATGAGAAATGGAATTTTTATCACAGTCACATCCTTCCGCAGTGTGATACGATTTTGGGAATTGTCATTATTATATATTTCTTTGGAAAAATTTGAACTCCTTTCATAGAATAGTGGAGTTGTTCCATAGGGTATATCCTTTTGTTAAGCAGAAAACTCTGGCAATAAAGACAGGCATGTTTCAGAAGAGCAAGAGTGTTACATTGTGAAGACACCCAGGTGTGCAACTCCCATAAGCATTTGATGCATCAAGGAGTAGGGACTCAAATATCTTCACTGATTTGTTACATAAACACATTTTCAGGACACATTTCTTTTACATGAGTTGTTCCTACCCTTCCTTGGATTCAATCCAGAATATTCTGTAACGTTGCATAAAGCCTCTTCAAGAGACATATATTCATAATTTTATAATATTGCTCCCATTTCAAGAGAGGTTATGTCAATCCTTTTTAATGCTCTCCAAATCCAGGATATACAAGTACTCTAAGGGAAAAAGAAGGTGTTAGCATCAACAAGAAATTGAACATAAAAACAGTCCCATGAACACAAGTATTTAAAGTCCCTAATAAAATTGACTTTAGAAATACTTTTTTTTTCCATTCTCAGTTCAAGTAAAGTCATGCCAGGGATATGTTCCTGGAGACCATGTAAGAAAGAGCCCTAACTAGAGATGTGTGGAGGAGGAAAAACTCTTATGTGCCCTTAAAATAGGATGCTCCTACCTCTACCTTCCAATACACACATTCAGAAGAAGGGGCCAGTTTATATGATCATTTCTTAAACATTTGCTTCATTTCTGAACTAAATGTACTCATACATGCTGACAGAATTTAAAGTACTCAACTGAAATTTGCTAGAGAATATTCATTTAGAACCATTTTATTTGGTACTTGCCTACAATTTTCTCTATTTTATGATTCAAAATTATAGATATACGCAGAATATTTTGAATAGCAATGTAATTAAGGATTATAAGATTATACTAGGAAAATGCCAGAAGTCACTGTATTTAATACAATGTAGAATTAAGCTTATAAAATTATACTTATGCAATTCATTTCTCTGTGTTTTTTGTGTACTAACTACTGTGAAGAAGAAATGATGGTTGTCTTTAAGGTAACATTCCCCCCTACTTTCTTAAACAAAAACACTGCAAATTTCACATTCTTTACTAAAACTGCTTGAAGGCAGAGAGAAAAGTGCCATCCTGAAAATGGAAACTCAGATCTGTCACTGAACGGATATAACCAAGATAGGAATAAGCTCAGGCTGAGAGAGGGGTGTCCCTGGTCCCTGGTGAATAAAAGAGAAGTTCCATGGAACTGCAGTATCATGTTTTATGACTGTTTATTTTATTTTATTTTTTTTAAAGATTTATTTATTTATTATGTGAGTACACTGTAGCTGTCCTCAGACACACCAGAAGAGGGCTTCAGATCTTGTTTTGGATGGTTGTGAGTCACCATGTGGTTGCTGGGATTTGAACTCAGGACTTTTGGAAGAGCAGTTGGTGCTCTTAACCGCTGAGCCATCTCTCCAGCCCTTTTTATGACTGTTTAAACCTATTACTTCATTTGATCCCATTCATGCTCTTCACCCAGAACTGAAGATGTAATGCGACTGCCTCTGGCTACGGGGCACATGCCTGTCATGTTAACATCACTTGTCTTCTCCATTGTCCATCTTTTAAAGAACCACTCATTCATTCCTCACATTAATCCTTACATTTTGTAGTAGTAGAGACTAATCTCACTAATCCCACTAGTCATAAGAAAACATGTGATAAAGCCTGACCAAGTAGAGTACGCTATAGAATTGGCCACAGGGATGATTAAGGGATGACATAATCGATGATAAGTATATCTTCTCCACATTTTTTTTTCATGGTTGGATACCAGTTTTATGTTTAATATGATCTGGATATATATCCTCTGGGCAATAAGTCCCTGAGAATGTAGTCAAGCAGAAGGAAACAAATTGAGACATGTGAGAAAGAGTTTTATGTCTTGGCTTAAAAAAAAAAAGAAAAAGTATTTCTCTGTTTAAATCAGTCTCTCAATATGCATATCAATGAATCCATTTTAATGCTTAAATTAGTTTGTATTTATCCTTTGACACATACAAATACCAAAACTGTTACATAAATGTAACAATAGAGGGATATAAATTCAGATTCAGTTAGAGTAAAGAGAACAACACGACCTAAGTAATTCATTGCTGGGAAGTTCTGAACACCCATTTGTAGAAGTAAAGGATATGTTCTTACCTGTTTTGTGGCCCTAATTTTTCCAGATAATATTCAGAAAATATTGGAACATCAGGATAGACAGAAAACAAACAAATAGACAGAATGCCTGCTGGAATGTGGAATTTTCTGACAAGTTCTTGAAGTCATAGAGAGTAAAAGAAAGAAAAGAAGAGAGAGAGAGATAGAGAGAGGGAGAGAGAAAGAGAGAAGAAAAAGACCATTCATTTATTCATTTTTGGTTCATAACAACTGATTTCAAAGCAAAGTGGCAACCTTAATTTACTTCATGTTAAGGTGACATAAAATATGTCGAATGGATTGAAATTTATACAACCATGTTTTACACAATAAAAAGGCCAAATGCATGACTCCAAAGCAAAACAAACAAGCAAGGGAGGTAGACACATAAACAAATAGTATATTAAATCACAAAGCCACAGAAAATGGAACAAGGTCAGTAGGAGGCAATTGATATACTCACACAGGCACTAAATTTAAGGAGCTATGTCAAACAATATAATAATTCAGGAGTGTTAATACAATATTTTAGAATTTAATTAATGCAACAAATTCAAGTTCACGAAAATGTCAAAATTCTAAGTAAAGTCTTCTGAAACCCAAATATTCCTTATACACTCCCTGTCAAAAGAAAAAATGAGGAAAAAAATAGAAAAGAAAAAGAAAAGAAAAAGTAGCTCTTATTAAGAGTACTGTAACCTAATTCAACCAGGATTTAAGAGAGTGATTAGTGGCCTCACTGCCCCAGGCAGATACACTAAATTACATTGCTAGGAGACAGAAACTACTAAATGAAATTCACATTTAGGATGAGACTCATCAAGCTTGGGTGGGAGTAGCCAGACCAGAGAGGAAACAGAGAACAAAAGTCAGCTGGGGTTTCCAAGGTACTACTTTTTCATTGAAATGTCAGCTCTGGCTACTTTTCCATCCCGAAAGCAATCTCCACACAAACAGGAAGTTGTTTACCAAATGATGTTTTGCCAGAATGTAAATCCTGCTGATTATCTCCGAAACTGCTAGGGAGAAATTGGCTACTAGATGGAACATGTTGATGTAGAAATTGACACAACTTTGGATTTTGAGTCACTGAATAATATTCACTTTCTTCTCTTTTTCCATAGGAAAATGTTTATTGTGTGCATATTTTAGTCCACAAGCATAATTTGGTTGGGATATTTTGGGACTGTTTAAATCATACATGTAGTTACAAATTCCATACCTATTCAGAGTGCCACCTAAGCTAAACCAAAGTGAGTTAGGTCATCTAATATCACAATGCTGAACCTGAGTAAAGAAAGTGAATGAGACAACGATTTATCAGTCTTTGAGGAGACAGTATCCCAAGAAGTGTGGTGTACTGGGTTAGAACTGTCATATATTATAAATGTATCACCTACAAATTAGGATTTGTAGATTCCATGTTATTTGTGACAGACGTATCTTCTCTATGTGGCAAACTGATTCAGTCTAAGTATTTTTATTTTATTTATTTATTTACGTATTCACTTTATATCCTGCTTACTGCACTCCTCCCAGTCACCTCCTCTCACAATCTTTCCCCTTACCCATCTCCTCTCCTCTAAGCAGATGAGTGTGCCCTGGGTTTCAACCTACACTGGCATGTCAAGCCTCTAAGAGGCTACATACTTCCTTTCCCACTGAGGCCAGACAAGGCAGTCCAGCTAAAAAGAACATATCTCACATACAGGCAACAGTTTTTGGGATAGCCCCCTGTTCCAGTTGTTCAGTACTGACATGAAAATCAATGTGCACATCTGTTACATATGTGTAGGGAGGTCTAGTTCCAGCCTGTATATTTTGTTTGGTCGGTGGTTCAGTCACTGAGAGCCCCAAGGGTCTAGGTTAGTTGATTCTGTTGGTCTTTCTGTGGAAGTCCTATTCCTTTAAGGGTTGCCGTCCTTAACCTGTCTACAAGAAACACATGGATTGGTCATAGAACAGAGACTGAAAGAGTGGCCAAGCAAAATCCAGTCAAATTTGAGACCCATCCCATGGGCAAGCACCAATCGCTGATGCTATTCATGCCACACTGTTATGCTTGGAGACAGGATCCTAGCATGGCTGTCCTCTGAGAGGCCCAACCCACCAACTGACTCAGACACTGGCTGACACCTACAGCCATACATGAATGGAGCTTGGGGAATCTTATGGAATAATAGCAGTCTAAGTATTTTTGTAAGGTTAATCTTCCACTCCTGAACTCTTCTTGATTCCAACCAACTGCAGCACTTGATTCCAGTTGAATGCACTACAAAGAGCAAAGCCTAGGATTCAGGGCTAGACATCTAAAAGGTTCGTTTTCCTAGCCATTCTTTCTGATTACACACCCATATATTCCCAGTAACTAGAACAAATAAGTTTTAGCTTAAAAATCATAAATTTTTCAGATGAGGAAATAATAATAAAAGGATGTAGTTATATGTACTTACTGGGAACTGTGATAATCATTATTTTAAACATGGAAATAAAGAAATACAGAGTGGTTATTTATTTGTTCTCTACTACAGAACACTTAAAAGATGAGGCGGAATACACAGTAGACAGCATAAAGAGCCCTACTTTTGTCATAGAAAAGCTCATAAAACCACTGTAAATGGATGAAAATATTCATACAGACACCATCCTAAACCACAATAAAGGCAGAGTGTGCCTAGACATGAGAAGAATGATGTCTGCATCTGCATCATGATGTCATGTAGTTCACATACCATGGAGGGACATATTATTTGCACAAAGAAAGGCCCAGCCCACAGATACATGGGTGAGAAGTGGTCATTTTTATACACTCTTATTATACTATGTCCATTTTAAGAAGAATATACTTATCATCACTTCCTATTTTCCCTGCTTTTCCTCCCTTCCATCTTGCATTCCATACAAGCGTAAAAATTCTGTCTTTAGCATATTAAAGGCAATGTTGCTTCTGACCCACCTCTTCTGCTATTTGCTTCTAAGGATGTTTAGCTCTGTGCTGGTTTTACAGATCTTGTTTTCTTGTGACTTGTGAAATCAAAGCTACAAAGCCTAAGTGCTTTCATTTCAGTACGCTTCCAGCTAAATCCTGCACAGTAAAACAAATTAAGCAGATGGCAGACTTAAATGTTAAAGATTGGGGGGGGGTGTATGAAGAGATCTTAGGATAAATTAGAATATAGGATGGAATATGCAGAAGTGAAATGAATTCGAGGTTGAAGTCAGAGAGAATTTTAAACCTTTTAACTTCCCTGAAAGATGCATGAATGATTCAGGGCAATGACTGAAAGTGCTTTCCCATGACAACTATGCCTTTGTAATGGATAATTCCCAAATTAGTCGAAAGCCTTATTGCATGCCTTATAGAGGAATGCATGAGTCCATCTTTCTCTTCACAGTGAAGTGTGCACAGTCTCCTACATATGAGGAAAGTATGAAAGACAAGAGATGCATGAGGTTTTTAAATTAGTGATGCCTGTGGAGAGTCCAGATTTAAAAAGAAAGCAATTCCCATCTCCTGAGTGTTATGGCTTCCCACATTCTGCTGCTAAGGAACCTGCATGCACTGTACAATTTTGAGCTCTGTTAAAATGCAAATTTTCCAGGGAGCATTCAGTCTCATGAGTCATTTTCAACTATGAGTAAACGGATCTAGCAGAACATTTCCTTAGGAAGGGAGAAAGCAGGCAGAAGCATGACACTGTGAGAGGCTTGAATTTTAAAAAAGAAAAAGACTCAAAACTCTAGTTCCTAAAAAGGGAGACTCTAGAGCCAAAACGTACTTTATAAAATACTTCTCCTGGTCTAGAATGATCCTAATATATGTAAGGATTTCCTTCCAAAAGATATTGCCAGTTTAATTATACATAAAAAAAGTGGCAAAAATTCCTGTTACATATCAGATATTTTAGGTCCTCTAACCACCAGTATTTTTAAGAACCCCTACCTTCTATTGGTTGACCATGAGATTCAGAAATGTGATTTTACAACTAATAAAATATATAAATATTCTGCAAATGTGGATCTTTTCCATGCCAGGGATGATGCCTTTCCTTCTTTAAATCCTCCTATACATGCTAACATTATAAAGTCATTAAAGAATCCCAGGCATTCTAAATGCTGAAATTGGAGGAGCCAAAGCACAAGACGTGCCTAGGATAGAACAAGTTCATGAGTGAGGACCACAGCTACATCAAGCCCTGATGCCAGCAGGAGACAGCATTTTAGGAGCAATAGTACAGAATCTACTCTCCATTGCATAGCCCAACATTCAGAAATTAGAAGTGTTACGAAGTGTTAGGAAGTGATACGGTACTGTCATTGTTAAAGATCAGAAATGGGGAGTTAGATATAATCATAATATACTAAACACATGAATAGAAATATCAAAGAATACATAAAAATCAAGAGAAAATATCTGCTAGAAGTATTTCTGTTTTTATATGTTGGAATCCTGGCATAATGCATCCAGCCTTTCTTACCTGTTGTTAAAATTTCTTGATATACTGTGAGCTAAGGCAAATAACAATACATACCTAAATTGGTATCTTTCGTGTCTCAGACTTTGGGTGGGGAAAGAAACATTATCTCTGAAGTATAATGTACAAAGAAAGATTGTGTGGGCATGCCAGGAAAATGAAAAGCTACCTTTTAAGTATTTGTATTACAATGAAAAGGCTCTAATAATTTATATTAACTGCCAAAGTACCTCTAAGAGATTGAAATAAAAGCAAGGAACTTTTAAGAACCAGGAGGGAAGAGCCATATGAGTAGTCACACAGAAGAGACACTATTTCCCCGGGGAAGCTGTAGAGAAACACAGTTTAAAGACACTTATAACAAAAATATAATCTCTTAGTTTTTATGAGAGTGTTTGAATGGCTAAATTGAAAAGCACAAAGTAAGCACTTTACATTTAATGGTACAAATCATATACACTCCTTATAGTACTTGACTCAGAGGCTTATCAAACAGGCGTTTGGTTTCTGTTGTTTGTTGACTTGTTTGTTTGTTTTGTACAATGTATTCTCAGCAGTTGTACTATATTTACTTTTGTTATACAGTGCTATAATTAGCAATTTTATTTAATAAAATTAGGAGCTTTTATGAAATTGGTTTCTTTCTCAGAAGCCAAAACTATCCATCAGGTATATAATTGTAAAGAGGATTGAGAGAACCCCTTCTGTGGACAGTGTAGTGGTGTCTCTCAGTTTTCTTGAATTTTCAAAACCTATGCACAGAGCTGTTGGAGGCTGTACACAGGAGTTAGTCAGCATACCCATGCAAAGGCACACTCACTGAAAACTGATCATATTTTACATAATCCCAAGAAGCATTTCTGAACAGAAAAGAGGTGAGTTTGCTAATCCAGGAAAGAGTAGTGTTATTTTGCTGTGTTGTTCTTTTTTATTGAAAAAAAAATAAAGACTGTTTGTATATAATATACTCCTTTTTTTAAATTCCTGATAGGGGCTGGAGAGATGGTTCAGCAGTTAAGAGCACTGACTGCTCTTCCAGAGGTCCTAAGTTCAATTCCCAGTAACCACATGGTGGCTCACAACCATCTGTAATGAGATCTGATGCACTCTTCTGATGCATGTCTGAAAACAGCAACAGTGTACTCGTACAAATAAAAATAAATAAATAATATTAAAGAAAACCAGCTCTTGACAGATTCAAATCAAACAAAAGCTAGCAAACATTTTGGGAGGAAGAGCTAAATTTGTATACTTAGGTGGAATGTTACTCAAATTGTGAAAATATGGTGAGAACAAATTAATTTGCCAGCTCAGATAGCCTGTGTACAAAGGTAGGTGAAACAATAATTTCTACTATCAATTAAGTGATATATATATATATCATAAATAATACAATGAGATGTT
This sequence comes from Tokudaia tokunoshimensis, assembly GCA_036184795.1. Classification (NCBI taxonomy): domain Eukaryota; kingdom Metazoa; phylum Chordata; class Mammalia; order Rodentia; family Muridae; genus Tokudaia; species Tokudaia tokunoshimensis. The sequence continues at coordinate 21,650,510 of BTHU01000016.1, forward strand.
TAAAACAAATGCCTGAGATTCTCTCTTTCGTCTCCTGCATGATGATCTTGCTTCTGACATTTCTGCTTGAGTTGCTATAATTCTCATTAATATTTTTATCCCAGTTTGGGTTTTCTTTGTTTATTCTGTTTCCACTTTAAGGTCTTAGTTTGTTTATTCTCTTGTACTGTTCGCTTATGTTTTTATAGAGCCCTGTAAGGGATTCATTCATTTCCTCCTTAAGGGTATCTATTATATATTATGGTCCTTGTTTTATGCTTCAGCTGTGTGAGGCACCAGAGATGGTTGCAAGGGTAGGAGGGATGGGAAGTGGAATGCAGTTGTCCCGCTAAAGAGCTGGGATAAGATGGTGGGATTAGATTTGGAGACACGGAGGGAAAGGTGACGAGCTGAAGTTAGTTTGCAGGCTTCTCTGGATTTACTGACTTGCTAGTTCCCAGGGATTCAATGCTGAACTAAGGAGCTAAGATAAAACATGAGAAGGAAAAGGAAGGTTGGAAGGGTAGATCTATGTGATACAGGAGATGGGGCTGGAAAGGGAGGAAGGGAGAAGGCAGAAGGGGGCAGCATGTGGATGACTACAGACCTGGGGAAACTGCAGAGTGATTGAACTTTGATAATGGGAGAAGAAAAGATGAAGATTTCCCGTTAGCCTACCTGCTTCCTTGGCTGGAGTGCATTTAAGATATCATAATCACACTTTTAATCTTTCTAAACTGTTCCCAGATTCTTTCCATATTTTTACTCAACCAACTGTACCCCTAAACAAATGTAAAACACAAACAAAAGACAATCGAGATGCACACATACATGCACAAAAATACAATATCAGAATCCTAGATATACAAACAAAAGGGAAATAAGACAAATAAGAACCCAAAAAAAGCAATGTTAAATAAGTGTCTACAAAAATACCATAGAGTTTGTTTTGTACTGTCGTCTTAAAGTATATTTATGGTGAGAAATGCAAATAGACCCAGATAAGCTTAATAATTTTTCAATAGAAATCTTGTTTAAAACTGAGAGAGTACAATGAAAATTCTCATTAATATATATGTGATAGGATATTAATTCTGCTATGAGTACTGAATAACATAATACACTATATGTTATAGTTATAGCCAAAGCATTTTTTTTAGCTTCCTGTGTTTTTATAATTTAAACATAGAAGAATCTAATGAGGATTGTTTTACTTTAAAATAATTCATCAAGAAGGAACTAGTTGGGAGGTAGAATTAAAATAAAAATATTTCAAGCCAGGCAGTAGTAGTGCAAGCCATTAATCCCAGTACTAAGGAGGCAGAGGCAGAGGCAGAGGCAGAGGCAGAGGCAGAGGCAGAGGCAGAGGCAGAGGCAGAGGCAGAGGCAGAGGCAGAGGCAGAGGCAGATGAATATCTGTTAGTTTGAGGCCAACCTAGTCTACAAAGCGAGTTTCAGGATGACCAAGAGAAACCCTGCCTCAAACAAAACAACAACAAAAAGATTTAAGAATAGACGGCCCATTTAAAATTAAATATAGTATGCATTTTCAATAATTAACCTTAGCTGTTTATTAAGAGAAGAATCAGTTATATATTGTAAAATTGGTAAGTGATAAAACTAATTTCAATGAAAATTACTTTTATATTTTCTTTTTTTTAATTTTATTTTATTTTCTAAGTTTTTTTTATTTACATTCAAAATCATTTCCCCTTTCCCATTTCCTCCCTCCCCGAAAGTCCCATAAGCCCCCTTCCCTCCCTCTTTTCCCCATTCAACCCCCTCTTGCTTCTCTATCCTGGCATTCCCCTACATCCAGTCTTTCCAGGACCTGGGGTTTCTCCTTCCATCTTCTTGGAAATCTATTGATATGCAGATTGTGTCTAGAGTATTCCGAGATTCTGGGTTAATATCCCCTCATCAGTGACTGCATACCATGTGTGTTCTTTTGTGATTGGGTTACCTCACTAAGGATGATATTTTCAAGTTCTGACCATTTGCCTAGGAATTTCGTGAATTCATTGTTTTTAATTGCAGAGTAGTATTCCATTGTGTAAATATATCACATCTTCTGAATCCATTCCTCCGTTGAGGGACATCTGGGTTCTTTCCAGCTTCTGGCTATTATAAATAAGGCTGCTATGAACATAGTGGAGCATGTGTCCTTATTGCAGGCAGGTAAAGCCTCTGGGTATATGCCCAGGAGTGGTATAGCCGGATCCTCCGGGAGTGTCATGCCCAGTTTTCTGAGGAACCGCCAGACAGCTTTCCAGAGTGGTTGTACCAGCTTGCAATCCCACCAGCAGTGGAGGAGTGTTCCTCTTTCTCCACATCCTCGCCAACAACTGCTGTCTCCTGTGTTTTTGATCTTAGCCATCCTGACTGGTGTGAGATGGAATCTCAGGGTTGTTTTGATTTGCATTTCCCTAATGACTAAGGATGATGAACATCTCTTTAGGTGCTTCTCAGCCATTAGATATTCTTCAGGTGAGAACTCTTTGTTTAGCTCTGTATCCCATTTTTTAATAGGGTTACTTGCCTCTCATATTTTCAAAAACAATCTCAAGGCTACAAGTTAGAAAAGAATTGCTTTGGTTTGGTTTCTCTCTCTGTGTGTATATGTGCTTGGTTCTTTGTTTTGTTGCCGTTGTTGTTGTTATGTTGCTGTTGTTCTTACTGTTTAAAGTTTTTGAGACAGGGTTTTTCTGTGTTAGCCCCAGCTGTCCTGGAACTCACATTGTAGTCTAAACTATGCTCTATTTCAGAGATAAGCCTGCCTCTGTCCGCCTAGTGCTGAGATTAAAGATTTGTGCCACTAACACTTGACTGATTCTGTTTGTTTGTTGACTTGGTTTTGCCGGTTTGTTTTGGATTTTTATGAGGTCTTTGCTACAGTAGTACTTTAGGAATCCAGTAGATTCTGTTAGTGTTTTTCTGTAATTAGGAAATAGACTAACATTATGCTTGGTCACTATTAGATGGGAAACCTTTCTTTATTTTATACCCATTTAATTTATTTGTACATCTGTCCAAGACTTGAGTTAGTGTTTGGCAACATAATCACAATGCTAAGTGTTCTAGTTTCCTTTTTTTTGGCTGTTGTTGTTTTTCTGAAAAACACTCTGACAAAAATAAACTGAAGGGGAGAAATGGTTTAATTGGCTTACCCTTTCATAGTCCACCATTAAAGAAAGTCAGAGCAAGAAATTTTAGGCAGAAACTTGAAATAGAAACCAGGATTGTGTTGACTCACACTTTATACCAGTTCACTCAGGTTCATGTTCAGCTCTTCCTTTTATACCCCCAAACTCTTTGCCCAGATAATGGTCCTGCCTATGGTAGGCTGGGTTCTCCTACATCAATGTGCAATCAAAAATATAATCCACAACCATGCCCACAGCAAATCTGAAAAGGACAATTGCTTAATTGAGAATTTTACCAGTAATTTTATGATATGTCAACTTGACAGCCAATGCTAAGACACTAGATAATTAGACAATAAGCTTATTAAATATTTATCCAAGATACACGTGACTATTTTGGCATAAAAGATTATAAAATGGTCAGCTAATGAAAGCACAGGGGCTATGCGATAAAGTCTATAGCAAGAGTTTACTATTAATCCAGTAAGTCCCATGTTTATGGACACTTGGAAGGAGCACTTGAATAAGACTAATGAATCTAAAGGAAAGCTACTTGAGAGGATGTTAAAATATGTGCCTATACTTTCACCTGCTATTTGTTCAAGTTCCTGGTGATTTTACTTCTCTTTTTCAGGCAGAGAAGGTAATGATGATGAAGAAATATTCCCATCCAAGACCAACTTGTTGGATCAGAAAGTGCACTGAGGTTACAAGTATGTAGGAAGTAGGAGGTTACATATATGAACATAACTGACTTTGGCAATATTGCAAAATGCACCTCACTGTGTCAGCTAAGAAAAGCTCCCTGTATAACCTGCAAGCAGTCATACCACTGAGAAAGAGAACCTTCTCCTTAACCACAATTATTTATTGCTTATACAACTCCTGAGATAGGAATAGATTTCTTTGGGCCTTGTATTGTTATCCAGAGAGCTTAACCTTTTCATTCATGGAGGAGATTTTCAATAGAGAAGTAAATGATATATAACAAGTGTAAATTATCAGACAAATATTGAAAATGTAGTAATTCAGAAAAAAAGAGTTGAATGTGGGGCATAAAAAGAGAGATAGGAGAAAGGCATTATGATGCTTAAAAGAATCAACTTCAAAGTGTCTGCATGTAAGGCATCTGTGAGAGAAGTGTCATGTGAGGATATGACAGAGGGGAGGCAGAGGCAGTAAATGGGTCTATCTGTTTTTGTGAACAATAAAACACAAACACAGATTCCAAAAGAAATGTCCTTCCTGAATTCAAAGATGAGTTTTGGCACCTTGGTGAATCATAGTATTCTGGCTTCAAGCCTACACTTATTTTATTGATATGCTTGAGTGACTGAAAGTCATCACTGCAGAGACCTTGAGTAACAACACACAGGTCTTATAGGATCACTAATTCTTTAACCTTAGGATAAATAAAGTCATGTGAGTTTTAGTTGATCAGTGTAGCATGCCAGAGAAGTACTATTACTAGAAACAGTGAATTGTAGAAGCTGTTTACCAAAGGTTTCTTTCCCCAGCAATGCTTATTAGATTATTGTTTGGTGAAGTATCTGTATTATTTACCTTTGTTGTTGCTTCAAGAAGTGATTTAGAGAGGTTTTATTTTTGGCTTATAGCTAGAGGGTAAAGACCACCCGAAATCTTTTCTTGTCAACATTACAGGATGTGGAAATACTATGAAGATACACTTCTAAGAGTGTTTTTGACACAGACTCTAGATTGAGTTAGTGGGGTTTAAAATAAAAGCCACTCTACTGGTGGGTGGTATGATTCATGGGTTAGAATCCTGGACTGATAGAAGCTGGAAAACACCTAAGTATCCGCATTCATTTGTCTCTGTTTTCTGACTCTGGATGCAGTAGAATAACCTGCCCTAATTCTTTCTACTATCACATCCCCAACATAAGAGATTGTAGCATAAAACAGTTAGCCAACATTAACTTTTCCTTCCTTTGCTTCTGTCAGGTACAATCTCAGGTTAGGAAAGGTAACTAATACAGCACTGTTCTTTAAGTTCAGTATGACCCTGTGAGTCACATTTAGCCAATCACATCTAGCCAGAGTGTCTGCCTTAGTATGTTAGCAGATGATAAGAAGTCACGGCATCCTGTGACAAACCAAAGTCACATGAAGAAAGTATGTGAGAAAAACACTGCTCAGCAGCCCTGGATGACCCCTCAGAAGATAGTCAACATAAAAACCTAGTCACAGAAGGAAGACATCTTTAACAACCAACACATCTTGAGCTGCAAGAATTTGTAATTCTGTTAAAGCCACTAACTGAGAATCTCAAAGCTAAATCTACATATTTCAACGGAACATGTGGAATTATTATTAATCACTGGTGATTCTTGTCTATTTTTTCTTGAACCATTTGGATATGTCTATTTTAGATATTAAAATAAAATAGATTAATAATTCTGTTGGTATTATAAAATAGATAATTATAATTCCCACTTATGACATCCCTTATGGAATTATTTCTCTTAAGGTGTAATACCTACAGCTCCTATTTGATATTAAGGGAGTAAATAAATAAAACTTCTTCTAATTCTATAATCATTTTGCTCACTCTTGAAAAGAAATGACCTATATCATACAAACTCATTGTACATACATACTTTCAATTAATATATTCACTAAAGATTTTTAATTATTTAAATATTGATTTAAGCCTGGTGTTGAACAAGGCAAAGAGTTTTAAACTACCAACAATGCTTCACGTTAAAAGGACAAAAAAATATGAATAACTTGGTTACATCCACAGCTAAAGCATACATAGAATTCTAATTTTAAAAATTCCTGGGCTGGAGAGATGGCTCAGTGGTTAAGAGCACCAACAGCTCTTCTAGTGGTCCTGAGTTAAAATCCCAGCAACCACATGGTGGCTCATAACCGGCTGTAATGAGATCAGATGACCTCTTCTGGTGTGTCTGAAGACAGCTACAGTGTACTTACATATAATAAATAAAAATTCCTTATTACAGTTTTGTAGAACATTTACTGTACCTTTAAATATTATCAAATATGTATCATAGGACTTTATTAATGACATCTTAAATCTTCTATAATATAATATTTGTAACATTGTTGATTTAATTAATATACAATATTCAAAAGATTTAGCCATATTTAATTTTTTAATAACTTGGTTTATGTTACTAAATATTCCTGTGTTTTTGATAGCATTTTATGAAACAATCATTCCTCCAGCATCTTTACAAACATAAAATGCACTATTTTCAATTGTTTATATTTGACACATTTTAATAAGATTATTTGTTCTTAAAATATCAGGCTTGCCTACATTTTTTCCACATTTTCTGTATTAATATAGTATATATCTGTGTCATTTCTACACTGTAATAAATAGTGGAGATGCTAATTTTTGTCACAAGTTTTTCAAATGATTTGAAGGATTAAACTCTTGTCTTTCCTTTTGATAAGTTTGCTACCAAATGTGTTTAATTCTAAGTAGTCAAGAATGACCATTTTTCAGCTAACCTTATTAATTTTACTGTACAATTCACTTTATCTGAATTGTGATTTGCCTCATATACATAGTCTGTGCTGTTCGGATAGGGAATAATCAACTTCAAGCATATGAGTGATCACAGAGTTCTGATCTTAGTCAAATCTTATCACTCATGTCCACATAAAATTACTGAAACTCTCATTCAGGAATATTACACAAGGCTGAGCATGATTTAAACCCTGAAGTAGTGCTTGGGAAAAGTGACAGATCCTATCCGTAGCTTCTTCTGTTTTGCTTTGTGCAATCTGGGGAATCATGTTTTTCTATATTTGCTGCTCTGCTTCCTGACTTTTGTTACTTACTGACTTGTCCTCATTCAGAAACAGTAGCTGATTTAGAAATATGAGCCCTTCTAATAGAGAAATTCTCTTTATATGCTATGTAAGTCTTAGAAAAGGATTTTTAAAGAGACCTTAATGACCAGGGACATTTACAATTGGACATCAATTGTTTCTAAAGGTTGTTGCTTTACTAGGAATTTTTGCTACTGCTATATCCATTCAGTAGCAACTCAATGTGATATGAGAATATGTGCTCAGGGATCTCTCTCTTTCTCCCTCCTCACCATTTTGTCTTTATTAATACTGATTCACAATCAATATTAGGGGAAAATGTGTGCTATTGGTATGCATTGGCTCTCAGCTGTAGAAAGTACTAGATCCAAAGAGGCAAAATAGACTTCTTGAAATGAGGTTTAATGGAAAAAAGATGATGGACAGTGTATCACATATAAGTATCATTTCCTAGCTTGCTGGTTACTCTCTCTGCATGCCAGCCTTTGCTTCACAGCAAGCACAGAGCTACTGGCATAGCTTTTGCTTTCTAGATCAAATATTTACTACCAGAAAGGACTGGAAACAGATTTCTATAGCTCAACTTGAATTTCATTTTTTAATGACAATTTGATCCACGCTCACAACAGTGATGGGTAGAGAAATAGGAACTAAAGTTCTTGATCACCAAAAGAAACTACTTCAACTGTTTGATCAAGCAGATGGGATATATGAGAAACTAAATGGATTCTAAACACCTTTCATTTTTCTACTAATTTCTCTTTAAAATTTAAATCTCTGTTCTTATTGCACTTATAAACCTATAATTTAATACTGTAAAGTTCATTTTCATATTATAAAATGCACAATGAGCATCATAGAATTTTTAACCAAGAACGACTAACTTCATGAAATTAGTTATGAAATTTCATCCAGTAGGATCACACCCTGGTATTGCCACTTAGGAGGTATGTGGCTTAGGTAATCAATGTCTCTCTCTGATGTCAGTCTGTGATGATAATAGTTCTTTGTATATAGGGTCTATTTCATTCTAAATTGAGTATAAAGCAAACATCAGGAAACAAAAGAATAATTTTTTAGTTATCAACTCTTACACTTACCAAACTATACCAAGGTGTTTACTGTCTAAGGTAGGAATTCAAAGCTTAAATATTAAAGTATATAATAATTGTTTCTCAAATTCCATTTGAAATTTTTTAAAGTATAAATTTAATGTACTTAGCATGTAATTAGAATAATTTTGTAGTCTGGTAAGCCCAAATAAGTCAAACATATTTTCTTAATCTGCTATATCATTACATAGCATGATTGTTGCCATAGACACACTGATAACTTCCTCTTGTTTTTAAGATTTATTTATTTATTTCATGTATGTAAGAGTACACTGACACTGTCTTCAGACACACCAGAAGTGGGCATCAAATCCCCATTACAGATGGTTGTGAGCTACCATGTAGTTGCTGGGAATTGAACTCAGGACCTCTGGAAAAGAAGTCAGGGCTCTTAACCACTGAGCCATCACTCCAGCACCAAATTTCTTTTTTATTAATCATTTTATTCATTTGTATTTCAAATGATATCCCACTTCCAGATTTCCCCTCCACAAACCCCCTATCCCATCACCCTCTTCCCCCTCCTCTTTGCCTCTATGAAGGTGCTCCTCCACCTGCTCACCCACTCCTGCCTCACTGATCTAGCATATCCCTATGCCAGAACATGAAGCCTCCACAGGACCAAGGGCCTGGCCTCCCACTGATGCCAGATAAAGCCACCCTCTGCTACATACATAGCTGGAGCCATGGATCCACGAATATTCTTTAATTGGTGGTTTAGTCCCTGGGAGCTCTGAGTTATCAGGTTAGTTGATATTGTTCTTACTATGGAATTGTAATCACCTTCAGTCCCTAGCTCCTCCATTGGGGTCCCCAGGCTCAGTCCAATAGTTGGTTGGGAGTATCTGCATCTGTATTAGTCAGGTGCTGGCAGAACCATCCAGGGAACAGCCATACCAGGCTCCTGTTAACAAATGCTTTTTGGCCTTGGCTATAGTGTCTAGGTTTGGTGTCTGCAGATTGGATGAATCCCCTGGTTGGGTGGTCTCTGGATGGCCTTTCCTTCAGTCTCTGTTTCGTTTTTTGTCCCTGTCTTTCCTTTGGATAGGAACAATTCTGAGTTAAAAATTTTTGAGATGGGTGGGTGGCCTCATCCCTCAACTGGGGGTTCTATCTCCCCCTTTGTTGGGTATTTTAGCTAAAGTCATCCCCCATTGGATCCTGGGAGCCTCTAGCTTCCCAGGAGTCTGGGAATTTCTTCTAGTGGTTACCCCACGTTCCCCATCTGCATTAAAAATTTGGAAATGAGTGAATGGCCTCCCATCTCAAATTTTTTTAACCCACAAGTTTTTCTGTCTAAAGAAAATGCAGGGTCAAAAAAATGGAGCAGAGTCTGAAAGAAAGGCCATCCAGAGACCTCCCCACCTAGGTATCCATCCTATATGTAGACACCAAACCCCAACACTATTGCTGATCCCAACAAGAGCCTTTTATGGCTGTCCCCTGAGAGGCTTTGCCAGAGCCTGACTAAGACAGATACAGATACTCACAGCCAACCACTAGACTGAGCCCTATGAAAGAGTTAAGAGAAGGAATGAAGGACTTTAAGGGGATTGAAAACCCATAGGAAGAACAACAATATCAACCAAGCAGACCCCAGAGCTCCCAGGGACTAAACCACCAACCAAAGATTATTCATGGAGGGATCCCTGGCCCCAACCACATATGTAGCAGAAGCTTGCCTCATCTGGCATTAATGGGAGGGGAGGCCCTTAGTCCTGTGAAGACTCGATGCTCCCATGTAGAGGATGCTATGGCAGTGAGATGGAATGGGTAGGTGGCTGGAGGAGCACCCTCATAAAAGCAAGGGGAGTGGGAGGGGATGAGAGTTTTTAGGGGGGTAACCAGGAAGGGAGACAACATTTGAAATGTAAATAAATAAAATAACCAAAACAACAACAACAACAACAACAAACTAAGAAGTGTGGGTCCCATGTTATTTACCAGAGAGAAAAAAAGCCAAAAACAGATTGTGGGAAAAATGAGCACATGTCACTTATTGACTAGGACACCAACTGGAGAAATTCCCTAGGTGTAACCTGTCTGATACAAAGACAACATCAATACAATCTGGAATATTCAGAACTTGTAAAGAAAGACACTGTTGCTGAATATCTGATATCTGAGATGGTCCCAGGGTCTAATGTTTTCACACATTTAAACTTATTGGCAGGTTTACTAACCAGAATGAAAAACATACTTTCTACTTCTATGTTTCATCAAGAAAGCAATGGGGCTACCTACCAGGTATAAATGAGCACCTCTGGAATTGTCTGTATTTTCTGAGAAGGCAATTAAGGGTCAGACTCAGCCATGATGCCAGCTCTGATTGGCTGGGGTCCTAACGATTCTGGGAAATGACATAAAAAAGAAACATGCCCACAGAAATAGGCTTCTCCCTGTACTGATGGAAGCAAAAACAAACTGCTTAGCAAATCCTTTCCTTATCCACAAGATACATTTCTCCCCTGTCACTTTGGAGAGCCAATTTTCTCTTGTCTTCTTTCTGCTATGAATAGATTTTAGGAGTACAATGTTGTTAGCTGAAATATGCTATACAGTTTGACACAGCGAATTTGCTCTGTTATTTCCCATCATACCTTGGAATTGCTTCCTCCTCTACATCAGTTTCTTAACCTTCCACAGGAAAACTACTGCCCAGTGTTTAAGTTGTTTCATTAACTTCAATGCTTTGTCCATCTTCTCTTGTTATTTGATTCATAGTGACTTAGAAGGACAGTGCTAGCATTACAGTGTGCTTTCAAAATTTGCGTGGCAGTCTTAATTTTTGTACAAACAGATAAAATGACTTAGCAATTACTAATTGACTCTTCTAGCTGCTCAATTTTCTTTACTTATAATAATTAGAAGTAGTCCAGTACAATATATTTTAATAAATTTTATATTACTAATCTAATGTTTCTACATTTTCATCGCTAAACTATTTTATGTGAAGTAAAGAAAAAAAAATCAAGGTTGCAAAAAAAATATGCACCTTGCCCTTTCAATATTGCTAGTAAGCATGAAACATTAGAAATAAACACAACATGTGCTTTATATAAATTTTCTGTGATTTTACTGGTATTTAAATGACAATGCATTTGAAGCACACAAATATGCAACTAGACAGTATTATGCTTCTGCGATAAGAACAAAGTTTTTGATAGAAATTTTCTTTAAAAGATAAAAATATTATTTGCATGCTTAGAAATTCTTGCAAAAATTAAATCCATAAACTGAAATAGAAAGGTATTGCCTCATTATAGAAATTCTCAATAAATGTTCTTGGGTTCAGTTTTGGCTTAGAAAAAGAATTAATGACAAAAGAGACACTACTGAGATGATAAGCCTAAGAAGAGTATGCGTAGACTTCAGTCTTTAGAATCTAGAAGAGAAATAACATCATTTTCTGACAATCTGAATTTCATACAGTAATGCATCATTAGAAGTGAGGAGTTTTAGCTCATTGATGCCAGCAGAAGACAGGTTAGGATATGGCAACTCTACACCAGGCTAACTAAACTTCAGTCATGCTCATATTCATTAGCCAGGGGAAAAAAATAAATATTAGGGTGTTAAACATTATGGTACTTTGACTTTAAGCATGACTTATGACAGCAAAAAGATGAGAAAGCAAGATATAAACTGAAGGCACTTCAGAGAATAATAGAGAACACAGTATAGCGATTATAGGAATGCTGTAGAATAGAAAAGAACAGGAGATGTTATTGGGAGATCCATAGTCTTTTAGTTTCTTGATGGAGTGTAACACGATTTTATTATAAAATATTTTGTTATGTTTAGAATTATAAGATTTTTTAAATTAGTAAAGATTTCTTTTTTAATAGTTTCTGTTTCTATTTTTTCTTAGTGAAATATATAATTTTTTATTTTCTAGGTTTTTTTAATTACATTCCAAATAATTTCACCTTTACCGTTTCCTCCCTCCCCAAAAGTCCCATAAGCCCCCTTCCCTCCCTCTTTTCCCGATTCAACCCCCTCTCATTTCTCTGTCCTGGCGTTCCCCTACATCCAGTCTTTCCAGGACCAGGGGTCTCTCCTTCCATCTTCTTGAAAATCAATGGATATGCGAATTGTGTCTAGGGTATTCCAAGATTCTGGGTTAATATCCCCTTATCAGTGACTGCATACCATGTGTGTTCTTTTGTGATTGGGTTACCTCACTAAGGATGAAAGTTTCAAGTTCTGACCATTTGCCTAGAAATTTTGTGAGTTCATTGTTTTTAATTGCAGAGTAGTATTCCATTGTGTAAATATACCACATCTTCTGAATCCATTGCTCCGTTGAGGGACATCTGGGTTATTTCCAGCTTCTGGCAATTATAAATAAGGCTGCTATTAACACAGTGGAGCATGTGTCCTTATTGCATGCAGGTAAAGGCTCTGGGTATATGCCCAGGAGTGGTATAGCTGGATCCTCTGGGAGTGTCATGCCCAGTTTTCTGAGGAACCGCCAGACAGCTTTCCAGACTGGTTGTATCAGCTTGCAAACCCCACAGCAGTGGAGGAGTGTTCCTCTTTCTCCACATCCTTGCAACAACTGCTGTCTCCTGTGTTTTTGATCTTAGCCATTCTGACTGGTGTGAGATGGAATCTCAGGGTTGTTTTGATATGCATTTCCCTAATGACTAAGGATGTTGAACATCTCTTTAGGTGATTCTCAACCATTATATTCTTCAGGTGAGAACTCTTTGTTTAGTTCTGTACCCCATTTTTTAATAGGGTTACTTGGCTCTCTGAAGTCTAACTTCTTGAGTTCTTTGTATGTATTGGTTATTAGCCCTCTGTCAGATGTGGGGTTGGTAAAGATCATTTCCCAGTTAGTTGGTTGCCGCTTTGTCTTTTTGAAAGTGTCTTTTGCCTTACAGAAACTTTGTAATTTTATGAGTTCCCATTTGTCTATTATTGATCTTAGAGCATAAGGTATTGCAGTTCTGTTCAGGAAATTCTCCCCTGTGCCCATATGTTCAAGGTTCTTCCCTAGTTTCCTTTCTATTAGTTTCAGTGTGTCTGGTTTTGTGTGGAGGTCCTTGATCACTTGGAATTGAGCTTAGTGCAAGGAGATAAGAATGGGTCAATTTGCATTCTTCTGCATGTTGACCTCCAGTTGAAGCAGCACCATTTGATGAAAAGGCTATCTTTTTTCCACTGGATGGTTTTAGCTCCTTTGTCAAAGATCAAGTGACCATAGGAGTGTGGATTCATTTCTGGGTCTTCAATTCTGTTCCATTGATCTACATGCCTATCACTGTACCAATACCATGCATTTTTTAACACTATTGCTCTGTAGTACAGCTTGAGGTCCAGGATATTGATTCCCCCAGAAGTTCTTTTACTCTTGAGAATAGTTTTAGCTATCCTGGGTTTTCTGCTATTTCAGATGAATTTTTGAATTGCTCTTTCTAACTCTATGAAGAAGTGAGTTGGGATTTTGATGGGGATTACATTGAATCTTTTTATTGCTTTTGGAAAGATGGTCATTTTTACTATATTAATCCTGCCCATCCATGAGTATGGCAGACTTTTCATCTTTGGAGGTCTTCTTCAATTTCAATTTCAAGACTTGAAGTTCTTGTCATACAGATCTTTTACTTGTTTGGTTAGAGTCGCACCAAGATACTTTATATTGTTTGTGGCTATCATGAAGGGTATCATTTCTCTTATTTCTTTCTCAAAATGCTTATCCTTTGAGTGTAAGAAGGCTACTGACTTGCTTGAGTTGATTTTATATCTGGCCACTTTGCTGAAGTTGTTTATCAGCTGTAGGGTTTCTCTGCTGGAGTTCTTTGTGTGGCTAAATTATACTATCATATCATCTGCAAATAGTGATAGTTTGACTTCTTCCTTTCCAACTTGTATCCCTTTGACCTCCTTTTGTCGTCTAATTGCTCTAGCTAGTACTTCAAGTACTATATTGAAAAGATATGGAGAGAGAGGGCAGCCTTGTCTAGTCCCTGATTTTAGTGGGATTGCCACAAGTTTCTCTCCATTTAGATTGATGTTGGCTACCGGTTTGCTGTAAATTGCTTTTTCTGTGTTTAGATATGGGCCTCGAATTCCTGATCTTTCCAAGACCTTTAATATGAAAGGATGCTGAATTTTGTCAAATGCTTTCTCAGCATCTAATGAAAGGACCATGTGGTTTTTTTCTTTGAGATTGTTTATGTAATGGATTACATTGATGAACTTCCTTATATTGAAACATCCCTGTTTCCCTCGGATGAAGCCTACTTGATCTTGGTTGTAGTGAATGATCCTTTTGATATGTTCTTGGATTCGGTTGGCAAGAATTTTGTTGAGTATTTTTGCATCAATATTCATAAGAGAAATTGGCCAGAGATTCTCTTTCTTTGTTGGATCTTTGTGTGATTTTGGTATTAGCGTAATTGTGGCTTCATAGAACGAGTAGGGTAGTGTTCCTTCTGTTTCTATTTTTTGGATAGTTTGAAGAGTATTGGTGTTAGTTCTTCTTTGAAGGACTGATAGAATTCTGCACTAAAACCATCTGGACCTGTGCTTTTTTTGGTTGGAAGACTTCCAATGACCACTTCTATTTCTTCAAGGGTTATAGGATGGTTTAGATGGTCTATTTGATCCTGATTTAATTTTGGTATTTGGTATCTGTCTAGGAAATTGTCCATTTCCTCCAGATTTTCTTAGTTGTGTTGAATACAGGCTTTTGCAGTAGGATCTCATGATTTTTTGAATTTCTTCAGTTTCTGTTGTTAATTTTCCCTTTTCATTTCTGAAATGAAATGGATACTCTCTCTGCGCCCTCAAGCTAGTCTGGCTAAGGGCTTATCTATCTTGTTGATTTTCTCAAAGAACCAACTCCTAGTTTTGTTGATTCTTCGTATGGTTTTATTTGTTTGTACTTGTTTGATTTCAGCCCTGAGTTTGATGATTTCAGCCCTGAGTTTGATGATTTCCTGCCTTCTACTCCTCTTGGGTGTATTTGCTTCTTTTTGTTCCAGGGCTTTCAGGTGTGCCATTAAGCTGCTAGTGTATGCTGTCTCCCATTTCTTTTTGGTAGCACTCAGGGCTATGAATTTTCCTCTTAGCACCGCTTTCATTGTGTCCCATAAATTAGGGTATGTTATGCCTTCATTTTCATTAAATTTCAAAAAGTCTTTGATTTCTTTCTTTCTTTCCTCCTTGACCAAGTTATCATTGAGTAGAGCATTGTTCAGCCTCCATGTTTATGTTGGCTTTCTGTTGTTCAAGTAGCTTGGGACCTTCTGTAATTTTTTTTTTTATAGATCCTAATTCAAATAGGAAAAAAGACCCATGGATTTACCAGAAAAAAATAATTTCAAGACTAGCTTCTTTTCAAACTACATTGAGCAGCAGATGTAAATGTAACTTCTATTTGCCAGATATATTACAAGTTGTTTTTATTCATCAGATATAATTGTCATCCCAGAGGCTTACTTTTGAGTAAACTCACCCTTTTTAGTTCTTATGGAATTCTGGCTGGTTCAGCTCAGCTATTCTGGCTCAGATCTCCTCCCCACACTGTCTGATTCAAACTGATTTTTCTAAGCTTCCCACTGAATTGCTCTGCTTTGAAAAAACTGCCTCTCTATTCCATGAACAGAGCTGCACTGACAGCACTGACTGCACCAAACTGCACTGAACTAAACTCAACTGAACTTCATTGGATTATCAGAACTGCACTCATTGAACTGCTCTGAGTGTGCTGCCCTTAAGTAGTTCTTAAGTAAGAACAGCCTTTCGGTCTGTCCTCCTGAGGGTGGGGTAGCCCTCTCCTGAGGGGGGAGAGTCCTATCTCTGACTCATTCTGTCAAATCTTTCTCTGATTTCCACTTTATCTGCCCTTCTATTACATATCATTTTCAAATATGGCTGCTTCCTTCTGCAAACTAACCTTACACTCATGGTTTGGGATTAAAGGTACACACTAAGGTTTGGCGAGAACTCCATTCCTAGCATACCTGTAGCCATTTTGTTCCATGCCTACCAGCTATTTCATATTTTTGCTTTAATATGCCTACCAGACATTGATGCAGAAAAATAACTTGACTCAGACCATGGTCATGTTGACCACACATGCCCTGTAATGTTCTGTATGTTATGAGGTTTCCTAATCTTAAGAAATTTGACAGCCATAAACGTCACACAGGACCCATCAAAATAAAGGTCAATATGAACTGTTATGCCTAAAACACCTTGTGTCAGGGCTGATCACTGGCCAGTGCTTTCTGCACCTACATATGAGTTCATTGTTGTTTTTGTGGTTTTAACCTTTACAAGCAGACCCTGCAAAATGTGGGGGGTTGTAATTTCAGCTTCCAAAGCCTGAACTATGTCCCTGATCTTAGGGTGTGTGCTCATTAAATCCTGGTCTAACTGAGATAGGTACTTCAGTGGTTTTAATAGCAACTCCTGAGTTTCTTTATTGGGGGTTTGTATTCTGGTCAAATCATGCTGTAATCCAGATGTGTCTACATTTTAGCTGAATCACATAGACCTAGAAGATCTTTGGGTAGAGTCCCTTGCCAGAGCAGCCATGTTGCTGGATTAAGATTCCTCTACACTTAAGTGACTTTTTCCCATATGAATTATCAACATAATTATTTACTGCATGACATCATCATCATACATTTCTTAACCATTCTTCCAAGAAGTCACATATGGATATGGCTATAGTTGTAGTGTATGTTGTTGTGAGGAAATTGTGTCCTTTTAATGTTTTGGAAGAATATCTTTTCTCTAATTAGTAGTGTATTATATACCTTTGAAAGTTGGTGTTTCTTCTTTTCTTTATTTACTTATAAAATTATCTATAAGAAATAGCTGTCTGATTTCTGCTTGGTTATTCATGAAATATAAAACCCGTCACATTTGTGCAGTGACTGAATAGAATACTTGGAAAGAATCATACCACAGTTCGCACTTTGTGTTGGGGCTCTTTCACTCCAACAGAAGGTCCAGCCCTAGGTACAGCTTCTGCATCACAGCCTTTCTCCTTAGCACTCACTGATAAGTGGATATTAGCCCAGAAGCTCAGAATACCCAAGACACAATTCACATATTCAATGATGCCCAAGAAGAAGGAAGGAGAGGCCCCTGGCCCTGGAAAGGCTCAATGCAACAGTGTAGGGGAATACCAGGACAGGGAAGCAGGAGGGGGTTGATTGGGGAACAGGGGGAGAGAAGAGGGCTTATGGGACTTTTGGAGAGGGGGGAACCAAGAAAGGGGAAATCTTGAAATGTAAATAAAGAATATATCTAAGAAAAAATTAAATGGAAATTTAAATAATCAAAAAAAAGAAATTATCTAATAAAAAGTTTAAAGTTTAAAAAAATAAAAAATGCAAAGAAGAAGAAGAAGAAGAAGAAGAAGAAGAAGAAGAAGAAGAAGAAGAAGAAGAAGAAGAAGAAGGGTTCTTATGTTGAAACTAATGACTGTCTTATATTTCTTGTCTACCTAACTAATCTGGGTATTGAATTACCCAGATTTACACTTTGTGTACAAGAAAAATGAGATTGTTATCTTTGTTTGTTGGCTTGGAAAGGATGTAGTACCCAATTATTTTACCTAACACTAGTTGAAATATTACTGTGAAAGCAATCTAGTGATGTGGATAACAGCGAAAGCACAGGATGATGCTCATGGGTCCCATATAGTCACTTGAAGGTATTAAACACCAGCAATGACCTAAGGCTAGCAGCCAAACATACTTAGATATAGAAAAGTACAAATAAAGACACAATTTCCTCATAGTTCTGTCCTCTTGGAATGTCAAAACTAACCTGTACAGGGAAGTGAGTTATTTATGGCTATTTGACCAAATCTACCCTTACCACATACTTGTGGTTTGACATTAGGACTTGACTCAATAATGAGAAGGTGGAATTTTTAAAACTGAGCATGATGGCAGAAAATGACAGTTCTCAATTGTGCTTCTATACAAGATTATTTTCTCTATTATTCTTTTCTTCTTTCTCTTCTTTCATCCTTCTTTTCTCTTTCTTTTTTTTTCTTTCAAGATTTACTATGTAGTTCAAGCTGGCTTCAAAGATGTGACCTTTCTGTTTAAGTATCTCAGTCCTATGAATAATAATGTGAGGTGCCCAATCTCAAATGATACATACACCTATAGCATAATGCCCACATCTAGGTCTTGGGAAAAATCACAACAGGTGGAAAGAGTATAAGACCCAAAATACCAGGATGCCTATTAAGAGATACTCTCTTCTAGACTTAACAAGGATGCTGCATCAATAAAATCTCAACTACTTGATTCCATGTAAATAACCCCAAAGTGATAACATTAGTCAGCATACCAATACATATATGGGAAATTTCAGAAGGAAGACTTACCCTTTCCTAAAGAACTTCAGATAATCAGTGGCTACTGAGATGAAGAATAATAACTCTTTTCTACGAATGGGCCCTTGGTAAGACTTAAACACATGTATATAAGAGCAACACTAAA
Organism: Tokudaia tokunoshimensis; assembly: GCA_036184795.1. Lineage (NCBI taxonomy): Eukaryota > Metazoa > Chordata > Mammalia > Rodentia > Muridae > Tokudaia > Tokudaia tokunoshimensis. The sequence continues at coordinate 21,669,056 of BTHU01000016.1, forward strand.
TGGGCTCAATTGTGTATGCTTGTGTGTGTGTGTGTGTGTGTGTGTGTGTGTGTGCATGTGTATAAAATAATTATAGAAAAAAGGTAAGGACCTTTTGGGGACAGGAGAGTAGATATTAGAAATATATTTCAGATTACTAAAATAGTAAACTAAGTACTAGATGTACGAACTATGTGTTGTCTACATTTAATCATCTTCCAGCTACATTCAATGAGACTATTATGCAGGTAGTACTCAGAATAAGTATCAGATTTTTGAGGTTATATATTTCTTTATTTTCTAGAAGACAACTTTTAAAATTCATAATAAGTATATGCCAGTCATATCCATTTTAATATATCTTATGTAATTTTACAATCTTGAAAAAGTCTTCAGACATTTTCTAGTTTGCAGTTTTCAAAATGCATAATCAACCTTACACCGATGATGCTAACATTTTTCAATATACAGCATTCATTCCTATCTCATTAACTTTATTCATGTGTTTAGGTTGAGGGGGGGCACACCACATTGCTTTCTGAAGCAGACATTGTGTAACTTCAATTCCACTGAGTTGTGCATTTTTTTATTTCTTTATGTAAGCAAAAATGCAACTGGATTTTCAATATACGAAATGAGAATGAAGACCATAATTTAAAAAGTTGAAAATGATAAAAAAATAAAATAAAATCTGAGAGCAAGGAAAGAGGGAAGTAATTTCAGAGTTTCAAATATCCTTGAATAAGACAAAGAAAATAAGCAGATAATATAGGAAATACAGGGACAAATGTCCTGAGATCTACTTGCCTTGGATGAACTGCTTCTTTCCCTACTGAATTGGAAGATTACAAGATCGTAAAGACTGTAAAATGATTAAGGGATTTTACTTACTGGCATAATAAATGAAAAATTCTTGGAAAATATTATCTTAAAATCCAGAATAATTCATAAATAATTATTAAAAATTGTTTTTTTTTTTACTTTTCAAAGAACCTGTAGTGATGCCCTTGCTAAATGTTTTATGGTATAAATTCTATTTTCAAATAATACAAAGAACTATACTTGTTAATGAAGATAATGTCTGAAAAGACATATAACTTCATGTGTTAGGAATAACAATAATAACTGTAGATTTCTCATTTCTTCAGAAATTTTATCTATGTGCTGACTATTAAACTATGAATACTTAATAAAACATTGCATTTTTTCATTTCTTTTTCTAAAAAAAAATTCTTTAATCTTTTTTTTTTACAATCCAGACTTTATCACTCTTCTACATCCCACACTTCCTCTCCACCCCCACACCTTGTATCCAAAAGAATGTCCCTACTACCACCCCACAAAACCTCCCCACTCTCTCGGTCCCCAATTTTTTTTGAAAACATTGCTTTTTAAATACATCCTTATTAAATTTCAGCAAGCATTTGCTTAACATAGTTATGCTACACCAAAATTCTAGACATGAGACTCATACAGAATGGTCCCCCTTTCCCAAACCATTGTCTAGGCTTTTGTGGAGCTGGAAGCCCCCTTTAGGTGATTCCCAGACTCCTGGTTTGCTTTGAGCTCTAACACCCAATTGCTACTCTATGCAGTATGTGCTACTGTTAGGAGATACATGAAGAACTACAGTACTTATAAGGTATTCCTATTAACTAATTTCTTTGTTTCATAAGTGATATATGTTGCCTCTACTCAGGATTCATCATGAAGAAGCAGAAGTTCATACCCATCACATGCAATTCTAGAAAGGTAACCTTCTCATTAACCTTCGCGTTAATGGTGACTATACATGGGTATTGGAAGTTGCTGTTCTACTCTAAAATTTTAAATCTCTGGGCAGCACCCTTAATTCAGGAGCATAACGGAATTATTTCATGTTACCTCAAATGCACACTTTGAATTGCTAAATGCTTTGTATTTCATATTATTATAAATATAACTTTGTAGTACTGGGTATGATACTTCATGTATAAGAAAGGTATAATACAGAACAATGTGTAGGGTGACACTGGGAGATTTAAGGGCAACAATAAAATGAAGGGTAATAATGTATGTGTGCATATAGTTATAAAATTGCTTGCAGATTACTTTAATGTCTAGTGAGCATAAATATTCCTTTAAGGCAACTATACTTTTGCCACATATGCATAAAAATTACAGAACAGTTTAACATTTGTGCTCATATTGGCCCACGGTAAGTGTACAGGGTGATTTTTTTTCCCAATGTAGTTTCCTCCAGAGAGAAGACCTCACAGTTGTTACATCTGTTCTTGCTTGGTGAGACGGTTATTATATTCACGGCGGCAGATGTTGCACCTGGAGGTTCATGGTTTACTCTCAGGGAATTTGCAGCATAAAACTAGAAGTTTTATGAAAATCAGGAATGTCACAAAATAAATGTCTGGCCCTAATTGCCATAAAAATATACATGCTTGAGTTTCATAAGCTTAATGTGATTTTTTGAAGTTGACCATTATTTCAAACTCAGAAAACGAAGAGGATTTTGATATCCTGACATCAAATGTGAAATCATTTCTGTTCAATTTTTCTTTTTAATTACGTATGACTTGATCATAGTCATAATTATAGTGAGGGCTGACTATATTTTCATGTTTGTTGAATTGTTTCACTTTTAAGTCTCACACTTCATTATAACCATAGGAAGAATCTTGTCATGGCTAAACCCTCAAATGAAAAGAAAACAGAAATATATTGGTTAAATTATTTTTGTCTCATTAGATTATATTATCGGTCTGAAATTGCTGAGGAAATTTTAGAGGAGTCAAATTGAAACTAATTCAAAGGCTGAATTCCATGCACAAATTACATTAAATATATCATTAATCCAATATTTAATGACCACCTACCATAAGTCATACATTATCTATATTCAGTGCTTAGTATGCAATTGTTATTCAGAATCTTGAAATACAGACTTGGAGAAAGAAATCAATTTCTGCCAGGCAATGAAACACCACCAAACACACACCATCTAGTTCCAAGGTACAGGAGTCCCTAGGAAGAAGATGTGCTTAAAACAAGATGAGCATCTTCTGTCATGAAAACAAAATAAATACTTCAGTTTTGGAGCTGCAAACTGGTCAGCCTAGAGTCTAGGCTATCCTTCCCTTAAGGAAGTTTAAGTACATATTACTTCTGACTTCTCAAAGCTTTCTTATGGTTTAGTTAATTTTCAATTCCTTTAATGAAGCAGCTGGTAAAATTCCAGAAAGTCTATTATTAAATTTGTTCTTATTGAATCACATTACTCTCATTTATTCTATATTCACATATTTATTCTGGAAAAATATGAATGCAGCTATAGTATTAATATGTTTTCTCCACAAGAAAAAATTATGTACCATCTATGTATTATGCCTTATTGGAATACAGGAAAACCTACAATCACACATATTTATAAAATTCTTCAGATGAGTAATATTATGCTGCATTTAGAAATAAGTATTATTTAAATGCAGTGTCACAATAGTATTACAGAGTTAAATGAAACATATCTTTGACATTAACTTAAGGGGAATTCTATAGATTTTTTTCACATCAGTTACTACATGTAATTTTAAATGACCATTTAACCTTACTGGGAATTCAACTCCTTTGAGGCCAGAAGATTAAGGATTGTTCAAAATGATCTAAATGGAGATGTTTCAAACTGCTTGTAACTGCATTTGATTCTGTGATCATCTTACAAAAAGTCACCCTTTAGGGGGACTGACCTCCAGGATATGTTGCACATGCTCAAAAGAACAGACTATAATGGAAGTTTTAACGCAGCTATTAAGACTTAACAGAGCATTTTAGAACTTGGGAAAAATATCCCCTCTGAGAGACATATGTTCAGGGAGATAGTTGAAAACCATGTTTCGCCTGTGGATTCCTTGGCTAGCAGCCTAAGTATCTAGTCAATTTAAGGGCACAGAGTCATGGCATACTAAAGAGTCAAGTGAACAATGGCTTCATTATCTGAGAAACACCCCCTATTAAAGTGGCAAGTGGTTTATGGATTTATTCCATTGAGTATGCATGATTTATTAGACTTTGAAGGTTACATACCAACAAGATATGCATGGTATTATGATGGAAAGCAAAACAAAAGGGGAAAAAAGCCAGCAGCCTCAAAATGTTCTACTGGTAATTTTCAAATTTGGAAGCACATTTTATCAATTTCTGCTGCAATGCTCCTGGCAGTGTGTTCAAGGATATCTGGCACCCAAAGCAACAAAGTGAATTTTATATCTGCAATATCTACTAACATCAGAAGATATCCATGTTGTGTGCTGAATCTGTAATAGAAATGAAATCAGTAATGCTATTGAACTGGAGTCGCTGGAACAAAAGTCAGATTTTTAAATCCAAAACTAGAACACTCCTCTAGAGTATTAAATATTCACAGTCCAAAACGGAAGCAGATAATGAGCTATTTAGTATAAGATTTTTCTGTACTTTTAAAATTGGAATTAAAGTAAGTTTGATAATACTATGTGGAACCCAAAAATGGTCCAATGAGATATTTTTTAAAGGGCGTGTGTGTGTGTGTGTGTGTGTGTGTGTGTGTGTGTGTGTGTGTAGGACAGAGGACTTGTTGGACTTCGTCCTCTCTTTCCTTTATGGAGGTTCTAGATATCAAACATAGATTGTCAGACTTAGAAGAAGGGGACTTTACTTACTAAACCATCTCGCTGGCCCCTATTTATTTTTAGATATAAGAAGTCCAATATAAACCAAGCAAATTTCATAGTCAGCTCTACTAAAAAGAGCTTAAATGCCTTATGCAAATATAAATTCAAAGTAATTGAGGGGTTTAACTATTTTTCCATGCATTGCGTAAGAAAATATTTCCACATACATGTTTATACTCATAAGAACATTAAAGTTTTAACATTTTCATTTATGTTACTTATATTGGTTGATTCTTCTCTTCTACTAGATAATTAGGTCAAGATGAAGGAATTTTCAATCCCTGAAACAAGAGCAGAAGTCAAAAGACAAAGTATCTTTTCTGGTTAGTTTTGCCAACTTGATAAAAATCTAAAATCACCTGGAGAGAGTCTCAATGAAACTTTGTGTATATTTGATTAGCCTGTGAACATGTGGGTGGGGAGGGAATTGTCTGGATTAGACTAATTGAGGTAGGAAGACTCAGCTGGATAATGATTAAAACCATTCCCTGGGTATGAGAATGTGGAATAAGGAACAAGTGTGGTGAGAACAGTGATGTATGAACTCATTCTCTTTCTGTTCCTATTTGCCAGAGTAGCTACTCCAATTCATGTTTTGACTTACCCACAATATTGGACTTTAGCTTGGAATTATAAGCCAATGAACACTCTCCCCACTACAGTGCCTTTTTCCCCCAGATATTTCCTCAGAGCAATACAAGACAGGAGCAGCATCTCAGAAGGTAAAAAGAAGAGAAGGAGCTATGCATGACAACCATGTACAACAGTTAAATCACATAAAATGGTTCTCTGTGTAGTTGTTCAATTCATTAGTAAGTGAACTGAGAGTGTCTTATTTCAACTTGTTTCTTTGCAAACCCACTCTAAGATCATTGTACCTCGCTCTACTATTATCATTCATAAACCTTTAAGAAATAAGGTTCTTAATTATGTCTCATCCCTCATAAGTATTATGAGAACAGGATTGGAGATAAAATCCATTTTCCACTTGGAAATAAGATCCTTGTTTTTAAACTATGCTCTGTTAAAATTTTGCTTTAGTTTATGTGTAACAAGTATATCAAACACCATGTCTCAAGAAATGAATGTCACAAATATAAACACAGATACATAATCCAATGGATAAGAATAGAGAAATAGAACTTTGATTCTCACAGTCATAAAACATAAACAGAGTCACCATGATACAATGGTAGCAGGATCCTATTGCTGAAGAGATCGCACATTTATGTTCATCAAACATGGAGAAATTGGACTGATGTTAAAATAGAAGCTTTACTCCTACTGACTCACATTCCCAGTGTGAGAAGGAACTGTGAATGGACACCACTGGAAGAGAAAAGTAATCATCTACCTTATTCAGCTAAGAAGCATGTGAGGTACACTAGGTACCTACCCAAAAGATATATCCACAAGTTACATAGTAGTACAAATGCTCTGGGAGTCAACCACCTTCCAGTTGGATTTAAGGCCTATTTCTTGATATGGAACCCATATTTGACGCTGTTAATTAAGCCAAGAAACTGAATTAGATAGATCATAGGAAAATTTACTACAATTATTGTGCTAAATATAGATAGCATTATAACAGCTCCTGATAACATATTTCTATCCTCATAAGTCAGTATATCACTGAACCATCATCAGAGGAGCTCCTTGCAGAAGATCATAATTAACAATCTGGCACATTCTGGACAATATTCAGAGTGAGACATTTGAAAAACTCACCTAAATGGGTGTCTTTATCACAGTCTTCCTTCAAAGCTCTGAGATCTATGAGAGGAGACACTATAAAGCATGTAAGAGGCAGAAGATGACTCCGAGGAAATAGCATGATCTGGATACAGCAAGACTGGTGTACATATGAGATCACAGAATGTGACATCACACGCAAGACCTGCACAAATTCATAGCAGAAAAAAAATATTAGCACGGAGAAGTAGAAGTGGGCACTAATTGCTATCTCTAACAAAAAAGCTATTTGCAACTGATAACTTCTGAGACAGGAAAAAATCAGTTTTCTTCAATGGAGTTACATTGGGTATATCAAGCTCACCATAGGGCAGGTTAACTTCTCAGGAATAATTGGTCAACACATAATGGAGTTCATAATTTGTTTTGTTTTATTCAGTTCTCTCTCTCTCTCTCTCTCTCTCTCTCTCTCTCTCTCTCTCTCTCTCTCTCTCACACACACACACACACACATACACACACACACACACACATACACACACATGTAACAAGTATATCGAACACCATGTCTCAAGAAATGAATGTCACAAATATAAATACAGATACATAATCCAATGGATAAGAATAGAGAAATTAGAACTTTGATTCTCACAGTCATAAAACATAAACAGAGTCACCATGATACAATGGTAGCAGGATCCTGTTGCTGAAGAGATCACACATTTATGTTCATCAAACATGGAGAAATTGGACTGATGTTAAAATAGAAGCTTCACTCCTACTGACTCACATTCCCAGTGTGAGAATTCACACATGTGTGTGTGTATGTGTGTGTGTGTGAGAATAGGGGTGTATTCTTTTGATTGTGGTTTTGCTTTTTAATTTAAGAGATAGAAAAGCTGTGAAATGGGCAGACAGTGGTGAGGGGAATCTGAGAAGTGTCAGAGTCAGGAAAGGGGAAAAATCACCAAAACATACAATATGATAATATTTAAAATGAACTTTAAACGTAAAGGAATGAAAGTATTTGAAATAATTGGACTAGGATCAAGATGCCTGGAAATCTATCTGCAAATGAATGAAACTGAATTGTGTGCATTACAGTATACCCAGACATAATCACAAATAAATAAAAAAGTTAAACATGAACTTGGAAACAATAAAATAATCAGAAGAAAGCAGAATTTGAAAAGGTCCTTGACATAGGTTATGGCAAAGTTTATGTCTTTATAAGTTATGAAAAAATTCAAACAAAACTCAAACAGAAAGAAAAATTAAACATCAAAGTAAAACACTTCTGCTAAGCAGAAAGAAAATTAATAAATGAATAAATAGCACATAAAAAAGGAAAACATATGTAAATAATGTTTGATAAGGATTTAATATATTGAGGGGTTCTCAACCTGTGGGTGGTCAATCCTTTAGCAATTCTTTCATAGGGGTTGCCTAACACCATTAAAAAATACAGAGATTTGCATCATTATTATTTGTGGCTATTTGCCTAATTTCATTCTTAGCCCATTTATCATTTGTAAAAGGAGGGCTACTAATTTGGGGGGTTAATTTTATATCCAGCCAATTTGCCGAAGGTGTTCATCAGCTGTGGGAATACTCTGGTAGAATTTTTGGGGTCGCCACTAGATGAACAGCTTTCCCCCAATACACATTTCCCGCCACACTGTGCAAGAACTAGGACACCTACAGCATCAGGGCCTGGAGACCATGAATTAAAATTGTAAAACCAGAAACCAAAGTCAAACTTATTCTTCATAAGTTTATTATCTTGACCATTTTTATCTCATTAGTGGAATACAGACTAACCTTTAACCTTTATTATTATTTTTTTTCAGGAAGGAGCTCTTTAATTTGATTTACTTCACTGACTTTTTCTATAATTTCTACTTAGATATAAGAAGTGTCAGTAGTTATTTGTATGCATATCACTCAGTTTTGTTATTTAATTAACTGTTTCCTTGCTGCCACCTGTTCACATTCTAAATGTAAATAACTTCACACAAACATAAACTTATTAGCACAAATAATTCTATTGTACTCTGAAATGTGAACATATATCAATGTATATCTACCGATTGAGATTAATATGAATTTTGAATCATAACCTAGAGTGAAAATTAGAATAATTTAGACTGCATTGTTTAACAGCAGTTGAAGCAAGTCCTTGAAGCTAATGATTGCAAAGTACTCATTTACAACTAATTTAATTATTGATAAACACTGCTTTGAGGTAAAATAAAATTCATGCATAATAAATTTCTTTCTCTAAATTTGATTTAGGTTTCCATATGTTCTTAAGTGGTCATTTGAAGGTAGAAAAATGAGCTAGAATGTGTCTTGTTTTACTCATTAAATGCTCTTAAAAGTAAGTAATTATTAAAGGTTTTAATAGCATCCTGGATACCATACTAAAAATAGTTTTAAAAAAGAAACTCACCTAAACTATACATTTATTCATTTAGTATATGAAAGCTTCACAGTATTTTAACTGGCAAAAGAAGATTATAACTTTCCAGAAAAATCTTCATAATTTAGAACTTGGTTTTATTTATTTATTTTTTTTTATTTTCTAAGTTTTTTATTTACATTCCAAATCATTTCTCCTTTCCCATTTCCTCCCTCCCGGAAATTCCCATAAGAACCCTTCCCGCCCTCTGATCCCCATTCAACCCCCTCTCGCTTCTCTATCCTGACATTCCCCTACATCCAGTGTTTCCAGGTCCAGGGGTCTCTCCTTCCATTTTCTTGGAAATCTCTTGATATGTGAATCGTGTCTAGGGTATTCCGAGGTTCTGGGTTAATATCCACTTATCAGTGACTGTACACCATGTGTGTTCTTTTGTGATTGGGTTACCTCACTAAGGATGATATTTTCAAGTTCTGACCATTTGCCTAGGAATTTCACGAGTTCATTGTTTTTAATTGCAGAGTAGTATTCCATTGTGTAATATACCACATATTTTGAATCCATTCCTCTGTTGAAGGACATCTGGGATCTTTCCAGCTTCTGGCTATTATAAATAAGGTTGTTATGAACATAGTGGGAGCATGTGTCCTTATTGCATGCAGGAGAAGTCTCTGGGTGCATGCCCAGGAGAGGTATAGCAGGATCCTCCAGGAGTGTCATGCCCAGTTTTCTGAGGAAACGCCAGACTGCTTTCCAGAGTGGTTGTACCAGGCTTGCAATCTTACCAGCAATGGAGGAGTGTTCCTCTTTCTCCACATTTTCGCCAATAACTGCTGTCTCCTGTGTTTTTGATCTTAGCCATTCTGACTGGAGTGAGATGGAATCTCAGGAATGTTTTGATTTGCATTTCCCTAATGACTAAGGATTATGAACATCTCTGTAGGTGTTTCTCAGCCATTAGATATTCTTCAGGTGAGATCTCTTTGTTTAGCTCTGTACCCCATTTTTTAATAGGGTTAATTGGCTCTCTGGAGTCTAACTTCTTGACTTCTTTGTATATATTGGATATTAGCCCTCTATCAGATGTAGGGTTGGTAAAGATCATTTCCCAGTTTTTTGGTTGCCGATTTGTCCTTTTGACAGTGTCCTTTGCCTTACAGAAACTTTGAAATTTTATGAGGTCCCGTTTGTCAATTCTTGATCTTAGAGCATAAGCTATTGGAGTTCTGTTCAGGAAATTCTCCCCTGTGCCCATATGTTTAAGGTTCTTCCCTAGTTTCCTTTCTATTAGTTTCAGTGTGTCTGGTTTTATGTGGAGGTCTTTGATCCACTTGGAATTGAACTCAGTGCAAGGAGATAAAAATGGATCAATTTGCATTCTTCTGCATGTTGACCTCCAGTTGAACCAGCACCATTTGTTGAAAAGGCTATCTTTTTTCCACTGGATAGTTTTAGCTCCTTTGTCAAAGATCAAGTGACCATAGGAGTGTGGATTCATTTCTGGGTCTTCAATTCTGTTCCATTGATCTACATGCCTGTCACTGTCCCAATGCTATGCAGTTTTTAACACTATTGCTCTGTAGTACAGCTTGAGGTTCAGGATACTGATTGCCCCAGAAGTTCTTTTACTCTTGAGAATAGTTTTAGCTATCCTGGGTTTTCTGTTATTCCAGATGAATTTTTGAATTGCTCCTTCTATCTCTATGAAGAATTGAGTTGGGATTTTGATGGGGATTGCATTGAATCTGTATATTGCTTTTGGCAAGATGGTCACTTTTACTATATTAATCCTGCCAATCCATGAGCATGGCAGATTTTTCCATCTTCTGAGGTCTTCTTCAATTTCTTTCTTCAGAGACTTGAAGGTCTTGTCATACAGATCTTTCACTTGTTTGGTTAGAGTCACACCAAGATACTTCATATTGTTTGTGGATATCGTGAAGGGTATCATTTCTCTTACTTATTTCTCAGCCTGCTTATCCTTTGAGTATAGGAAGGCTACAGACTTACTTGAGATGATTTTATATCCGGCCACTTTGCTGAAGTTGTTTATCAGCTGTAGGAGTTCTCTGGTGGAGTTCTTTGTGTCACTTAAGTATACTATCGTATCATCTGCAAATAGTGATAGTTTGACTTCTTCCTTTCCAATTTGTATCCCTTTGACCTCCTTTTCTTGTCTAATTGCTCTAGCTAGAACTTCAAGTAGTATATTGAAAAGATATGGAGAGAGAGGGCAGCCTTGTCTAGTCCCTGATTTCAGTGGGATTGCTTCAAGTTTCTGTCCATTTCGTTTGATGTTGGCTACCGGTTTGCTGTAAATTGCTTTTACTATATTTAAAAATGGGCCTCGAATTCCTGATCCTTCCAAGATCTTTAACATGAAAGGATGCTGAATTTTGTCAAATGCTTTCTCAGCATCTAATGAAGTGACCATGTGGTTTTTTTCTTTGAGATTGTTTATGTAGTGGATGACATTGATGGACTTCCTTATATTGAACCATCCCTGCATCCCTGAGATGAAGCCTACTTGATTGTGGTGAATGATCGTTTTGATGTGTTCTTGAATTCGGTTGGCAAGAATTTTATTGAGTATTTTTGCATCGATATTCATAAGAGAGATTGGCCTGAGATTCCCTTTCTTTGTTGGATCTTTGTGTGATTTTGGTATTAGTGTAATTGTGGCTTCATAGAAAGAGTTGGGTAGTGTTCCTTCTGTTTATTTTGTGGAATAGTTTGAAGAGTATTGGTGTTAGGTCTTCTTTGAAGGTCTGATAGAATTCTGCACTAAAACCATCTGGACCTTTGCTTTTTTTTTTTGGTTGGAAGACTTCCAATGACCACTTCTATTTCTTCAGGGGTTATAGGATGGTTTAGATGGTCTATTTGATCCTGATTTAATTTTGGTATTTGGTATCTCTCTAGGAAATTGCCCATTTCCTCCAGATTTTCTAGTCTTGTTGAATACAGGCTTTTGTAGTAGGATCTGATGATTCTTTGAATTTCCTCAGTTTCTGTTGTTATCTCCTCCTTTTCGTTTCTGATTTTGTTAATTTGGATACTATCTCTGTGCCCTCTAGCTAGTCTGGCTAAGGGCTTATCTATCTTGTTGATTTTCTCAAAGAACCAACTGCTCGTTTTTTTGATTCTTTGTATGGTTTTGTTTGTTTCTACTTTATTGATTTCAGCCCTAAGTTTGATGATTTCCTGCCTTCTACTCCTCTTGGGTGTATTTACTTCTTTTTGTTCTAGGGCTTTCGGGTGTGCCATTAAGCTGCTAGTGTATGCTGTCTCCCATTTCTTTTTGGTGGCACTCAGGGCTATGAATTTTCCTCTTACCACTGCTTTCATTGTGTCCCATAAACTAAGGTATGTGGTGCCTTCATTTTCATTAAAATTTTAAAATGTCTTTGATTTCTTTCTTTATTTTCCTTGACCAAGTTATCATTGAGTAGAGCATTGTTCAGCTTCCATGTGTATGTGGGCTTTCTGTTGTTTTTGTTGCTATTGAAGACCACCCTTATTCCATAGTGATCTGATAGGAAGCATGGGATTAGTTCGATCTTCTTATATCTGTTGAGGTCTGTTTTATGACCACTTATATGGTTGATTTTTGAGAAGGTACCATGAGGTAGAACTTGTTTTATTTTATGCACAAGTTTAGTCTCAGATGCTACTTGATGCATTACATAGACTAGCACAGACAACCAGAAAATGTATTGATACTAAGGCAAAGTGGCTCTTGACAAAACCAAAGTATTCTTAAATTTATTAGGACAAAAGACTATATATGCTACAATATCTTGCTTTCTTATTTGTGAAATCAATATACATATACATATACATCATGTACATATATATACATATGTGTCATATATTTATTTAACATATTTATTTACATATTTAATACAAAGTCTCACTCTGTAGCTCTTGCAGGCCTATGATTCCTTTGGTAGACCAGGATGGTCTTATGCTCACCAGTTTGGCCTCCAGAGTTCTGAGATCAAAGGCATGATTAACGAAGCAAGTAGAAGTAGCATAGTTTGATATTTAAAATAAGCACTTTAAATTATATTAAATAAAACTTTTCAAATAAGCATTATTTTGCTAATAATTTATGGTGACTATTTCAAGCTAAATACTTTTAGCTTAATAGTAAATAAATAAATTAAGTGGGACTTACAAGTCTTGAATCTCGATATAATAAGAAATCATTTGAAATGTAAATAAAGGATTTATCTAATAAAAAAGAAAAAAATAAGAAATTCTAGATATTTGACAAGGAATGTGTAGGAATTGTCTAAAAATAGTTCACACTTTATTTCTGTTTGTCTCTCTTTTTTTAAATTTTCCTTTTACATTTTTATTTCAATATTTAATCTTTTTTGACAAGTCAGTCTTTATACCCCACCCGGTCCAAACTCCAACTTTTTCACATGCCACACCTCCTACACCTGCTCCTAGAATATGTCTCCATGCATACGCCGCATCCCACCAGACCTCCCCACTCTCAGGGCCCCAAGTTTCTTGAGGGTTAGGTGCATCTTCTCTGAGTCCAGACCTGGCAGTCTTCTGCTGTCTACCAGGTAATTTATGCTACGTAGTTGTTGGCTCAGAGTCTAAGAGATCCTGGCAGTCCAGGTTAGTTCAGACTGCTGGTCTTTAAATAGCGTCACCCTCCTCTTCCTCACCTTCTTCCAGCTTTTCCCTATTTCAATCACAGGGGTCACCAGTTTCTGTCCATTGGTTGGTTGTAAATATTTGCACCGGACTTTTGAGCTGCTTATTGGGCCTTTCAGACAGCGGTCAGGATAGTTACCTGTTTGTAAGCACACCATAGCATCAGTAATAATTTCAGACCTTGGGGCCACCGACTGAGCTGGATCTTAATTTGGGCATGTCACTGGACCTTCCTTTGCTTATGCTCTTCTCCATTTTTATTCCTGCACTTCTTTCAGACAGGAACAATTCTGGGTAAGAGTTTTTGACTGTGGGATGAATAACATTCTGGCTCATAGTAGGGAGGTGTGTGTGTTAACAGGTGACACATCAGGTTCTGAGTATGCTCCCTAGTCATGATCCAGCAGCAGCTTTATTACAATAAACTCCTATCATTTGCGTTACCTGAGATTGGGCTCTGTTGGTTCTGAGAGGACCTCATACAAGAAAGGCTCTTCCACATTGGTTACACTCATAGATTTTTTTTCTCCAGTATGATTACTTTCATGATGATGAAGACTGTAAAAATCTGTGAAGGCTTCCCCATATGCATTCATATGGTTTCTCTTTCATAATGATGAAGACTTGGGAAATTTGAAACGGCATCACAATATTAAATATATTCATAAATTTCTATGCAGTATGGATTGTTTCAAGGTGATGAAGACTATAGAAATATGCAAAAGCTTCAACACAATAAATACACTCAAAGGATTTCTCTACATTATGATTTCTTTCATGCCTTTGAATATGACTGACAAGTGAAGGCTGTACCAGATTGTTTACATTCATGGGGTTTCTCACCTGTATGTCTTTTCTGTATTTGAAGATGATTGCAATGTACATTCACAGGATTTCTATTGAGTGTGTCTTTTATTTACTTGGAGAGTACTGTGACTTGCAAAAAGTTTATCACATTGCTTATACTTATAGGGTTTCTATTCAGTATGTATTCTTTTGTGATAGGAGATGACTCTTTTGTACAAAGGCTTTACCACATTAGTGACATTCAGAGTATTTCTCTCCAGTACGTGGTCTTTTATGGATTTGAAGATGGTTGTGATGTAGAAGGGCTTCAGTACATTAATCATATTCATAGGGTTTCTCTCCTGTATGTGTTCCTTTATATATTTGGAGGCCACTGCTTTGTGAAAAAGGTTTAAAATCAGATTGCTAACATTCAAAAATTTCACTCCTTTATGTGTTCTTTTTGATGACCACTGCTGTTTGAAAAAGCTTAACCACATTGGTTAGATTCAAAGTGATTCTCTCAACTATGCGTTCTTTCATGTATGTATTGATTTTTGAAAAAACTTTACCACACTGGTTACCTTTAAATGGCTTCTCTCTTGTATGTGTCCATTTACATATTTGGACATCATTGCTTCCTGATAAGGCCTTAACACATTGATTGCCTTCATAGTATTTCTTTCCTGCATGAATTCCTTTATGATATTTAAGAAAACTGCTTCCTGCAAAGACTTTACTGCATTGGTTGCATTCATAGGGTTTCTCTCCCATATGGGTTCGTTTACGATATTCAAAACCACTTCTTCCTGAAAAGGTTTTACCATATTCGTTACATTCATAGGGTATCTCGACCAAATGTGTTAGTTTATGTCTTAAGAAGGCACTCCTTCCTGCAAAGGGTTTACCGCATTGGTTACATTCATAGGGTTTCTCTCCTGTATGTGTGAGTTTATGTCTTTGGAGGTTATTCCTTCCAGAAAAGGCTTTACCAAATTGGTCATATTCATAGGGTTTCTCTCCATTATTTGTTCTTTCACGCCTTTGACTATGATTCTGATATACAAAGGCTTTACCACATTGAATAAACTCAGAGGATTGCTCTCCAGTACAACTTCTTTCACGCCTTCCATGACTTCTAGAACTTTGAAAATGGTCTTCAATAGTTTGTTCTTCCCAAATGTAGCCTATAGCTTGAGATTCCTATAGGTCTCTAGCATCACACTTTTGTAGAGATGTTTTTGGGATCCAGCAAAGCCCACTCTTCCTGAGTGAAGTTAACATGCATGTCATCATAGGTCACTACATCCAGGTCTGAAGTTCTGAGCTTGCCAGAGCTACCCTCACAGCACCCAGTCAAGACGTTAAGAACAGATTACACAGAAGCACTTCAGTCAGCTGAGTTACAAAGAGGAACTTTCCTGAGTTTATTTCTATTTATTTTACTCTGTTATATTTCAACATTGAACAAAATCAATATTTCAAGCCTGTTTCAAAACAGCAAATCATATCTGCGCACCTTGCTTACTGAGCTTCAGTCCCTTTCATTAATATGTTTTGTGTTTTCCAAAAGACAAATTCATTTATTGCACAAGTTTTAACATGATGGTCACAAAATATTTAAACTTACCAATTATCACCTAGCAATATTAACTTGTTAACATTTTAGAATCTGATAAACCTTCCTTAGAAGACATTCACAATCCCTGCAACTCCTGGTATGATACAAAGATGTCTACAGTATACTCTCTTCACATCCCACAGAGTCACTTTTAATTTATGGAAATTTCTCAGTGCCTCTAGGCATATCCACAAAATAGCAAACAAATAAAAATAAATGTTTATTTCAGCCAAGGAAATACTTAGCCAATTTTATCTCTTTTGCTTATTTGACTAAAAATAAATCATTGAAACATAAACTTTCAAAGTAAGAAGACAATATTTCTGTTCATGAACAGAACTGAGTAAAACATTAAATTTCCATCTAAATGCCTGGAAATTAACTGACATTTAATAAAGGTAGATAAAAGAGGGGAAATATAAATGAGTGATAAGAATAGATAAGAAAGAAGAATATTTGTCACAAATGTAGGAAAACTTTACCTTAGTGACTAATTCCAGAGATAGATTGTGCGTGACCTGTTTAGTGATCTGATGGCTGTTTTTATCCCACATCTATCTAAAACTTCCGGTCTGATTCTAGGAAGTTAGTTGATGAAGGATGTCCTTGAGCAGACTACTTCCTTAAATTTGCTGGTGCTTTTAGCTTCCTACCTTCTATAAAAACCTCTACCACACGGTGCTACTTATCTTCTGCTTCTCTTCATACCCAAACATTGTTAAGGGACTGTGGACCAAATCTTGTGAAATCATGGATCAATATAGCTCTCCATGTATTGTTTTTGTCAGATAATTGATCACTATGATGTAAATGCTCCATTTTATTGTTGGAGGAGCAGGGACATGCAGGAGGATCTGAAGAGATGGCATAATAGAGGTTCTAGAAAAGGTGACTATGTATGGTCTTTTTAAATGAAAAACAGGGGAAGAGTCAAAGAAATTAGGCAAAAATATTACTGGTTGTTAGGTTGGAACCCCTGTGTGCCCCCTCTGTACAAGCTGGGAAAGCCCATCTGCCCTCCCTCCTCCCATCTCCCCTCAAACACAACAAATCATCACTCCCGAACTCTGAGTTTCAGACAAATCACCTAAGAGTGCCTTCCTGCCTATGGTTTCAGTTTCTGGCCATGTATGGACACCATCCCAGCTTCTAGCTGGCACGTCATCATTCCTTGACCAAACTCTACAAAACTCCTTTGCCGGGGTGTGTGACTTCACTGACCTTCTCCTGTGAGATAGGTGGACCCACGCCACATCTGCCTCCTAATAAATCTATCTTTATCTACTTTCAATCTGGTATAACCTGGCCTATAGCTGTATCATCAAGGGAGTTAAAACGCCTATCACTGGTAAAGAGAGAGCAAGTATATGGATTCAAAGAATTTCTTTAAAAAATACTCTGATAAAGATGAGCAAAAACATCATTCCTTGGAGAAATAATGGTGACATGAGAAGATATATAGAGAATATACTAGGGATAGCCAGGAATAATCATAGGAATGGCTTTTGGCTCTCTTTTTCTAATTCTTACAGAATTACTTTGTATTATCAACAATAAGATTACATAGAAGTATATATATATATATATATATATATATATGTGCTTAATGTGTGTATATTTAAGCTATACAAAAAATCCCCAAAAACCTCATTTCATGTATTTTGAATGATCACCAAAGGTAATTTAATTAACATATCCATAACCTCAACTACTTATATTTGGTTGATTGAGTGTGTGCATAAACAAGTGAATACTAGCATATATGGACACAAGAGCACTTCAGATGTAGTATCTTAGCAATTATAAATATTCAATATTATTAACTTACAATATATTGTTATCATTATCATATAAAATGACACATCACTCATTATTCATTTTACTCTTAAATGTTACTGCCTTTAATCAACATACCCCACAATCTCATTAACGGTAATCAGTCTATAAGTGAAATCATGAACTCTTTATGTTTCTCTGTCTGGCATTTAATCGCAATTAATGTTTCTCAATTGTTGTCGATGTCTAATGGGAGTGATTTTTTTTTTATGGAAGTAAAGGGAATGGTTGTATATTTTATGTAGGAATGTACATTTCTTAAAAACATTGAACCTGGGAATACCAAGTGATGAAGTAATTCTACTTTTGAGTAAATATGTAAAGTGTCAGCATCTTAAAACATATGCATGCATTTAAATGCTGTCTTTTATAAAAAAAAAACTTGCATTCGTCAAGGCATCTGTTCACAGCAGTAAAATCCTATCTAATACAGCAGCCAAGACATAGTTAAGGATTTTTATACACCTCTCTGTACTATCATTGCTGAGTAAACCCTAAGATGTAGGAATCTAATAAACCTGATCAAAAGAGAGATTTGGAGTAAGACAATATTTGTTATTAGTTATCATTGCCCTGACACTCATGTGTCTGATGGTCTTTCACCTTTAACTAATCATTCTTGAATATTTTGAAATTATAATTCAATAGCAGAAAGAAATAGAAAAGTAAGATCTTCAATGTAGTCAACTTCTTTTGCAGATTATAATATAATATTGTTCTAACTGTGATCCTCAGAGCCAAATGATCAGAGTTAAACCAAATAGATAGTCACAAAATAGATGTAAATATAGATATAGAGATAGAGATGGAGAAAGAGATATAGAGTTATAGATAGATTGCTATACATGCATGAGAATCAAAATTATTTCTAGTAGGTGCTCAAAATTTATTTTTAAAGTGTTTTGTCATTTTTGAGAATTTCATACATATGTACAATAAAATATGGGTCATATTTAGGCCCATTTTCCCTTCTAAATCATCTCTGTACTCTTTCCAACATGCCAACACTGAGCTTCATGTCTTCTTTTGTGCTTTGATAACTCACTGTGTCCAGTTAGTGTTGCTCATATGTGCATGCATTGATGTGGGGATGTCATGCACTGGAGCATAGGAAGTCTACCATCAGTCAAATTCACAATAAATAAATAAATAAATAAATAAATTTCCTTCTCAATCAGCATTTATGCAGTGTCAATAATTCTTAGTAATTAGGAGGACCTGGAAATTATTTACCTAATCTGTGCTAGAATTTGACTAACTTCATAGTGGTCTTATTTAGTTAACCTTAAGTGGAAATTTCTGTCTTCATTGGATTATGTGATGTTTTTTCTGGAAACTATCTACTGAGGAGATGTTTTTGCTGAAGCAGATATGTCATGTTGTGTTCAGAAATGTTTATGAACCCAAAAAGAACACCAAGGAGCTGACTCTGATATAATTACATTAGGGTCTCTTTATTACAAACTCGAGTTTGGGCCTACCTACCACACTACTGACCCATTTGACAGTTTGGTGAAGCAGTCCTGAACCCTCCTTGGGACAGGATTTTATAGAAAAATGGGAGCAAGGGAGGGGGTTTCAGGCTGGCAAATATCTAATAGAGTGACCATTGTAACCTAACTAGTGGGTGTTCTGCAGCAATAATCACAAATTGTCTGAAAGTACATCTGAAACAATCAGACTAATCTTTGATTGATTGTTGTTAGGAAGTAGCTACAGAGTAACTCTGGTGTATGGGCCAAGGACAGACCATGGGTTCCTCCTTCTTATTTTGGTGCAACTTAGGTTCAGCTGCAGGTCAAATTCTCAGATGCTATTTTTCTTTTCATTTAAGATATGAGACTGGTACCAAGATGGAGTAGATTTGGCCTCTCAATCAGAAGTTGTTTTGCTGAGAAAAGATATGTGGCATTTTTTTTTTTCTAGAGGCTGCCTGAAAAGGGGGCATGTGATGTTTCACTAGAACATTAGCTTAGGAGAGCATGTGATGTTTGGAAAGAGTATAAATATAACCCAATAGAAAGTGGAAAGGCTGTGTTATTGTTTTGCCTTACCATTCATTGCTGATCAAATTTGTCATGACCTCCTAGAGAGAAATGCACCAAAGAACTTCTGTTGGTATTCTGGCATCTTCTTGCTGTTTCCACAGACTCAGACCAATTAGCAAAGCCTCGAGGTTTCTCCTGGATCAAACTGCCATTGATGATTCATGAATGGTGTTTGCAAGTGGATAGAGCTACCTTTGCTGATTCATGTGAACTGAACTGTTGATACCCTGACAATGCAGATTAGATTTGCCCCAAAGAACTATTTCTAAACAGGTCTAAATCCTCCTTTGCCCATCAACCTTTCCTTTCCACTACCTCTTGTGGGTAGTGAGCTATAAGGGAGGTTAAAACATTTAAGTACACTAATTAATGTAGGTTTTGAAAATTTAAAAGCCTAGTAACCAAAGATGTTTACTTTGTAATAACATTAGCCATATTATTTCCCAAAGAGAGAATTTCACAACACTTCTCCTTATACTTTAATTTTTATATTCTTCTGACAATTCTTTTTTTTTTTTTTTTCGAGGCAGGGTTTCTCTGTGTAGCCCTGACTATCCTGGAACTCACTCTGTAGACCAGGCTAGCCTCGAACTCAGAAATCCGCCTGCCTCTGCCTCCCAAGCGCTGGGATTAAAGGCGTGCGCCACCACCACCCGGCTCTTCTGACAATTCTTACATGATTTTTGCTGAGCCCTTTGGTGGTAGGGTTCATATAGATGTCTCATTTAGATAGCAGGACCAAGTACCTTCTTGACACTGTGACAGTGTTTGCATCTCTTGATTAACTACTTTCCACTTTAAAAGACAAAACACCCCCACACCTAAGTCTCATAGAACATTGTAGAAGTTCAGATTCTATTCTTAATGAAAATTTCAATTTAAAATATTGTGTAAACTGATTGCTAATATCTGATTCAGGAGTGCAGTCTCAACATACCTAGAAAATGGGTTGATAATTTCAATTTCATGCATGAAAATACATAATTATTACTTTCTTTGCAGATAAAATTCTGCCTGTAAATTCAATAGGTTATTTTTACTTATATTTTTGTATTACTTCCTTTGGCTTTTTTTTGAGATTATAATATAAGTACAGTATTTTCTCTTTTTCCCATTACTCTCTCCAATCCCTTTTATATGCTTCTTTTGCTCACATTAAAATTCATGTTTTTTTCATTAATTGATGTTACATATATATATATATATATATATATATATATATATACATAAATGATCCTAAATATAACCTTCTTAGCCTATATAATATTACTCATAGTTATGCTTCCAGGATTGGTCATTTCAACAGATAAGCATATCCTTTTTCAATCTTATTAACACTTATTTTATAAGATTGTGATGCTGAAGCTGGGTGACCACCATCTCATGCCAATCGGGATTATATAGTGACACTATTTTCAGAAAGAAATGAAGGGGCAGGGTTGAGAATGATTTTTTTTCAACTAAACTCAAATTCATAATAATGTGAAAATCTTGCAATGGAGAGATTTCTTTTTGGCAATAATTACATAATTATACCTAGGATATACCTACATAATTACATCCTATACCTAGGATATTCTTTGAAATTAGTTGTATGAAATATCAATTTGTTCAAGTGCCCCTTATTAACAGATAAAGGAACAGGGAGGAAGAAGGAAAGGATAAGAGAGGGTAGGATTTAAGGAAGGAAGGAGGACAAGAAAATATAGGGACAGGAGCAATATAGAAAGGAGTAGGTGATGGTGAGGAGACATACTTGGAAAGGAAAGAGAGGAGGGGAGGGGAAGAGAAAGAGGGCAGGAGAGGGGAGGAGAGGGAATGAGAAGGTAAAAGTGAAAAACAGGAAAAGAACATCAAGTCTGTGTGACTCTTTATACACTATTGGAAAGTGTTTGGAGATAAAAAATGCTTTTAGTATCTGAATGACACATAGTCTCTGCTTAACTTTTCTTCCTCACAAAAACACTCCACAGTAAAAGCGTTATTTCCTTGACTTTGCTCCATAGCACTCAGACATCCTTATGGTTTCTTAGTTCTCCAATACAGACTTGATAATAAACACTAATGCCATGATATTTTAATGCAAATAATTTACAGTTCTTCAGGTTGACCGTTTTTTTATGCATCCTAGTTGGGTTATAGTACCTTTTATAGACTCTAAGTAAGATTAAGTTCCTTTAATTTTTTAGAGCTTGCCCACAATCTTTGCCTCATGACCCCATTCATACTTCTACAAATCAGCAAACAGGGATCCACAAATCCATTCACATTGAATACCAGGGTCCTCTGTTTTTTCCTTCACTTTCCCCTTTTAAATACTGTTGTAACAATACTGGACCCACTCTTAAATTTCACCATGCACTCTTTATTATAAAGTTAGGTGAGCAGAAATCTTTATTCTATATTGTATGTTAATTTCCTTTTGTGATCTGACAATTTTGTGTTTAAAGATTAGTATTTATTAATGTGTGACTATGTTCTGCATAGTTCATTTCCCTCCTTTGTTATGTTGTATTTTACTAATATTCTTCATCAAGCTTCAACCTAGCAGTTTTTTCTATTGGAGCAGGAGCCATTTTGCTTCTTAATTAGGAGATTTAGTCAAGTGTATATATGTATATATATATATATATATATATATATATATATATATATTTGTGTATTACACTGTCAGAGTAAATCAAATATCTGATATCACCACATTTAAACAGATAAAACTCTCATAAGAAATAGTTATTTTACCTACTAATTTATTATATACAAAGAGATTATCATAAATAATCTTTATAAACAAATCAAAACATCTAGGTAACATGTAAGAGAAGTCACAATTTTACACCAATTAACCTGAAGACAAATAGTTTTTAGAGAAAGCACCATACCAAAATCATGAACATGTGTTATAAATACAGGTGTTAAAATCTATCCAAGATTCACTAAATATAAATATTCTAATCTAGAACTCAATTCCTCAAGTCTTAAAATGTAAGCCCAATGATTACACAAGAATAAGAACTGTAAACTTGTTTATCCAGATAAATATTATTTTTTCTAAAATGGTGATGGCTATTTTGCTAGGGGATTATATTTATAGATTTTTCCCTCCTCATAACGCATTCCATAGACTTTCAAAGTATCATGCCTGATTTTTAAATTTAATTTTGAAAGTGTCTCTTTTTGTAGACACCACTAGAACCACTAGCTCAAAAACACAAACATAAGAAAAGACAATTAAACAGAAACTGTCAGAGAAAAGAGTTTTTGAAGTCCTCAAACAATGTACAATTTAGTAACAGGATGAGATTGGTGCTACAATATAGATCAGAAGTGTTTTATTATATGTTCACTGAATAGCTTTTTATTACCATATGACAGGATATGAATGCAGCAGTTGGGATAAATATCCTAAATGGTCATTGTACAAAGAACTTAATGTTCCACAGTTCAATTGTACCTTTTGTTAGGAAAAATAGAGGAACATTTTCCTTTAGACAGTTTCTAAAGCATATGTAGTTACATTAAATCAAAAATATTTTGCAGGGTGCTGAGTATACAGAAAAGATTACTTCAAATGTCCTTTCACTCAAAATTATAAAATGAATGCTTTTTCAGAATAAATTAGTTTAAGGGATCAATCACATATTAATATTTTATTCATAAATAGTTTTTGTTGCTAAGCATTATCATCCTTGACTGATTTCATGACCATATATATATCAGTATTCTTTGATTAGATCAACAGGAAAGCAGTGGCTATGTCCATAATCTGTTTGCAAGTTATCAGTAGTAAAATGCCTATATTTTTTCTTCAGTTTATCAGAGGAAATCATTAAAATATTTTATTGTGCTAACAGAAAAACAATATAATTGAAGCACTAGGATAGGACCTCTTGAGTACATAGTTGCTTTCCAAAATATCTATATAAAATGAAGAAGAAATTACAACTCATACATTTTTTATGAGTGTAAAGCTTGGTAATGCTTCCTTGGGAAGATTAGTGACTGTCACTCAGAAGTTGAGGGTTGACAGTCTGTGCAGAAGAAGCAGAAGTAAAAGGAAGGATGAACAAATGATGTAAGTGGCAGATGAAAAAATTCTTCAAGACTTAAGAAATCATGCAGAAATTGGGGCAGTAGAAGACTTTTTTCTTTAAAATAAATAACAGTTGAGTTGCAACTGATCTGCTAAAATCTTAAGAAAATACATCATTTATATGCTACCCCTTGTTGTTAGCAATAGGTTCATAGTATGCTCAAGTATGTAATAGACAAAAATTTCCATTTATAGCCAAATAGAATGAGAAAAAATACCTTATAATTACATAAAGTACTCCGAGATTTTATAAACAGTCACTCTACTAGTCTCTTCAAGTATTTATGTGTAAATCACTTGCATGAAAATCTGAATTCAAAGAACTAAAACGTCTAAACCTGAAATATTTGAAATTTGTGAAGATACAAATCATTAAAACATAGAGATGTTATTTAAAACTGTATGACATAATATGACAGAAAAATTTCTGATCCAATGGGTAATTTCTGAAAACATAAGACATCCACTCTTGATTATATCATGCATGCTCATATATAAAATCATACCTTTATCATTAAGGATTAGTACTGACAATAGCTAAATTTTGAAACCAACTGAGCTGTCCAAAAACAAAAAAGCAAGGAAAATCTGCTATACATACACAGTAGAATGATTTCTAAGTCTAAAGAGCAGTAAATTTATAATATTTGTAGGAAAATTGATGTGTTTGTATATAATAACATGAACTGTAGTAAACTAAGACAAATAACTTATTTACTTTTGATGTGGTTCCTAGCATTAATACAAGGCATCAATACCTGCCCCCCTTCTCTATATGTGTTTATGTAGTATGTAACTTAAGACAAAATATATACTACTAAATGGCAACCAACAGACTGGGAAAGATCTTTACCAATCCTACATGCAATAGGCCAATATCCAATATATAAAAAGAAATCAAGAAGTTAGACTCCAGAGAACCGAATGACCCTATTAAAACTGGGAAACTGAGCTAAACAGAGAACTCTCAACTGAGGAAACTTGAAGGGCTGAGAAGCACCTAAAGAAATGTTTCACATCCTTAGTCATCAGGGAAATGCAAATCAAAACAATGCTAAGATTCCACCTCATACCAGTCAGAATGGCTGAGATCAAAACCTCAGGTGACAGCAGATGCCGGCGGAAGATGTGGCAAAAGAGGAACGCTCCTCCACTGTTGGTGGAATTGCAAACTGGTACAACCACTCTGGAATTCAGTCTGGAGGTTCCTCAGAAAATTGGACATATTACTACTTGAGGACCCAGCTATACCACTCCTGGGCATATAACCAGAAGATGCTCCAATGTATAACAAGGACACAAGTTCCACTATGTTTATAGCAGCCTTATTTATAATAGCCAGAAGCTGTAAAGAACCCAGATGTCCCTCAACAGAGGCATGGATACAGAAAATGTACTTTTACACAATGGAGTACTACTCAGCTATAAAAAAAAAGATGAATTCATGAAATTCTTAGGCAAATGGATGGAACTAGAAAATATCATCCTGAGTGAGGTAACCCAATTACAAAAGAACACACATGGTATGCACTCAGTGATAAGTGGATATTAGCCCAAAAGCTCAGAATACCCAAGATACAATTCACTGACCACATGAAACTAAAGAATAAGGAAGACCAAAGTGTGAGTGCTTTGGTCTTTCTTAGAGAGGGGAACAAAATACTCACTGGAGCAAATATGGAGACTAAATGCAGAGCAGAGACTGAAGGAAAGTCCATCCAGAGACTGTGCCCCCTGGGGATTCATCCCAGAGGTAGTCACCAAACTCTGACACTATTATGGATGCTAAGAAATGCTAAGAACACCCTCAGAGAAGCAAGGGGAGGGGGCATAGAAGAGAACGTTTCTGGGAGGGAGAGAGGGCAACTGGATCAGGGGATAACACTTGACAAGTAAATAATTTAAAAATAAAAAATGTAAAAAAAACCCAATAAAACATGAATGGAGATATCCTATATCATAGATAAAATTACTTCCAAAAGCATATGGTTATTAATCAAAAGTTCAAGTACCATGGGTAGACCCCCCACAATGAATTCTTATCCATTGTGATGCTAAAACAATTTGTGCTATTATAATTCTTCTTGGCTTCCTGCCAGAATAAGTGGGAAGACCCTATTTTAAACTATGTACATGCTTTTGATGTTAGGGAGAAATAAAGCCAGGGGTGACCTATAGATTCCTGTCTATATGACCTTTTTTTTTTTTTTTTTTTTTTTTTTTTTTGGTGCTGGAAGTTGCAATTCAGACCACTAAGAAAACTATAACAGTTATAATCAGCTATAGACCCAGAATGCTACATTACTGACCTGCCATGAAATATATGCCCACTGGCTTAACAAATGTACGACTTCTGGTGTAGCCAATCATTTCCTGATCAGTTTGGGTGCCTACTCCATGCCTAGTACTATACACGTGCTCAAAACTCCATGCTTGGGAAGTCCTAGGCTTTAGTGGGGAAACTACCTTCGTTTCCATGCTCAATAGACATGATACACATGTCAAATTTCCTTCCAAATATTTATATTTATAATCTATGTCTATGGATTGGTGATATTGTTAGAACTGGTTAGAGAAAGTGCTTTTTGCAAAGAGCATTGGTTACTTGTTAAACATGTAACTGGCTGAAGTGCTAAGAACAACTACAGAACACTCACTCTAAAGGGAATAAACTGAGCTGTCCTTTCAAAGGCTCGGGGAACATCCAGACGATGGAGCAGGAAGAACTTCAGAGAAGGCGAAAGGGCTAAAGACATAGCTTTTGGGCTCTTAAATTCTCAGCAGCTATGATATTTGCATAAGACCTGACCAACACTGCCTCATTCCATTACAGAGGGAGGAGGGGCTCATAAGCATGGCCCAATCATGAGGATCTATAGGCAGTTAATGACCTCTGGTGGTGGGAGTAGGCATAGGGTCTTTCAATGCCTTTTTTTTTTTTTTTTATTTTTTAATTTAATTTAATTTTATTTTTTTAATTTACATTCCAAATCACTTCCCCTTTCCCGTTTCCTCCCTCCCCGAAAGTCCCATAAGCCCCCTTCCCTCCCTCTTTTCTCCGTTCAACCCCCTCTCATTACTCTGTCCTGGCGTTCCCCTACATCCAGTCTTTCCAGGACCAGGGGTCTCTCCTTCCATCTTTTTAGAAATCTATTGATATGCTGATTGTGTCTAGGGTATTCTGAGATTCTGGGTCAATATCCCCTTATCAGTGACTTCATACCATGTGTGATCTTTTGTGATTGGGTTACCTCACTAAGGATGATATTTTCAAGTTCTGACCATTTGCCTAGGAATTTCGTGAATTCATTGTTTTTAATTGCAGAGTAGTATTCCATTGTGTAAATATACCACATCTTCTGAATCCATTCCTCCGTTGAGGGACATCTGGGTTCTTTCCAGCTTCTGGCTATTATAAATAAGGCTGCTATGAATATAGTGGAGCATGTGTCCTTATTGCATGCAGGTAAAGTCTCTGGGTATATGCCCAGGAGTGGTATAGCCGGATCCTCCGGAAGTGTCATGCCCAGTTTTCTGAGGAGCCGCCAGACTGCTTTCCAGAGTGGTTGTACCAGCCTGCAATTCCACCAGCAGTGGAGGAGTGTTCCTCTTTCTCCACATCCTCGCCAACAACTGCTGTCTCCTGTGTTTTTGATCTTAGCCATCCTGACTGGTGTGAGATGGAATCTCAGGGTTGTTTTGATTTGCATTTCCCTAATGACTAAGGATGATGAACATCTCTTTAGGTGCTTCTCAGCCATTAGATATTCTTCAGGTGAGAACTCTTTGTGGAGCTCTGTACCCCATTTTTTAATAGGGTTACTTGCCTCTCTGGAGTTTAACTTCTTGAGTTCTTTGTATATCTTGGATATTAGCCCTCTGTCGGATGTAAGGTTGGTAAAGATCATTTCCCAGTTAGTTGGTTGCCGCTTTGTCTTTTTGACGGTGTCTTTTGCCTTGCAAAAACTTTGTAATTTAATGAGGTCCCATTTGTCTATTCTTGATCTTAGAGTATAAGCTATTGGAGTTCTGTTCAGGAAATTCTCCCCTGTGCCCATATGTTCAAGGTTCTTCCCTAGTTTCCCTTCTATTAGTTTCAGTGTGTCTGGTTTTATGTGGAGATCTTTGATCCACTTAGAATTGAGCTTAGTGCAAGGAGATAAGGATGGGTCAATTTGCATTCTTCTGCATGTTGACCTCCAGCTGAGCCAGCACCATTTGTTGAAAAGGCTATCTTTTTTCCACTGGATGGTTTTAGCTCCTTTGTCAAAGATCAAGTGACCATAGGAGTGTGGATTCATTTCTGGGTCTTCAATTCTGTTCCATTGATCCACATGTCTGTTACTGTACCAATACCATGCAGTTTTTAACACTATTGCTCTGTAGTACAGCTTGAGGTCTGGGATACTGATTCCCCCAGAGGTTCTTTTACTCTTGAGAATAGTTTTAGCTATTCTGGGTTTTCTGTTATTCCAGATGAATTTTGGAATTGCTCTTTCTAACTCTATGAAGAATTGAGTTGGGATTTTGATGGGGATTGCATTGAATCTGTGTATTACTTTTGGTAAGATGCTCATTTTTACTATATTAATCCTGCCAATCCATGAGCATGGCAGATTTTTCCATCTTCCGAGGTCTTCTTCAATTTCTTTCTTCAGAGACTTGAAGTTCTTGTCATACAGATTTTTCACTTGTTTGGTTAGCGTCACGCCAAGATACTTAATATGGTTTGTGGCTATCGTAAAGGGTATTATTTCTCTTACTTCTTTCTCAGCCTGCTTATCCTTTGAGTATAGGAAGGCTTCTGACTTGCTTGAGTTGATTTTATATCCGGCCACTTTGCTGAAGTCGTTTATCAGCTGTAGGAGTTCTCTGGTGGAGTTCTTTGGGTCGCTTATGTATACTATCATATCGTCTGCAAATAGTGATAGTTTGACTTCTTCCTTTCCAATTTGTATCCCTTTGACCTCTTTTTGTTGTCTAATTGCTCTAGCTAGAACTTCAAGTACTATATTGAAAAGATATGGAGAGAGAGGGCAGCCTTGTCTAGTCCCTGATTTTAGTGGGATTGCTTCAAGTTTCTCTCCGTTTAGATTGATGCTGGCTACTGGTTTGCTGTAAATTGCTTTTACTATGTTTAGATATGGGCCTTGAATTCCTGATCTTTCCAAGACCTTTAGCATGAAAGGATGCTGAATTTTGTCAAATGCTTTCTCAGCATCTAATGAGATGACCATGTGGTTTTTTTCTTTGAGATTGTTTATGTAGTGGATTACATTGATGGATTTCCTTATATTGAACCATCCCTGCATCCCTGGGATGAAGCCTACTTGATCGTGGTGAATGATCGTTTTGATGTGTTCTTGGATTCGGTTGGCAAGAATTTTATTGAGTATTTTTGCATCGATATTCATAAGAGAGATTGGCCTGAGATTCTCTTTCTTTGTCGGATCTTTGTGTGCTTTTGGTATTAGTGTAATTGTGGCTTCATAGAACGAGTTGGGTAGTGTTCCTTCTGTTTCTATTTTGTGGAACAGTTTGAAGAGTATTGGTGTTAGGTCTTCTTTGAAGGTCTGATAGAATTCTGCACTAAAACCATCTGGACCTGTGCTTTTTTTGGTTGGAAGACTTCCAATGACAACTTCTATTTCTTCAGGGGTTATAGGACGGTTTAGATGGTCTATTTGATCCTGATTTAATTTTGGTACTTGGTATCTGTCAAGGAAATTGTCCATTTCCTCAAGATTTTCTAGTTGTGTTGAATACAGGTTTTTGTAGTAGGATCTGATGATTTTTTGAATTTCCTCAGTTTCTGTTGTTATCTCTCCCTTTTCGTTTCTGATTTTATTAATTTGGATACTATCTCTGTGCCCTCTGGTTAGTCTGGCTAAGGACTTATCTATCTTGTTGATTTTCTCAAAGAACCAACTCCTCGTTTTGTTGATTCTTTGTATGGTTTTCTTTGTTTCTACTTGATTGATTTCAGCCCTGAGTTTGATGATTTCCTGCCTTCTACTCCTCTTTGGTGTATTTGCTTCTTTTTGTTCCAGGGCTTTCAGGTGTGCCATTAAGCTGTTAGTGTATGCTGTCTCCCGTTTCTTTTTGGCGGCACTCAGGGCTATGAATTTTCCTCTTAGCACTGCTTTCATTGTGTCCCATAAGTTAGGGAGTCTTCCAATCAATGCCTCTTTTTTCTGAGGATCAATCTGCAGATAGTGGTCACTGTTGGAGGAGAGAGCTCTTCAGTAGTGTAGCGACTGGTAAGGGCTCATTTCTCTTGTAAATAACTCTTCACTCAAGCAAATGTAAGGACATCATTAGTTCATCACAGAAAAAAAATGTTACAAAATAAAAGACAATCAGGAAGTCGAGGCAGGGATAGGGTAAGGGAAGTGAATATTGTAAAAATATATAAACATAATTAAACCAAAATCATATGTAATTTATATATGCTAAAATTATATAAATATATTAAACTTTAAAAACATAATTCCCACTTTGAAGATGATTTGTGTTCTGTATAATTTATTTTGTTAGACTAGAATAAGGTTCTACAATAGGATCATAATTTAGAAGTTGAAAAATTTAAGCAAACACAGTAACTTCAAATGAATGTAAGTAAAACTACCTGGTAGTAATGCCCAATTGAAATTGTTCATTATAACCTGAAGAATCGTTTACATTTCCTATAGTTCTTTTTTCCTATTGTGAAGATGGCTCTGAGAGAAAGAAAAGACTGGAATCTAAGAATCATCCTCAAATGATCAATGAGCATCAATCCTACATGGTTTGGCCTTTGCTGTTCTTCACTGTGTATTTGGGAGTTGGTGTGAGCCTCATCATTAGATGTCTGGGATTCACATTCTTACTCTTCTGTCGACTCACAATATGGTAGGCAAACATGTAAGATGGTTTCTAATGCTTCCTATGTCCTGCTCCTGACTCTGTGCATTCTCAATTTCTGAAACATGGACTGGGTCTAATAGCTTCAATATGACTGATATAATTTAGCAAAATTGATTCAATATGACTTTTATGATTAGACTACAAATGATTGTAACTGTCACTTTACTATCTGACTCTTTTGCCTTCTCAACTTTGATTGATGACAAAAACTGTCACAGAGAGGGTCATGTGCCAAGGAAATTCAGCCAAAAACAGCTCGCAAGGTTCTAAATGTTGCCAACAACCCTTCAGTGAGCTTAGAAATAGGTGCTTCTCCAGTTAAACCTACAAATGACAGGAAGGTCTTTTACTAAGAGCTTCTGAAAGATTCCTGGGTAACCTGGGAGGAGAAAACTTAAGCTTCTCCAAATTCCTCGCCACCTAAAACTGCAAAATTGTCCAACTAGGCCCTGAGTTTTATGGAAATTTCTTATATGGGTATAAATACTGCGATATGACCAACATTCTTCATTAGGTTCTTAAGCCTTCTATGTTTATGTTTGGTAAATAATGATAGTAAGGATAGCTTCCACATACATGAAAAACACCTTAGTGTTTAGTTAATATCATACGAAATACCTGCACTATTGGATAAAGCCAAAAGGAAACCACAAGACTTCTTCTGTATACTATGGACGCATTAGACTTATAAATACTGAGTCACACATTCATGCATCCTTTTCTCAGACATTAATACCAGACTCGGTAATCTGTCTATACAAAAAAGATATACCACTTAAAAATTTACAGCATGAAAATAATCCTAGTTTTGTGTAAAAGCAATAGGAGGAATGTTAATACCAGTAATACTATCTCAGACACTAGTGATAATAGTAATATTAAGAAACTAATCAATAGATTTTGCAATAAAAGTAAGAAATATCTGTACATTGAATTAGAACAGTAAAGAAAATAGATATTCTATTGTTTCTGTAAACAAAATGAAAAAACATAAATATGGGTTTACGTGATAAGGCTAAAGAACATTAAGGAACCTTATTTTTTTATTTTAATTTCAGTGGGGGCCTAAAATAGTGATCATCAAATGAATTAATACTTATTAAAAACATGTACCAAAATAAAAAATGATTATTCTCACTTTCACACGTAACTTATAACCACCATTGTGCAAAAAAAACCACTTCTGGATGCACTAGAAGAATCCACTTTCCAAGATTACATATACAGAAATTCACTACAGAGGCATATTATGTTATAAACCAACAGCATCAACATAATGTCATCCTATGGAGATCTGCCTAAGCAGACTGCCAGGATCCCCATAAAAACATATGATTCAAATTGCAATCAGACTTGATAAGCAAGACAAGTCCTGGGTTTTTTTTTTTATGAATCTTTATTATTAATCATATCTTTACTTATGCATTCATTTTGTTGAACTACAACCATATACCATTCATGGTCTTGGAATTAAATAATAGTCCTAGTGACAGAAAAATATAGATACATTTTTAGAAAATTAATATGCTATCAAGTAAAGCAGGCAAAAGGCTATTCAAGGAATCTAGATACTAGAAAACCACAAAGGGTTACACCCAGGAAAAGTCTATTAATGAGTCCTGGTAAGAAATTGATAATATTCCATAGAAAGTAGTTTTGCATAAAACATTTGTTTTCTGTTGTTGTGGGAAATACTATGACCATAACCAACCTGAGGAGGAAAGGCTTCATTTGGCTTACATGTCCCGAGCACAGTATATCACTGAAGGAAGTCAAGGCAGGAACTCAAGCATGACAGAATACTAGAGGTAAGAAATTAAGTGGAAACCATGGAGAATAATAAACTCTGATTACTGGTTTCTACAGATTGGGTTTCTATTCTCTTATATGATAATAGGCCACCTATTCACTAGTGACATTATCCCAGTAGACTGTGATTTCACAGATGAGTCAATTAGTCAGAAAGATGCCCCACAGCCTTGCCCACAGGCCAATCAGATGGAGGCATTTTCTCAGTTTTAGTTTCCTCTTCCCACATCTGTGTCAGGATGACAAAAACTGAGCAGTATAATATGCAAATATCCATGACTGATGTTAATCAATGGGGTGGAAGAAACATATCTAAAGTTTTAAAAAGGAAAATAAAATAATTTATGCATAAGATAAAGCAGAAGTTTAAATAAAATGATCTAATGTGGAAAATTCGCATCTTAGTGTGCCAGTTTCACTGTAATTCTATAGAGAGATTATAAAGAAGTATAAACAAATTAAATAAGAGCCATACCCCCAAAAATGAAGTATTGTGTAAGCAAATACCATGTTGTTCTCCTCAGAACCTCTCATTGTTTATGTAAGTAAAAAAAATTGCATAACACATAGCAAAAGCCATGTACTTCCTTTATTCTTGCTTTAGCTTTAGTCTATCAAGGTTATTGAATTTTTTAGTCATTGTTTGAAAGACTAGCTACCTAGAATATTTATTTAATTTTTATTTATGTTCAAATACTCCTTTGAAGCAGCTTCAAAAGATAATGTTTATATAACAGAAATAGAGTTACAACTTAATATAGACATTTTTAAATGCTTGAAAAGATTTAGAAGCTTCAGAAATGACTGTTAATAAAACAAAGTCAATAGAAATATTTTCAAAGACCTTATAATTTTAACAAACCTGTATAAAAGAAAAAACTCCCAGATCCCATTTCAAGTAATTTATTTATTTTTAATTTTTATAGAATTCAGCAAAGATTTTATATTTGTCCCAGAGATCTTGAGAGAAAGTGCAGAATTTAAAAATATACATATTTCTCCAAATAGAAAAATCAGTCACCAATGGGACAGAAGACATTAACATAAAGATGTCTTTGACCTGTTATTAAAGTAACATTAGATCTCAAAAATTATTGTACAACATTGCCATGTGGAACCAAGTCTAAATGCTTCAAAAAACAAGAAGACACAACTAAGAATTACCATAACCCAGATGTCCCTCAATGGAAGAATGGATTCAGAAGATGTGGTATATTTACATAATGGAATACTACTCTGCAATTAAAAACAATGAACTCATGAAATTCCTAGGCAAATGGTCAGAACTTGAAAATATCATCCTTAACCCAATCACAAAAGAACACACATGGTATGCAGTCACTGATAAGGGGATATTAACCCAGAATCTCAGAATATCCTAGACACAATTCGCATATCAATAGATTTCCAAAAAGATGGAAGGAGAGACCTCTGGTCCTGGAAAGACTGGATGTAGGGGAACGCAAGGACAGAGAAACGAGAGGGGGTTGAATGGAGAAAAGAGGGAGGGAAGGGGGCTTATGGGACTTTTGGGGAGGGAGGAAACGGGAAATGGGAAATGATTTGGAATGTAAATAAAAAAACTTAGAAAAGAAAAAAAAAAGAAAAAAAGAATTACCATTATTATACTTGCAGTATCAGCCCTGATATAAGAGCCCAATCACTGGCCATTGCTACTGATTATGACTAGAATAGCTGGGACTGGAGAACTGGATCAGTTGTTAAAAGACCCCAATAGACTTGAGCTCTAAATGACTTGAGTTCAGCTCCCAGCATCCATTCCTGACAGCTCCCAATTACCTGTAAACCCCAGTTTTAGAGATTCTCAAACCTTACCTTGGCCTTTTAGGGAAATTTCTCACAACTGGCAGACACACTGATACACACAAAGACACATAAATAAAAACAAATCCTAAAAATGAATAAGGGACTATAAGGTGGTCAGGGCAGTTGCCAGTGGATAGTTGGATTAAAGTACAGAGTTCTTTTAAGGACCTTTGTAAAATGCTCATGAGATAAGGCCAAGATAGGAGAGGAGTGTCTATTAAGAATGAAAGTCTAGTCTACAAAATCTTGGTTATCAATTTGATACACCTTGGAAGAAGGAACTTTCTTTGAAATATTATACATCAGGCATGTTTGTGGAAGCAGATTTTTATATTACTAATTTATAAAGGAGGGTCCAGCCGACTGTGAGTACCACAATCCTTAGGCAGCAGAACCTGGGACATACAAGCAAAGGAGCTGATTAAGAGCCTGAACCAGTAAGCATTCTCCTAAGTTCTCTGTTCTAGTTTACTATCTTGAATTCCTCCTCCAATTCCTTCAGTAGTGGACTATTACCTGGAAGTATCAGCAAAATAAATTCCCTTTCTCTCTAATGTAGTTTTTGTTACTGTTTTATCACAGATATAAAAAGCAAACTAGAATGACCTATGACTACATATTTGACATAAACAAATACATTGTCAATGTACAAATAAAAATATCTAATTCATCCAAACTGGAGTCAGATGATCTATAGGCTTGACATGCCTATAGGTATAAAGATGCAGCTTTGCCTTCAGTCAGTGAGAGCCAGTCTTCCTCAGATACACATGAGAATAGTAATCTTAAATGCCCCCATTGGTCCCCAGAATAACTGGTCCAATTCTTGGGAGATTGTCACACTGATTGCTCTGACCTTTTTTCCTACACTCAATCTAATAAGCGTTAGTGGTCAGAATTGTAGTGACATGGCAGTGAAGACAAATTATGTCTTTTTGTGCTTATCTTCCTTTTTAGAAATGATATGAGACATTTAAGAGATATGCGAAAATGTGCAATTTACCCATTGCTAATCTAGAAGTGTACTAGGTACCAGAGAATTTTTCTGCTAGGCTTTTAAAATCAAAGTTAATTATATCAGTTGGGTAATTGCATGCGTGTGTATCCACAGACAGCATTGTTCTTTAAAAGCTTAAAAAGAACATTTCGTTTGATAAGCTAAAGAAAATGAATTGCATCAGATTTTCAACCATGTTTTTTTTACCATAACAGGATATATTTCATTATTCGTAAATAATATAATTCAGTGGTTCTCAACCTTTCTAACGCTACAGACCTTTAATATATGGCCCCTCATGTTGTGGTGGCTCACAACCATAAAACCATTTTTGTTGCATGCAGGTAAAGCCTCTGGGTATATGCCCAGGAGTGGTATAGCCGGATCCTCCGGGAGTGTCATGCCCACTTTTCTGAGAAACTGCCAGACTGCTTTCCAGAGTGGTTGTACCAGCTTGCAATTCCACCAGCAGTGGAGGAGTGTTCCTCTTTCTCCACATCCTCGCCAACAACTGCTGTCTCCTGTGTTTTTGATCTTAGCCATCCTGACTGGTGTGAGATGGAATCTCAGGGTTGTTTTGATTTGCATTTCCCTAATGACTAAGGATGATGAACATCTCTTTTACCTGCATGCAATAAGGACACATGCTCCACTATGTTCATAGCAGCCTTATTTATAATAGCCAGAAGCTGGAAAGAACCCAGATGTCCCTCAACGGAGGAATGGATTCAGAAGATGTGGTATATCTACACAATGGAATACTACTCTGCAATTAAAAACAATGAATTCACGAAATTCCTAGGCAAATGGTCAGATCTTGAAAATATCATCCTTAGTGAGGTAACCCAATCACAAAAGAACACACATGGTATGCAGTCACTGATAAGGGGATATTGACCCAGAATCTCGGAATACCCTAGACACAATCCGCATATCAATAGATTTCTAAGAAGATGGAAGGAGAGACCCCTGGTCCTGGAAAGACTGGATGTAGGGGAACGCCAGGACAGAGTAACGAGAGGGGGTTGAATGGAGAAAAGAGGGAGGGAAGGGGGCTTATGGGACTTTCAGGGAGGGAGGAAACGGGAAAGGGGAAGTGATTTGGAATGTAAAATAAAATAAAATAAAATAAAATAAATAATTAAAAAAAACATTTTTGTTGCTACTTCATAATGAATTTTGCTAAGGTAATGAATTATAATGTTAATATCTGTGCTTTCTGGGGATCTTTTGGGGGTCATAACCAACAAGTTGGGAAAAACCAATGATGTCGTTTTTGCTATAAAAATATTCTTTACTTGTTTGTCAACTTAAAAAAAAAATCTTTTTGCGAATGAAGCTAACAAAGTATATACCTGCCATATTTTTCTCTGGGAAATAAATTAAAGTTTAGGATTTTTTTTTTCAAATGCAGATCATAAAATATATTCGGTTTTATCTCGGTGAATCCACATACCTGAGGTGAAAAATATCTGAAGCGAAACCTTCATTAAAATTTAATAAACAAAATTTGGTTAAGAACCAAAGAATAACTTTGTTCTGTTACAATGTTTCCAAAGTGCTTCTATAAACCTCAACAGCATCTGTTATGTGATTATAACCGTTTTAGATCTTTCGTAAGACTTACAGCAGAAAAATATACTGTAGTATATTTTTGGAATGTTTTAGTATGGTAGATCCAAAGTCAAGTATATAGAAAGTACAGTACAAGCATGTGCAATGATGAAATTACATGTTTTTTAATCAGAGCTTTTGATTGCAATAAAGAAATTGACTTAGGATGAGAAAGGAGATGACTGAAAACTCTGAGAAGCAATACAGATTGCTCAGAAATTATGAGCTCTCCTTCATCAGGACCTTGATGTGAATGTGTCTGTCTAATCACAATAGTCTAAATATAATAAAATCTAGAATTATAAATTCCACCCTACCACAGACATTTCTGTCACAGCTACCAGTGTTAACATTGTGGATGACGTCGCAATTTACTTACTTTTAGAACTCAAATTCAGCAAGAGACAGTATATGTTGCTACTTTATACTGGAAGCTGAGCCCTGACTTTTGCCACATTCACTAGTGTTTCCACAAACTAGTCCAGGAACAGGTCATAGGTGCTAAACTTACCCATAGAAATATAAGGCAGTATTATAAAGCTGAATCATCTACAAGGTGTATTCGGATTTTAAAATGGAGGTGTTCACTGAACATTTTGAATGAAATGAAGGTAATTGTTGACCAATGTCTTCTAATAAGACTATCTTAAAAAGACACTTCTTATAACAGATATATAGTTTTAAATGTTTTTAAAGATAGTTATTGACACATTATCAAGGCTACTCCTGAATTTCTGGTCTCAGATCCTCTCTTTTCAACACCTCTCGAGTAGCTGGTACATAGGCATGTACCACCAAGTCAAACAAAATAAATACTTTTCAGTATTTGTGCAACTATGTCTGGGGAATTTTTTGTCCACTGGCTCTAAGTCAAATAGAGCCTACCTCTTGCTATCTATTGGGTAAATAATTACAGTTACTGGAGAAATACCTCACTGGATAAGAACATTCTCTGCTCTTTCTAAGGGTCCCAGTTTAGTTCCTAATACCCATATCTAGAAGCCTGTAGTTCTTGAAATTCCAGTTTTATGATATCTGATACTCTTTTCTATCCTTCTGTACCTGCACACATGTGCATACACATAGACACACACACAATACACACAAATAAGTTTATCTTATGGTTTTTCAATTATTATCATCCTTTGTGGTTTCTCAACAGGTATAAAATAGGTAACATGGAATGCTACACACCAAATTACTTTTCAATAGGTTATTGCTGAAATTTGAACCATGGGCATCATTAAGTGATTAAAATATAGTAAATACTTGAAATTATTTTGTTTTATCTGGAACATCATATTCGTATTACTGAAATTATATTAGAAGCCTAATATAATTGTATTAGAAATTATATTTAGAATTCATATATAGTGATGTTATTCTCATGAAGGACTTACTCAGAGTTAAAAATAATATGAAAATTTCACATATTTCCATATTATTGTTCAATAGAGTCATATGCATTTAAGAAGAACTGAGAAACAGGTTAGTCTATAGACTATTAGTGAAATATTTTTGTCTTCCATACAATGTTGAACTTTAAAAGGTAAAGTTTTCTAAATATTAAATATAATGAATGATTTTTTATTCACTTAATATAGGATCACTGTCCCCCTCCCCATCACCCTCATGCAGTTTCCTACCCCATCACCACCCCTTATCCTCTGAGGGCAAAAGCACCCTCTGAGTCCCACTGAGGTCAAACAAGACAAGCCAGTTAAGGGAACGTATTCTACAGACAAGCAGCAACTTTAGGGATAGCCATCCTCACTCCAATTGTTGGTAGAGCTACATAAAGACCCAACTGTACTTCTGCTACAAATGTGTGGGAGGCCTTTATCTAGCCAGTGTATGGTCTTTGGATGGTCTCTTGCTGGTCTTAGAGAGCACATAGGTCCAGGTTTGTTGACCCTGTTGATCTTCCTGTGGAGTTTGTATCACCTTCAGGTCCCTCAATCCATCCTCCAACTCCCTGGAAGAGTCCTCAAGCTCCTTCCTTTGACTGTGGGTTTCTGAATCTGTTTCAGTCAGTTGTTGGATGGAGTTTCTCAGAGGACAGTTACGCCAGAATAGGAAGAGTCTGCAAGAATAACAGAGTATCATTAATAGTGTCAAGGGTGGTGCTTGCCATGGGATGGTTCTCAAGTAGGGCCAATTTTTGGTTAGCCATTCCCTCAGTCTTTAGTCCATCCCTGTACCTGCTTTTCTTGTAGACAGAATATATTTTAGGTTGAAAAATTTGTGGGTGGGTTGATGTTCCTCTCTCGCCATTGAGATTCCTGCTTAGCTGCAGAAGGGAGCCTCTTCAGGTTCCATATCACTATTGCTATGAGTTTCCAGCTAAGGTCAACCACATTGATTCCAGGGAATCTGCCCTATCCCAGATCTCTGGCATGTTGTTGAGATGTGCCCACCCCCATGCCCTCCAAGTGCAGATTTTCATTCACTCTCCTTGTCCTCTGGCCTTTTCTCTTGTCTCTCCCTACATCTAATCCTTAACATCCCCAATCCCCACCACATCCCATCTACCACCCAGTTCTGTTCCTACATATGCCTCCTGTGACTATATTTATTACCCATTCTAAGTAAGATTCAAGTATCCTCACTTGGGCCTCCTTCTTGTTTTGCTTCTTAATGTCTGTTGAGTATACCATAGGTATCCTCTAATTTTTGGCCAATATCCACTTATAAGTTAGTAAGTACAATACCATGCACATCCTTTTTTCCCTGGGTTACCTCACTCAGTACAATAGTCTCAAGTTCCATCCATATGCCTGCAAAATTCATGATGTCTTTGTTTTTAATGCCTGAATAGTATTCCATTGTGTAGATGTACCACATTTTCATTATCCATTTTTCAGATTTGGGATATCTAGGTTGATTCCAGTTTTCGGCTATTACAAACAAAGCTGTTATGAACATAGTTGAGCAAGTGTCCCTGTGAAATAGTAGAACATCTTTTGGTTATATGGCCAGGAGTGGTATAGCTGGGTCTTGGGGTAGAACTAGTCCCATTATTCTGAAAAACCACTAATGTGATTTCTGAAGTAGTTATACAGATTTGCATTCCTGTGAGTAATGAAAGAGTGTTCCCCTTACTACATCCTTGCAAGCATGTGTGATATCTTGAGTTTTTCATCTTAGTCATTCTGATAGGTTTAAGATAGAATTTCAAGGTCCTTTTTTATTTATATTTCCCTGATGAGTAGGGGTGTTGAACATTTCTTTAGGTGTTTCTGTGCCATTTGAGATTCCTTTGCTGAGAATTTTGTTTAGCACTGTACCCTTTTAAATATTGAGTTTTTCAGGTTGTTGGTGTCTACCTTCTTGGGTTCTTTATATATTTGATATTACCCCTCTGTCAAATGTAAAGTTGTTGAATATACTTTCCCAATCTGTAGACTGCGGTTTTGTCCTATTGGTAGTGTCCTTGGCCTTACAGAAGCTTTTCAGTTTCATGAGGTCCCACCAAGCAATTTTTGATCTTAGAGACTGAGCTATTCAGGAAGTTGTCAAGACTAAACCCTAATTTCTCTTCTACTAGATTTAGAATGTCTGGTTTTATATTTAGATCTTTGATCCACTCTGACTTGAGTTTTGCACAGAGTGCAGAGATATAGATCTATTTGCATTCTT
Organism: Tokudaia tokunoshimensis; assembly: GCA_036184795.1. NCBI lineage: Eukaryota > Metazoa > Chordata > Mammalia > Rodentia > Muridae > Tokudaia > Tokudaia tokunoshimensis. Next base: position 21,709,702 of record BTHU01000016.1, read on the forward strand.
CCCTATGCAGTCATCAAGTTAGACCAGCACCATTTGTTAAAGATGCATTCTTTTTTCCATTATATGGTTTTGGCTTGCAGGTTTTATTACTATTGCTCTGTTTATAGTTTAAGATTCTTTAGCTATCTTAATATTTTTTTTTGTTTTGCAATATGAAGTTGATAATTTTTCCTTCAAGGTCTGTAAAGAATTGTGAGTTTTCTTTAACTATTCATACTTAAAGAACACACTTAATACTTCAGGAAGAAGGCAGGAGAATTTGAAATTTTCAACTATTTACCTTAATATCTTAATACTACTATTTTAAAACTAAGAATAAGGATTAAATGCAATCATTTTCTTCAACTCATAAAAGTGAAAATATAGAATACTATTTTTGGGTTAAGATGGTGGGCCATCATAATATCACAAATATTTACTGTTGAGGACAACAGCTTGCATGTGTAACACATCTGGGAACTGAAACAGGAAGATTTCACCGTTGTAATATCAGTCTGCTCCATAATGAGAGCTTTCTCAAGATGAAAAAAATAAAGAATTTACTTTTTCAAGTCGCATCAACATAATAATGCATATTTTTGTTTTAGTCAATATATAGCATATAAAGCTATACATGTAAGGAAATATACAATGCTGCAGATTCCGTAACTTAAATTCAAAATACATGTGCAGAAAATATTAAAAAAACCATTTTAAAATAGAAGATCTTTGCTTGAATTTTCATTTTCTTTCCCTCTCATTTTCACACTGTCTGTTCTATTCTAATTATATATAGTATATACCAAAACTTACATATACTGAAAAACTATGAACTTTTATAGAGAACATACATTTCTATAGAGACATTATCAAAGTTTATTAAACACAAGAGTAAACCAACAAAATAAATAAGTCAATTAGATGAAATGAGTTGTCTTTAATTTCAAAATTCTTTTCTGTTTTTATATTGTTTTCAAATACACTTAACTTTATTGCTCAATCAGATTAACATGTGTTCATATGCACTATTTCATACATATGTATACTCTGATTCATTCTAAAACATAGCATGGTCACTATTGTTAAACATCATATGTTGGGAAAGCATTGAAATGCATATGGGCATATAATAAATTTCTCCATTAAATAATATCTATAATATTCTGTAATCTAATATGAAATGGGCTTTTTTGTGGCTCCTGAAATCATAAACAAATCTAAATATGTGCATGGTTGTAGTTTCTTTATTTCCCTACTACATAATTTCAGACTGTTTAATATAAGATTTGGGATAAGTGTTTTCAACAAGACTGATTGCCATTGGAACGAATTTATTGCCTGACTTAATCCTTAAGTATGAAGCTCATAGAAATTCATAAGCATGAAAATGTCCTGAAGGCAGATGAATATTTGAAAAAAAATTACCTAATGCTAGGTACAATACTAAAATGGTCTTGCAGTGATTTTATTATATAACCTGGTCTAATACAGTGATGTTTTGATACATTTTGTAACAATGTCAACAAATAAGAAACACTTATTTATAAGAAACATTTATAAGTAGAAATAACAGTCTTTTGGCCATAAGGAGATGAGAATGAATAACTGTTTGTAAGTCAGCTTGTTTGTTTGTTTGGTTTTCGTTAGCTGGGAGGGTTAGGAGCATGTGGGTCCAGAAGACAAGAGGGTTTTGATTCTACAGAGTGAGAGCATGTTGATGGAAGAAAAGTGTAGAGAATTAAACATAATACTTTAAATTCATTTATACAGTAAAGCTTGACAAAGAAAGAGAAGAGCTTTCAAGAAATAGATGCTAATGCTATGATAGAAGAAACTAATATGGAAGACAGAGGGCATAATATGATTGAGATAAACAAGTCAGTAAAAAGATGTCTGGAAAATAGTAGTTAGAAAATGACATTCAGGTGATTTGAGTTACCCCATTAGTTTAAAAAACTCACCCAGAATCTCCAAACCTCATTTACTTGCTCTGGAAGCATGAGTGATTTCTTCCAAGCAGGATTGATATGAGGACAAGGTGCCCTAAATGCCTTTGATCCCTCAGAATCACTAGCACAATGGAGATGACACAGATATTTACTTGAGGAGAAATGAAATGTGTTTAAAAGAACTAAAAGCAAGAATGATCCATGAAGCTGCAAAGATGCACTCAGTGGATGAGTATGGGCTTACTGGTGACTGTGTGAAGAACAGTTCTTGACAGACTGAAAAGGGAAGATGAGAGACAGATGGAAAATAGAGGACTCTCTGAGACAGTGATTTAACAAGTACTGTTTTTGGAATTGCACTTATTTCTCTTTGTGATTTCTGGAGCCAAGCTGAAGTCCATTTCATATAAGAATAAAATATATCATAGATTTTATTTCATGAAAAAGTATATTTTGCCCTTCCGCGACCTCTGTTCTGGTAGACTGCACTGAAGAGACAGGTACCCAGGCTCTCCCCAATATAATATCACTTGGGACACAGCCTGTTGGGGCTTCCGCCTGCGCCCAAGAACGGGACAGCGCTGTGGTCATCTGGGTGCCAGATCTACAGGCCATCGCCTCTGCAGGGTGAGCAGCACCACGGAGAGAGTGCAGAGTGCACTCCGCCATCTTTGCTCCAGTGGCCAGGAAGTTGGGACTGCCAGGCTCTGAGACAGACAGGCATAATATCGCTTGGGTCTCGGGCAGATTGTGTGTAAGTGGCTCCCAAGAGCTGGGCAGATCTGAAGTAACCAGCGTGCTAGCTCTGCTGTGGGACTTCTGCCTGGCAGAGGGACGCCCCCTCCCACCCCACACTCTAGGAGAAATCACACATCCCTGCAAAGGGCAGGAGCCTACCAGCCTCCCTTTGGCTACCTCTGCTCCAGGAATCCACTACGCTGAGCCTTTGGATGTGCAAGGACTCCCCAATATAACATCACTTGGGGCAAGTCACATCAGGGTTCCAAAGTCACTCAGGAGCAGGGCAGGCCCCAGAAATCTGTGCCAGGGGAATACTGGTAAACCGGGGGGGGGGGGCAGAAATAGCTTTGCAGGCTCACAGGAGGACCAACCAACAGCCAGTGACAGCAGGACCAACTAACATCAGAGGTATCCAGATGGCAAAAGATAAACGTAGGAATGTTACTAACAGAAATCAAAGTAATATGGGACCATCCAAACCCAACTCTATAACAGCAGCAAGTCCTGGATACCCCACCACACCCGAAAGACAAGATCTGGATTTAAAATCACTTCTCATGATGCTTTTAGAGGATCACAAGAAGGACACAAATAAATCTAATAAAGAATTACAGGAGACCATGAATCAACGGTTAGAAGCCCTTACAAAGGAAACACAAAAATCGCTTAGAGAAATGCAGGAGAACATGGATCAAAGATGGAGGAACACAAGGAGACAACACAAAAATCACTTAACGAGATGAATCAACGGGTAGATGCACTCACAAAGGAATCACAAAAATTGCATAAAGAAATGCAGAAGAATATGGGTCAACAGACGGATGCCCATAAGGAGGCAACACAAAAATTGCATAAAGAAATGAATCAACGGTTAGATGCCCTTACAAAGGAAACACGAGAACTGCTTAAAGAAATGCAGGAGATGATGGATCAACAGATGGATTCCCATGAGGAGGAAACACAAAAATCGCTCAGAGAAATGCAGGAGAACGTAGGTCAACAGGCAGAAATCCTGAAAGAGGTAATGTAAAAATACCTTAAAGAAATAAAGGAAAATACAAACAAACAAGTGAAGGATCTCAGCAAATCCATCCAGGAACTAAAAAAGGAAGTAGAAACAACTAAGAAATCACAAAAGGAGACAACTTTGGAGATAGAAAACCTTGGGAAGAAATCAGGAGTCATAGATGCAAACATCAACAATAGAATGCAAGAGATGAAAGAAAGAATATCAGGTGCTGAAGATTCTATAGAAAGCATGGACCCAATAGTCAAAGAAAATGCAAAATGCAAAAAACGTGTAACCCAAAACATCCAGGAAATCCAGGACACAATGAGAAGACCAAACCTAAGGATTATAGGTATAGATGAAAGTGAAGATTTGCAACTTAAAGGGCGAGTAAACATCTTCAACAAAATTATGGAGGAAAACTTCCCTAACCTAAAGAGAGAGATGCCGATGAACGTACAAGAAGCCTACAGAACTCCAAACAGACTGGACCAGAACAGAAATACCTCCCGTCACATAATAATCAAAACACCGAATGTTCTAAACAAAGTAGGAATACTAAAAGCAGTAAGAGAAAAGGGCCAAGTAACTTACAAAGGAAGACCTATCCGAATCACATCAGACTTCTCACCAGAGACTATGAAAGCCAGAAGATCCTGGGCAGATCTCATGCAGACACTAAGACAGCACAAATGCCAGCCTAGACTACTATATCCAGCAAAACTCTCAATCACCATAGATGGAGAGACCAAGATATTCCATGATAAAACCAAATTTTCACGATATCTTTCCACAAATAAAACCCTGCAACGGATAATAGGTGGAAACCTCCAATACAGGGAGAGAAACAACACCCTGGAAAAAATGAGATAATAACCTTCTTGAATCAAACCCAAAAGTAGATAACCACTCAAACATAAAGATAGCGTCAAGAATGGCAGATGGCAATAATCACTATGCCTTAATCTCTATTAATATCAATGGTCTCAATTCCCCAATTAAAAGACATAGACTAGCAGACAGGATATGTAAACAGGACCCAGCATTTTGCTCCATGCAAGAAACGCACCTCAGTGTCAAAGACAAACACTACCTCAGAGTAAAAGGCTGGAAAAAAATTTTACAAGCAAATGGCCCCAAGAAATGAGGTGGAGTAGCCATCCTAATATCAGATAAAATTGATTTTCAACCTAAAGTCATCTAAAAAGACACAGAAGGACACTACATACTGATCAAGGGAAAAATCCACCATCAAGAACTCTCAATTCTGAATATCTATGCTCCAAATGCAAGGGCACCCTCATTTGTAAAAGAAACTTTACTAAAACTCAAAGCACACATCGCACCACACAATAATAGTGGGTGACTTCAACACCCCGCTCTCTGAAATGGATCGTTCAAGAAGGCAGAAACTAAACAGGGACACAGTGAATCTAATTGAAGCCTTGGACCAAATGGAACTAAGATATATATATATATAGAACATTTCATCCTAGAGCTAAAGAATACACCTTCTTCTCAGCACCTCATGGTACCTTCTCCAAAATTGACCATATAATTGGTCACAAATCAGACCTCAACAGATATAAGAAGATAGAACTAATCCCATGCCTCCTATCAGATCACTATGGAATAAGGGTGGTCTTCAATGGCAACAAAAACAGAAGAAAACCCACGTACACATGGAAGCAGAACAATGCTTTACTCAATGATAACTTGGTCAAGGTGGAAATAAAGAAAGAAATGAAAGACTTTTTGAAAGTTAACGAAAATGAAGGTACAACATACCCTAATTTATGGGACACAATGAAAGCAGTGCTAAGAGGAAAATTCATAGCCCTGAGTGCCGCCAAAAAGAAACGGGAGACAGCATACACTAACAGCTTAATGGCACACCTGAAAGCCCTGGAACAAAAAGAAGCAAATACACCAAAGAGGAGTAGAAGTCAGGAAATCATCAAAATCAGGGCTGAAACAAATAAAACCATACAAAGAATCAACAAAACGAGGAGTTGGTTCTTTGAGAAAATCAACAAGATAGATAAGCCCTTAGCCAGACTAACCAGAGGGCACAGAGATAGTATCCAAATTAATAAAATCAGAAACGAAAAGGGAGAGATAATAACAGAAACTGAGGAAATTAAGAAAATCATCAGATCCTACTACCAAAGCCTGTATTCAACACAACTAGAAAATCTGGAGGAAATGGACAATTTCCTTGACAGATACCAAATGCCAAAATTAAATCAGGATAAAATAGACCATCTAAACCGTCCTATAACTCCTGAAGAAATAGAAGTTGTCATTGGAAGTCTTCCAACCAAAAAAAGCACAGGTCCAGATGGTTTTAGTGAAGAATTCTATCAGACCTTCAAAGAAGACCTAACACCAATACTCTTCAAACTGTTCCACAAAATAGAAACAGAAGGAACAGTACCCAACTCGTTCTATGAAGCCACAATTACACTAATACCAAAAGCACACAAAGATCCGATAAAGAAAGAGAATCTCAGGCCTATCTCTCTTATGAATATCGATGCAAAAATACTCAATAAAATTCTTGCCAACTGAATCCAAGAACACATCAAAACGATCATTCACTACGATCAAGTAGGCTTCATTCCAGGGATGCAGGGATGGTTCAATATAAGAAAATCCATCAATGTAATCCACTATATAAACAATCTCAAAGAAAAAAACCACATGGTCATCTCATTAGATGCTGAGAAAGCATTTGACAAAATTCAGCATCCTTTCATGCTAAAGGTCTTGGAAAGATCAGGAATTCAGACCCATATCTAAACATAGTAAAAGCAATTTACAGCAAACCGGTAGCCAGCATCAATCTAAATGGAGAGAAACTTGAAGCAATACCACTAAAATCAGGGACTAGACAAGTCTGCCCTCTCTCTCCATATCTTTTCAATATAGTACTTGAAGTTCTAGCTAGAGCAATTAGACAACAAAAAGAGGTCAAAGGGATACAAATTGGAAAGGAAGAAGTCAAACTATCACTATTTGCAGACGATATGATAGTATACTTAAGCGACCCAAAGAACTCCACCAGAGAACTCCTACAGCTGATAAATGATTTCATCAAAGTGGCCGGATATAAAATCAACTCAAGCAAGTCAGTAGCCTTCCTATACTCAAAGGATAAGCAGGCTGAGAAAGAAGTAAGAGAAATGATACCCTTCACGATAGCCACAAACCATATAAAGTATCTTGGCGTGACTCTAACCAAACAAGTGAAAGATCTGTATGACAAGAACTTCAAGTCTCTGAAGAAAGAAATTGAAGAAGACCTCAGAAGATGGAAAAATCTGCCATGCTCATGGATTGGCAGGATTAATATAGTAAAAATGAGCATCTTACCAAAAGTAATATACAGATTCAATGCAATCCCCATCAAAATCCCAACTCAATTCTTCATTGAATTAGAAAGAGCAATTCAAAAATTCATCTGGAATAACAGAAAACCCAGAATAGCTAAAACTATTCTCAAGAGTAAAAGAACCTCTGGGGGAATCAGGATCCCGGACCTCAAGCTGTACTACAGAACAATAGTGTTAAAAACCGCATGGTATTGGTAAAGTGACAGGCATGGAGATCAATGGAACAGAATTGATCTTTGAGAAAGGAGCTAAAACCATCTAGTGGAAAAAAGACAGCCTTTTCAACAAATGGTGCTGGCTCAGCTGGAGGTCAACATGCAGAAGAATGCAAATTGACCCATTCTTATCTCCTTGCACTAAGCTCAATTCCAAGTGGATCAAGGATCTCCACATAAAACCAGACACACTGAAACTAATAGAAGGGAAACTAGGGAAGAACCTTGAACATATGGGCACAGGGGAGAATTTTCTGAACAGAACTCCAATAGCTTATGCTCTAAGATCAAGAATAGAGAAATGGGACCTCATTAAATTACAAAGTTTTTGCAAGGCAAAAGACACTGTCGAAAAGACAAAGTGACAACCACCTAACTGGGAAATGATCTTTACCAACCTTACATCCCACAGAGGGCTAATATCCAATATATACAAAGAACTCAAGAAGTTAAACTCCAGAGAGGCAAGTAACCCTATTAAAAAATGTGGTACAGAGCTAAACATAGAGTTCTCACCTGAAGAATATCTAATGGCTGAGAAGCACCTAAAGAGATGTTCATCATCCTTAGTCATTAGGTAAATGCAAATAAAAACAACCCTGAGATTCCATCTCACACCAGTCAGGATGGCTAAGATCAAAAACACAGGAGACAGCAGTTGTTGGCGAGGATGTGGAGAAAGAGGAACACTCCTCCACTGCTGGTGGAATTGCAAGTTGGTACAACCACTCTGGAAAGCATTCTGGCGTTTCCTCCAAAAACTGGGCATGACACTCCCGGAGGATCCGGCTATACCACTCCTGGGCATATACCCAGAGCCTTTACCTGCATGCAATAAGGACACATGCTCCACTATGTTCATAGCAGCCTTATTTATAATAGCCAGAAGCTGGAAAGAACCCAGATGTCCCTCAACGGAGGAATGGATTCAGAAGATGTGGTATATCTACACAATGGAATACTACTCTGTAGTTAAAAACAATGAATTCACGAAATTCCTAGGCAAATGGTCAGAACTTGAAAATTTCATCCTTAGTGAGGTTACCCAATCACAAAAGAACACACACGGTATGCAGTCACTGATAAGGGGATATTAACCCAGAATCTTGGAATACCCTAGACACAATTTGCCTATCAATAGATTTCTAAGAAGATGGAAGGAGAGACCCCTGGTCCTGGAAAGACTGGATGTAGGGGAATCCCAGGACAGAGAAACGAGAGGGGGTTGAATGGAGAAAAGAGGGAGGGAAGGGGGCTTATGGAACTTTCGGGGAGGGAGGAGACGGGAAAGGGGAAATGATTTGGAATGTAAATTAAAAAAAAATAAAAGAAAATAAAAGAAAAAAGAAAAAGTATATTTATTTGCATACATATGTGTTTCCAGATTTTTCCAATACATGATATTTATTTTAAAAAATACTCAATAAAAATCAAAATATTACTAACCACAATCTATGGAACACAGTGTAAACAGTGACAACAGTAAACTTGATATAATTATGTGCTTGCATCAGAAAATTTGAGAGATTTAAAATTAATGGCAATGATACAACTGAAGAAACAAGAAAACCAAGAACCATGAACACCTCCAAAAAGGAGAAGATAATAACAGGGCTGGAATTCATGAAAAATAAAAATTAAAAAAATAATTCAAAGAATAAATTAAATACAATTTTAGAAATTAACAAAACTGAAAAACATTTTGCAAAATTAACCAAAAGAAATAGAATTTCAAAACTAATTAAATTAGAGATGAAAAAAGAGATGTTATACACACACAGACATTTTAGAGAATCATAAAAATATACTTTATAAATCTGGATTCCACCAAGTTGGAAATTTGAAAAGAAACAGAAGAATTTCTAGATATGTATGACATAGCAAAGTTAAATCATGATTAAGCAAATAATTTAAATAGAATCACAACATCTAGTAAGATAGAAGCAGTAATTAAAAAAAAAAAAAGCCAGCCTTCTCAGTGACACTCTTTCTCCACAAAGCGAAGCCCACTCTGACAAGGACACACCTTCTACTCTCTATAGGTCAAGCATTCAAACAAATGAGTTTATATAGGATATACATATTCAGCCCACCACAAACCACAAAAGATTTTAGTATAATCTTGCAAGCTTAATTAAAGAACTTGTCAAAATCAAGTCTACTTCGTCTCAAATATCCAGTTATGATTCAGTATGTGTAAATCAATAAACATAATCCACCAAATAAATAGACCAAAAGACAAAAATACACAAATCATCTCATTAGACAAAAATTGAGCCTTTGAAAAAATCCAATATCTGCTCTTAATAAAAGTTCTGAAGAGAATAGGTGACTCAATTAAATTAAATGGACTATGCAGTGAGAATTCAGGAAGCCCACAGACAACATCACCTAAACTGATTTTAAAAAAAATTTCCACTATAATATTGAGAATACAAGGATTTCTACTGTCCCAACTTTTATTCAAAAGAGATTTTGAATCTTTAGGTAGAGCTGCAAGCCAAATAAAAGATATAAAAATGATACAAAATTGAAAGAAATAAAGTGTCTTTATTTCAGGATGATATGGTTCTACTCACAACTGACCCTAAGTACTCAAAGAAAACCAGAGATGATAAATATATTAAGCAAAGTGGCAGGGTATATAATTAACACACATTATGCAGTTGCCCTTCTATATGCAAATGACCAGCACACTGAGGGAAAAAAATTACTAAACAATACCACTTAAGAGCTAGAGTGGCTCAGTATTTAAGAGCACTGACTGCTCTTCCACAAGTCCTGAGTTCAGTTCCCAGCAACCATACAGTGGTTCACAACCATTTGTAATGGGATTCAATGTCCTCTTCTAGTGTCTCTGAAGACAATGACAGTGTACTCGAAAGCAACCAACACCACTTAAAATATTTTCAAATATATGTCTTGTAATAAATATAACAAAGAAATTGAAAGATTTGTACAATGAAAATTTGAATACACTATACATAATTGAAGATGATATTACACTGAACAAAATTGAAGTAGAAGACAAAAGCCAGAATGGCAGGATTAATATTGTGAAAATGGCCATCCTAAAAACAACCTATGAATTTGAGGCAATCATCAAAATTTCCACACAACTTTCACAGAAATTAAAAAATCTAATCTTATATTTCCTAGAGAAATAAAAAAAGACCCAGAATAGCCAAAATAATCCTAAACCACCACAAAAAAGGGATAACTGGAGATATTGCCACCTTGGATTTAAAATTATAAGACTATGTTATGAATAAAATGGAACTAACAGAACATTTCACCCAAACAAAAAAGAATATATCTTCTTCTCAGCACCTCACAAAAACTTCTCCAAAATTGCCTATGTACCTGATCATAAATCAAGTGTAAACAGATACAATAAAATTGAAATAACCCTCCTGTACCTTATCAGACCACTGACAGAAGATCCTTCTATTAAGGTTGCAGTTCACCATTTCCATAAGCTCTGTGAATTCTGTGTCAAAGGAATGACTCCCTTCTTCAGCTGGTCTTCCTCATCTCTGCCTAATATTATGAAGAAAGTCTCTCTAAGCACAGGTGCCTGACCTTATCTAGATGATGATCCTGCACAAAGCTTCCTGCAAGTGCTGCCTGGTTTAGCAAAAAAGTCTCATGAACTGTATGATATGTATATGTTATGACCTATCATCCCTTCTCATCAGTAACCCCCCCCAAAAAAAATCTCTGAGAAAAGTAACATAGGTTATGGCCAGATTACAGGTTCAACTTCTCTCCCAATAAGAACCTGGAATTTCTCTTCATAAAAGTGAAGCATTCCCAAGCCCCGGCCTTAGTTAGTAAGGTTCACCTGACTTGGAGTTCCCTATTCACTCCCCAAGATCTATATAGACCTTATTCACCCCAAATGAAGTTGCACTGTCTCTCTGAAGCTAATCCTAGAAGTCAATTCATAGGTGCTCATGGATCTGCAGAATTAACATAGTAAAAATGGCTATCTTACTAAAATCATTCTGGAGATTCAATGCAATACCCATTAAAATTACATACAGCACAATTCTTTATAGACATTCAAAGAACAATACTCAGCCTAACATGGAAAATGAATACACAGACTAAAAAAACAAAACAAAACAAAACAAGCAAAAAACAATGTTGTACAATAAAAAACTTTGGGAGTTACCATCATCCTTGATTTCATGCTGTAATACAGAGCAACAGTAATTAAAAATGCATGATATTGGCATAAAGACAAACATGTTGATCAGTGGAATTGAAATGAGGATCCCCCCCCATGATATTTGACAAAGAAGCAAAAACTATACAGTGAAATAGAAAGTATCTTCAACAAATGGTGTGGACCTAAATTGATGTCTGCATATAGAAGAATGCAAACAGATCCACCTCTATCCCCCTGCACAAAACTCAAGTCCAAGTGAATTAAAGACCTCAACACAAAACCAGATACACTAATTCTGATAGACGAGAAAGTGAGCATTGCAAGAAATATTAAAAATGAACTGTCATGTTCCTGCACTTGTGCTGGTAACTCTCTGCCCCAATGACCTGGCTGGCCATGCACTGGCAGGAAATGGCCAACCTGATTTATCTCATGGAGACTCTGACTCAGAGCTCCAAAATCTCTCTACCCAGCTCCCTATTTTCCCCCTAGTGGGCTGCTACCATGCCAGCCCCATGCTTCAAAGCCCCCTTGGCCTTTGTGGATCACCTCAGGCAAACCCATGCTTTGCTGCTGTACCTTGCTCTCTTGAATCCAGACAAGCCACCTTGTGAAGAAAAACACAACACAGATTTAGTTCAGAAACAATAGTAACTCAATCACTGGGCACAACAACTAAAACTCTAATCTTCTAAGAAGTCTAAATCCTCCAGTGGTGAATCCTGACAGATCCACAATTGAAATCAGGAGACACTAGTAATTACATCTCATCCTCACACTATCCTTGTCCAAAAAGGACCCTCCTCTCATCTTTTCCTTTCTTCCCCTCTCCAACCCAGAAGTCCCTCCTACTTGCCCAGGGATTGGTTCCTTTATTTATTAGGGGATTGGTTAACAAGAAGTCACTTGAGTACATAACTCACCCCTTGTCTGCACACTCTCCCAGGAGAGCAGAATTAGCATCAAAATATAAACAACACCAGGCCCATTCACAAAAAATGAGAAACAGCCTTGAATATAATGGCACAGAAAACAATTTCTGGAACAGAACACCATCAACTCAGGTACTAAGATCAAAAACTCATAAATGGGACCTCATGAACCTGAAAAGCTTCTACAAGACTAAGGACACCACCAAAAGGAAAAAATGAAAGCATACAGAATGGTAAAAGATTGTCACCAACCCTACATCTGACAGAGGGCTGATATTCAAAATACATAAAGAACTGAAGAAGTTAGACACCAACAAAACCAAATAACCCAATTAAAAATTCGGGTGCAGATCTAAGCAGAGAATTTTTGACAGAGGAATCACTAATGGCTGGGAAATCACTTACACAAATGCTCAACATCCATTTTAAACAGGGAAATGCAAATGAGATTCCATTTTACATCTGTGAGAATGGCTAAGATAAAAAAAAAGAAACTCAAATGACAGCTCTTGTTAGAGAGGAAGATGTGGAGTAAGGGGAACATTCCTCCATTACTTGTGGGAGTTCAAACTTGTACACATACTTTGGAAATCAATCTGGTAGTTTCTCAGAAAATTGGAAATAGTCCTACCTCAATACCAAGCTTTACATTTCCTGGGCATATACCAAAAATATACTCCACTGTGCCAAAAGGACACTTGCTTAACTATATTCATAGCAGCTTCTTCCATAATATCCAGAAACTGGAAATAACCTATATGTCCCTCATGTAAAGAATGGATAAAGAATATGTAGTACATTTTTACAATGGAATATTACACAGCTTTTAAAAACAAGGACATGATGAAATTTGCAGACAAATGGATGGAACTAGAAAATATTCTCCTGAATGTGGTAACTCAGACACAGAAAGACAAACATGATATGTACTCACTTATACGTGGAGAATAGCCATGAAGTAGAGGATAAACCTGCTACAATCCATAGACCCAAAGAAGTGAAGTACCAAGGAAGACTCCAGGGGAGATGCTTGAATCTCATTAAAAAGGGGAAAGTGAATGGTCATGAGGGGTCGGGATAGATAGAAGGAAAGAATTGGGTAGGAGAGAGGATGAGGAGAACTGATGAAAGGAGAGAAAACTGGGAGAGAGAACTGAAAGGGGGGCATCTCGGGGATGAGCTAGAAACATAGGTCAAAGGAAACTCCCAGGAATCCATGAGGGTAATCCAAGCTAAGACTCCTAGCAATGGAGAATATGGAACCTAATACAGACATCTCCTGTAACCAGGAAAGACTTCCAATGGAGGGAGGGGGACACCAACCCACCACAAATTTCAACCTACAATTTATCCTATAAATCTTTACCCCTTGGTAAAGATGGAACAGAAATTGAGGGTATGGTAAAACAATGATTGGCCCAACTTAAGACCCATGCCATGAGAGAGATCCTACCCCTGACACTATTAATGATTTTTTGCTATACTTGAAGACAAGAACCTAGCATAACTGTCATATGTGAGGCTTTAGTCAGGAACTGATGGAAAAAAAATACAGAGATTCACAGTCAAACATTAGTCGGAGCACTGGGAATCCTATTGAAGAAGGGTAGGAAGGGTTAAGGGAATAAGAGAAATCAAGGACACCACAAGAAAACCTACAGAATCAACTTACCTGGGTGTATATGTCCTCACAGAAACTGAACTATCAACTCTATACATATGAAACAAATGTCCAGATTGGTATTCATGCTGGACCCCTAAAGGAGGAGTAGAGGCTGTCTCTGACTCTGTTGTCTGCTTTTGGATCCCTTTCCCCTAACTGGGCTGCTTTATCTAGTTTCAGTAGAAGATGCACCTAGTTTTACTGCAATGTGATATGCCGAGGTGGGATGGTATTCATTGGAGGACATGCCTTTTCTGAGGGAAAGGGGAGAGAGGAATGGAGGAAAGTGGGATGAAAGGGAAGGACATGGATGAGAGGAAGAAGAGGAAGCTTTAATAGGGATATAAAATAAATAAGTAAATTAATCAATGAAAAGGGGAATGGATAGCTGTTAAATCTTTGATAAACTACAGTCCAGAAAACCATGAGCTTAGGTATAGAGTGAAGGAATTTAGGGGAGGATTGGATCTCCCTAGGAAGAAGTTGGAATAGAATAGATAAGTGTGGATGTACAGGGCTGAGTAGGGGCTAGGATGGGAAGGACAAAGGAAAAAGGAGGTGAGGGTGGAATATGGAGAAGGACAACTAAAATTAAAGCCATTTAAATGGTTGTATGGAAAACTAATATAGTAGAACCTTCCGTGTGTGTGTGTGTGTGTGTGTGTGTGTGTTCAATCTAAATGAAGTAACCAAATAATGAAGAAGACCGAGGCTTACCTGGACATCTATCATCACCAAATGAAGCTTTACAGTACTGGAAATGGGTTACAGTTGATTGAGATTTTGGACAAATGGACCCCAATGGAAACTTCCAAACAACCCAGGCTCTGATGCCTCAGCCAGTGGTTACTCTGCACTGGGTGATAGTGAAGCAACTTACTGAAAACAACATTTATACAACTCATTAAATACAGAGAAGTCAAACTGGGCAGCACAAACTGATCATGATGTGCTAAAAACAAAAGGTCATCCCACTGACACAACTGTGTCCCATAATTGTTCCTGGATTACAGAGATGGAAATGGAGAGGGGCCTGAGAAAAGAAGGTCCAGCAACAGGCCCATCGTGGGATACAGCTCAAGGGGAGTTCCCAAGGCCTGACACTATTATTGAGACTATGGAGCACACACCAAAAGGGACCTAGCATGACTGCACTCCAGAAAACCCAACAAGCAGCTGAAAAAGTCAATGCAGATATTTGCACCCAACTCATGGACAGAAGCAGCTGACCCCTGGTTTTGAATTACTGAGTGCTGAAAAAAGCTGAGGAGAAGGGCAACCCTGGTGGACCAACAGTCTTAATTAATCTGGAACCTTTTGATCTCTCAAACACTGGATCACCAAACAGGCAGCATTAACTAGCTGATATGAGGTCCCCAACACACATACAGTAGAGGACTGCCGGGTCTTTGTTCATTCAGAAATGACGCACCTAATCCTCAAGAGACTGGAGACTCCAGGGAATTTAGAGGCCAGGTGGGGTAAGGGGATGGGGACATCCATGTGGGAACAGGAGAAGAGATATGGGATGGAGAACAATTAGAGTGTGAATGGGGGGAGGGGTGGGTTGGGAATAAAGTATGAAGTGTAAAAAAGATAAATTAATTAATTATAATTTCAAAAAAAAAAAAGGCCATGTCGGTATGGAGGTGGAGAGACTCTTTGGGACTTACGGCAGAAGAAAGAATGTGATCAAAGTACATTGCATAAAAATTTCCAAAAGGAATTTTAGTATAATTTTTGTTAAAAGTACACAAAGTTGGTATATGGGGATGTGGCAGTGTTGGGTGGGTGAATGTAATTAAACATATTGTACCAAACTCATCAACAACAAATAAAATAATTTTGTATGCTAATATTATAACCAGATGCACCATATTTTAAAACAATTTATTATACATCCATGTACAAATAGCATTAAGAAATATATGGAAGTAGAAACAATAAAGAAATCCCAAAGTGAGACATCTCTGGAGATAGAAAATCTTGGAAAGAATTCAGGAGTCATAGATGCAAGCATCAACAACACAATACAAGAGATTGAAGAAAGAATCTCAGGGGCTGAAGACACCATAGAAAACATTGACTCATCAGTTAAAGAAAATGCAAAATACAAAAAGCTCCTGAGCCAAAACATCCAGGAAACCCAGGACACAATGAGAAGATGAAACCTAAGGATTATAGGTATAGAAGAGAGTGAAGATTTCCAACTTAAAGGGCCAGTAAATATCTTCAACAAAATTATAGAAGAAAACTTCCCTAACCTAAAGAAAGAGATGTTCATGAACATACAAGAAGCCTACAGAACTCCAAACAGACTGGAGCAGACCAGAAAGTCCTCCCAGCACATAATAATCAAAACATCAAATTCACTAAGCAAAGATAGAATATTAAAAGCAGTAAGAGAAAAAGGTCAAGTAACCTATAAAGGCAGGCCTATCAGAATTACACCAGAATTCTCACCTGAGAGGATGAAAGCCAGAAGATCCTGGGCAGATCTCATACAGACTCTAAGAGAACACAAATTCCAGCTCAAACTACTATACCCAGCAAAACTCTCAATTACCATAGATGGGAAACCAAGATATTCCATGATAAAACCAAATTTACACAATATCTTTCCATAAATCCAGCCCTACAAAGGATAATAGATGGAAAACACCAACACGAGGAGGGACACTACACCCTAGAAAAAGCAAGAAAGTAATCTTTTTCCAACAAACCCAAAAGAAAGCAACCACACAAACATAAAAAGAACATCAAAAATAACAGGAAGCAGCAATCACTATTCCTTAATATCTTATAATGTCAATAGACTCAATTCCCCAACAAAACACATAGTCTAACAGAGAAGTTTTTCATGTGGATCTTCGATTTTATCAGAAAATGTTTGTGACTCTTCTTTCAATTCAGTAATGCTTTTTGTGCCTACCATTTTGATTGTATTATATTCGATGATAATATTAAATTTTAATCTTTGTTCTGTGTATTTCTTTGATTTTGTCGGAGGTGTTTTTCATGTAGATCTTTGGTTTCACGGGGGGGGGGGGGATGTTCCTAATTTCACATTCAATCAATTTAGGAATCTTTTTGTGCCTACCATTTTGTCGGTATAATTGTCCATGATAATCTTCAATTTTATCGTTTCTCTGTATTTTTCTTCAATTTTGTCAGAAATATTTTCCATGTGGATATTCAGTTTTATCAGACAATGTCTATAATTTTACTTTCAATCAACCTAGGAACATTTTTATACCTTCCATTTTATCTGTATAATTTTCCATTTAATAGTTTTAACATGATTTTCTATATATTTCTTGAATATTTCAGGAATATTTTCCTTGTAGATCTTCAATTTTATCAGAAAGAGTTTATAATTCCACTTTCAAAAAACTTAGGAATAATTTTATGCCTACCATTTTATCTGCATAATTTTTCCATGAAATATTCAATCTTAACGTATTTTTTATATTTCTTCAATTTTATCAGAGATATTTTCCAGGTAAATCTTCAATTTTATCAGAAAATGTTTATAATTCTACTTTCAATCAACTTAGGAATATTTTAATTTCTACCAATTTATCTGTATAAATTTCTTCAATTTTATCAGAGATATTTTCCAAGTAAACCTTCAATTTTATCAGAAAATGTTTTTACTTCTACTTTCAATAAGTTTAGGAATATTTTTTTAATTTTTATTTTCTAAGTTTTTTTATTTATATTCCAAATCATTTCCCATTTCCCAATTCCTCCCTTCCCGAAAGTCCCATAAGCCCCCTCCCCTCCCTCTTTTCCCCATTCAACACCCCCCCCCCCTCGCTTCTCTGTCCTGGCATTCCCCTACATCCAGTCTTTCCAGGACCAGGGTCTCTCCTTCCATGTTCTTGGAAATCTATTGATATGCAAATTTTGTCTAGGATATTTAGAGATTCTGGGTTAATATCCCATTATCAGTGACTGCATACTATGTGTGTTCTTTTGTGATTGGGTTACCTCACTAAGGATGATATTTTCAAGTTCTGACCATTTGCCTATCCTTTGAGTATAGGAAGGCTACTGACTTGTTTGAGTTGATTTTATATCCAGCCACTTTGCTGAAGTTGTTTATCAGCTGTAGGAGTTCTCTGGTGGAGTTCTTTGGGTCACTTAAATATACTATCATATCGTCTGCAAATAGTGATAGTTTGACTTCTTCCTTTCCAAGTTATATCCCTTTCAACTCCTTTTGTTGTCTAATTGCTCTAGCTAGAACTTCAAGTACTATATTCAAAACATATGGAGAGAGAGGACAGCCTTGTCTAGTCCCTGATTTTAGTGGGGTTGCTTAAAGTTTCTCTCCATTTAGATTGATGTTGGCTACCTGCTTACTGTAAATTGCTTTTACTATGTTCAGATATGGGCCTCGAATTCCTGATCTTTCCAAGACCTTTAACATGAAAGGATGCTGAATTTTGTCAAATGCTTTCTCAGCATCTAATGAAATGACCATGTGTTTTTTTTTCTTTGAGATTGTTTATGTAGTGGATTACATTGACGGATTTCCTTATATTGAAACATCCTTGCATCACTGGGATGAAGCTTACTTGATCGTGGTGAATGATCGTTTTGATGTGTTCATGGATTCGGTTGGCAAGAATTTTATTGAGTATTTTTGCATTGATATTTATAAGAGAGATTGGCCTGAGATTCTCTTTCTTTGTTGGATCTTTGTGTGATTTGGGTATTAGAGTAATTGTGGCTTCATAGAACAACTTGTGTAGTGTTCCTTCTGTTTCTATTTTGTGGAATAGTTTGAAGAGTATTGGTTAGGTCTTCTTTGAAGGTCTGATAGAATTCTGCACTAAGCCGTCTGGACCTGTGCATTTTTTGGTTGGAAGACTTCCAATGACAACTACTATTTCTTCATGGGTTCTGGGACGGTTTAGATGGTCTATTTGATCCTGATTTAATTTTGGTATTTGGTATCTGTCTAGGAAATTGTCCATTTCCTCCAGATTTTCTAGTTGTGTTGAATACAGGCTTTGGTAGTAGGATCTGATGATTTTTTGAATTTCCTCAGTTTCTGTTGTTATCTCTCCCTTTTTGTTTCTGATTTTTTTAATTTGGATACAGTCTCTGTGCCCTCTGGCTAGTCTGGCTAAAGGCTTATCTCTCTTGTTGATTTTCTCAAAGAACCAACTCCTCGTTTTGTTGATTCTTTGTATGGTTTTATTTGTTTCTACTTGATTGATTTCAGCCCTGAGTTTGATGATTTCCTGCCTTCTACTCCTCTTGGGTGTATTTGCTTCTTTTTGTTCCAGGGCTTTCAGGTGTGCAATTAAGCAGCTAGTGTATGCTGTCTCTCGTTTCTTTTTGGAGGCACTCAGAGCTATGAATTTTCCTCTTAGCAACCCTTTCATTCTGTCTCATAAATTAGGGTATGTTTTGCCTTCATTTTTATTAAATTTTAAAAAGTCTTTGATTTCTTTCTTTATTTCCTCCTTGACCAAGTTATCATTGAGTAGAGCATTCTTCAGTCTCCATGTGTATGTGACTTTTCTGTTGTTTTTGTTGCCATTGAAGACCACCCTTATTCCATAGTGATCTGCTAGGAGGCATGGGATTAGTTCGATCTTCTTATATCTGTTGATATCTGTTTTGTGTCCAATTATATGGTCGATTTTGGAGAAGGTACCATGAGGTACTGAGAAGAAGGTGTATTCTTTTGCTCTAGGATGAAATGTTCTATATATATCTGTTAGTTCCATTTGGTCTGAGGCTTCAATTAGATTCACTGTGTCCCTCTTATTTTCTGCTTTCCCGAAAGATCAATTTCAGAGAGCGGGGTGTTGAAGTCACCCACTATTATTGTGTGAGGTGTGATGTGTCTTTGAGCTTTAGTCAAGTGTCTTTTACGAATGAGGGTGCTCTTGCATTTGGAGCATAGATATTCAGAATTGAGAGTTCTTCTTGGTGGCTTTTTCCTTTGATCAGTATGTAGTGTCCTTCTGTGTCTTTTTTGATGACTTTAGGTTGAAAGTCAATTTTATCTGATATTAGGATGGCTACTCCTGCTCATTTCCTGGGACCATTTGCTTGTAAAGTTGTTTTCCAGCCTTTTAATCTGAGGTAGTGTCTCTCTGTCTTTGACACTGAGGTGTGTTTCCTGCAAGCAGCAAAATGCTGGGTCCTGTTTATGCATCCAGTCTGTTAGTCTATGTCTTTTTATTGGGGAATTGAGACCATTGATAATAAGAGAGATTAAGGCATAGTGATTATTGCCACCTTCTATTCTTGATGCTATCTTTATGTTTGAGTGGTTATCTACTTTTGGGTTTGATGCAAGAAGGTTATTATCTTGTTTTTTCCAGGGTGTTGTTTCTATCCTTTTATTGGCAGTTTCCACCTATTATCCTTTGCAGGGCTGGGTTTGTGGAAAGATACTGTGAAAATTTGGTTTTATCATGTAATATCTTGGTCTCTCCATTTATGGTGATTGAGGGTTTTGCTGGGTATAGTAGTCTAGGCTGGCACTTGTGTTCTCTTAGTGTCTGCATGAGATCTGCCCAGGATCTTCTTGCTTTCATAGTCTCCGATGAGAAGTCTGATGTGATTCGGATAGGTCTTCCTTTTTATGTTACTTGGCCTTTTTCTCTTACTGCTTTTAATATTCTTTCTTTGTTTAGTACATTTGGTGTTTTGATTATTATGTGACAGGAGCTATTTTTATCAGAAATATTGCCTTGTAGATTTTCACTTTTATCAGAAAATGTTTATATTTCCACTTTCAATCAACTTAGGAATATTTTTATGCCTACCACTTTATCAGTATAATTTTTCCATGAAATAGTCAATCTTAACGTGTTTCTCTATATATTTCTTCAATTTTATCAGAGATATTTTCCATGTATATTTACAAAATGGAATACTACTCAGCAATTAAAACAATGAATTCATGAAATTCTTAGGCAAATGAGGAACAGGGGGAGGGAAGAGGGCTTATGGGACTTTCGGGGAGGGGGAAGTGGGAAAGGGGAATTGATTTGGAATGTAAATAAAGAATATAGAAAATAAAATTTAAAAAAAAAGAATTATATGGTGCTATAATTTAAATAGATACAATGTGTTTCGATTCAGATCCCTACGTCAAATCATTTTCAGATAATTAATTTTTTATTTGGATGGCATTCCCTCTGCTTAAAAGATAACTTTTTAAAAAGGCACAGATTTAATTGAATTGCAATAAAGGAGTAAGACTGAAGGTGATTTGTTGTTGTTGTTGTTGTTGTTGTTCTTTAGTTGTTTTTCTTTTTCTTTTTTGGTTCTATGGGTTTATTTGTAGGGTATTCACATTATCTGGAAGTGAAGTATTCCGTTAATGAAAGGTTAGAGATAAAGCCAGTGAGCAGAGCATCTCTATGGTCTCTGCTTCTCTTCTTACCTCCAGGTTCATTTTGTCTTGACTTCTCTTCACAGTGAACTGTAAACTGGAAGATAAAATTCACTAACAGTCACTTAGTAAATATAAGCTTGGATTCTGTCTTATTAGTAGTATATTTATGACTCTCGATAATTATCTGGTTTCTTAAAAGTGTTTAGAAGGATTTGTATAAAACCCAGGGCTATCCCTGTACCCTGGAATAAAACTGCCCAAAGAGTATACTACAACAGTGTATTTTTTTGCTATGAGATATTATTCTCTCCAAAAGCCCGTAGGGATCAAGATTTTATTCAGTATCATGAGTTGTAAATTATTTATCAGTTCTCCTAGGAGAGAATTATGGCATTGCTCTGATGCGCATGTCACTTATTTACAGATGGTTGATAGCATTTTGTTTCTGGACATGAGGAAGGCTTTCTGTGGAGAAAATGTGGACTTTTATCTTTCCCCTTTAATCCTGAAAGAGTTGAGATAAGCAGAGGAAAAAAATATGATTAGGACCTCCGAGGTCAAATATAATATGAACTCCTCCCACAGACACTTAACAAGGAGGTAACCCTGCCCATGAATGCAGCATTTGTTTTCCTGCCTGTTCACAACCCCAAATTGTTTCATTAATATTAACCAAAGTTTGCAAACCTCCCCAGGCAAGTATGTGCTGGAATCCAGAGAAGATAAGTGCAAAATAACTCACATAGTGTCCAAAATAATCCTTAGAAGCTTGAGAAACAGTGGGACTGAAGAAGGGAACAGAAGGGAATACATTTCTGCCACTGGGAAATGTTACCTTATTTACAACTGAGCAACCCTGACAGAGAATTACATTTGGAGCATACACTTCTTGCCAGAGGCTCATATTTTTTAAAGGTAAACATTGTAAGGCATTGCAATGGATATCAAGCAAAATTGATTTTTATTCTTATTTTGCTCAACTTGATCTATTTAAATTATTCTTTTACAAAAAAAACAAAACAAAATAAAACAAAACAAAAACAAAGTTTGACTATCAGCTATTACTAGGTTAACTTCAGACTAACCTGTATCACATTTAATTTGCTAATTATTAATTTATTTAGTATTTCAATCCTAATAATTTGGTCAATTGCTCTCAATGATTTGAAATATCAAAAGATTAAATGTTATTAAGACAAATTTACTCTGGCAACTAAAATCAATGGAAACTAAGAAAGAAATCAAATCCAGCCCCTTCTCACGCAGTTATAATTATACAGAATATATTATAATACTTGTATCAGTGTATGGAACTTGTATCAGTTACATATTTCTATTTTGTTGACACTGTCACATGTTTATCAATTTCCTACAATACTGCATGAAATAATGTGCATTTTTCTCATCCTTAAATTTCACTCTCCACTAGAATTATAATCTTTGAACTGATAGGATCAAAAAAAAATTATACTATTGACTCAATGTGCAGAAGGGTGAGCAGTGAAACCCAGAGAGGGAGGGGCTCCCCATTCTCAAAGGAGACAGGGAGGGACGGATAGAGGAAAGGATCTACTTGTGGGGAGTTGGGTGGCTCAAATATTCAGATGTACAGTGATTTATTTAATTAATTAATTTTAAGTCACACTATTTAAAAGGAACATTTGCATATTTTGTTGAGGTTTTATAGAGTCTATTTTAAAGAACAGAATTAGAAGTACTTATCATGTGATGTTTGCCATGCAGCATGGTGCAGGAGAAAGAAGACAGTCAGACTTGCCAACTACCATGCCACAGGGGCACAGGCAAGGAAAGACACCCACCACCTGTCCTCCACACACTACACAGACTGGACATAGACACACAAAACCCCACCTGCCATCATGCCACACAACACAGACAAAGAAGGTCACCCTAGTGGTCTACCAGTCAAGTGTGTCCCCCCACCCCTATATCAGGAACCACTAAAATGGGCAGTTACGCGGTGGACAGATGAGAGAGAAAGAGAAGCTGAAAACTTGATGATAAAGAGAGAGAAATCTGGAGACTCAAAGGTAGAGGACAATAAGCTATTGTGATTAGTCAGCTCCATCACCTGAGGCCATGGTGAAGTCCCACACCCTACTGCAACTGAGAGTCATGTGTGGGCCCATGGCTGTGCAACTGCAGGGGTTGTTGTTGATGACCATGGCTCATGTTACCACGAAAGAACATGGAGACGTCCCTGGTCTGGACAGCTGTCTAGGACCATGTGGGTGTCCAGGAGCTGTTCAGAACTGGCCTAGCCCATCAGTAGCTCTGGCACTCTGGAGAGCTGGTACCATAACCAATGGCAGGACTTGTTCTTGGAAGGGTAGGCTCTGCAACTTACCCAGGCAGCACAGTGGAGCTGGCCCTGGTGGTGGGGTTATGGGTACACTGGCTGCTAGGGCATGAGTGTGGGAGAGCTGACTTCACAACTCACTTGATATTATGTAGTCAGGATATGATAATGCCCTCTTCTCTATAACCCCTCCACACTTGAAACATTCAGGATAGTTGAGCCTGGGGTCAGGAGATTAAGTGAGCTAATTCTATCCCTCTCCAGCTGCAGCACTCATAAGAAGAGATACTGAACTTCACCTGAGTAATAGAGTAAACTTGATGGTGAAGAAATTGGTAATACAGTCCCAAGGGTGTGAGAGCAGTAGAGCTGGCCCAGCTTGCCACCAGCCACAGAAATTTGGAGAATGGACCCCAGGACTCAATTGTGTAGCATAGTAGAGCTGGATCAGGAGGCATGGGTGTGGTGGATGAGCTGTCCTGGATGCCTGAGAGCAGGAGAGCTGACCCTGCCTCCTGCCTATGACAGCATTGGGAGGCCTAGCAGAAGCAGTGCTGAAGAGTTTACCCTGAGGGTGTAGATAAAGGACAGCTGGTGGACTGGGAAGCTGAGTTAATACCTAGGTCCAGGACTTTGAGGTGTCCCACCCCTAAACCTGCATCATTTGTGAACTGTGGGTTGCATGAAAGGGCCTGTCCCATTCATACAAAGTTGGAGGATCTCCATCACACACGGCAACAACAGTACAACCAGGACTCCAGTTGAGGATCCAAAATTGATAATGTCATAGAAGCCAGAGAACATTTGCAAGAGAAGATGTGTTGGCGAGGGGAATATTGTGAGACACAGTGTGATACACTACAGCTTGTAGTGGGTGGGCCCTTGATTAAAACTCAGTTCCTAACATTACTATAGAAAGTTTTTTCCCACAAAATTATTGATCCTAGCCTTAAGACATTGGGATTTTCAATGGAAAATTTTCATGATATCATTTTTCTCTCTTCCCTCTCCTTTCCACTCCCATGACCCCATACTACTTTCCTCTTTGCCTCCTCCTTTTCTTAATCATTTCTTCCTCCTCCTCATCCTCCTTGTCCTTATTTCTCTCCCCCATATTTTCCCCCTCCCCTATCAGAGGAAATTTATTACACAGCCAAAGTACATACTTGAGAGATAAATATGAGCTTCTAGAAAGATATATATCTATGGAATTTAGCTAGCACATTTTTTAGGTCAACCTTAATGCAGAGAATTATATATGAGTAGAGGTATAGAATTTCAGGAATGGCTAAGGTATAAGGAATCCCCCTGTATCAGTAAAGATGGGTTTTGATGATTTGTAATATCATATTTAACAACATTTTATCCTTCTTAAATCTTTCTGCAAGATATGACCTCACACTGTCATGTAAAAACAAAAAATCAAGTTTTACCTTTTATAACTTTTGCTATAATTAATTGTTTTTATTATTGAATTTAACTTAGAACATGTACATTTGCCAGCATGACTTTATTTATGTTTTATAATAATGAGTTTGATATCAATAATGAAAAGAAGATGAATAAAGAGATTCCTTTTGGTACCATATAAAGTTATTGCCATTAAAATACTTAGTTACAGAGTTACCACATTGGTACTAGAATTTCTACTTAATACCTTCTACCTTTTTCCTTCTGGAAGGACAATTATATACCCATGAAAGGCAACATTGTTCAGATATTTCTTGTTTTTAATTATTTTTTAAACAGTAGGTTTACATAAAGATTTTTCATACATCCTTAATTTTAGCTAATACTTCTGCCACTGTCTGCCCTTTCATATTTCCCTGCTCCAATGATTTTAAATCTAATACCAGTATTCTCTCTCTAATTTTATATAAAATATGTTCTGTTATCCTCTCTCCTTCATGGCCTCTTCTTGCATCCTATGTCCCATTTTTCCATGCCACATTTAAACATGTTACTCATACACACACACACACACACACACACACACACACACACACACAGAGAGAGAGAGAGAGAGAGAGAGAGAGAGAGAGAGAGAGAGAGAGAGAGAGAGAGAGTTCAATTCATTATTCCAAAATTATCAAATTTTTACTTAAAGATGAATAATAGCACTGCATTTCCATTAGTCATTCATAAACTGATGGGTACATAGGTTGTTTCTCTTTCCTGGCTATTGTGACTAAATCAGCAATGAAAAAGAATGTACCCATATTTTGAGTCATTGGTCAAAGAGGCCAAACATGACAGAGGTTCACCAAACATTACAGTGTATTGCCACAATCCTTAGTTGCCTATCAAAATATGAAAGTAAGATCCTGTTGCTGAAGATGCCACTTACTTGAGCCAAAGAACATTGAGAAATCAACCTGAAACTACCGGGGTACTTCCTCCATGTTGACTAGATTTCATAGTTCTTTGTAAACTAGTGAAGAAAAAAAGTCTTTAACTATCCTAGGATGTCAAATATCAACCTCTGTGTAACTACAATAATGACCTATCTGGCAAGGTACTTCCACTGGTGACAGAGTGGCATGATTTTTTTTTGTTAGGTAACCAACCACTTTCTGATTGGATTTGATGCTCACTACATGAGAGAGAACTCATGCTTGACACAGTAAATCTTATTCAAGAATCCATGACTATGGGCTTTGGTTTCTTGAGTATCCACCCTTTGCTTTGCACTGTTTGTATTCCTTGTTGTGTGTGTGATTCCTCAACCTTAATAGAAGTCTTTCTTTACATCTGGGAAGTAAAGAAACCATGACATTAGAAATTGTAGGTCTTAGGGATAACCTACTACTATTCTGCTAAATAGGTGTAGTAGCAAACTGTTTTCTAAATATTTGTGTTCATATCCCTAGATTACTGCGGCTCTTAGCCTTCATCAGAGAAGCTTCTATTTTGTAGTATGTAATGGCTCGTGTGGAGATCCACAACTGGTCAAATTTGGTGTGAAGTATAAATTGACTGTAGAATGTTCTACTCTAGATAAGATATCTGCATTACTCCCTCCAGGGTACATGGGATGGGTATTGCCAAAAGAACATGAGAACCACAATTCAAGAGGAATGCTATAAAACAGAACCTTCTGGACATGATGTGACTATTATCCTAATAAAGATGCTGGAGCTGTGGTATTTTTCCCAAAATTGAACCTATCACTGTTTCAACAACCATGGGTGAGATACTTATGAGGCCTCTGACTTCACTGAGCAACCATGGGCAATTAATTTTTTCTGGAGAATGCAGAGAAATTTTATTCAGTAGTATAGCTACACATATTGTCCAGAAAATAACCACCTATTCATGCTTATGCAAGCAGCCATAACTGATTGGTTGGTAAATCGGTAAGTAAATAAACACATTATTATAAAAGTGGGCTTTCTGCGTAGAAGGAGGGTTTCAGCACATGAACACTGGGATGAGAGAAGGTAAAGGTTGGAACTCAGTGTATACATGTACAAAATTGTCAAAAGCAAATATATTAATACTTTCTAAAACATATAAAGAATACTGTATATGTGTATTTGGACCCATTTATCTTTAATATGCCTATATCGAATACCACCATTTTTTTCTGGAGAATGGTCAAATTATCTGCAAACATCATGATGAGCACTTTATTATATTATTAAAATCTTAGGATCACAACAAATCAAGTTATCATTATTATTAACCACTTTATATAAATCAACACAATCAATTAAATTATACTTACCTGCTCTCTTATGTGCTACCTATGTAGCCTGTACAGCATTTAGGACATATTTAATTTCATTTAAAATGATGGTTATTTCGGTAATCTTCAAGGTCAAGCCTCACAATATTTGAGAAAAACATACTTAGGAAATCTAGAGTCAACCTGGAACATTCAAAAGAAAGCCCGGCTGTGTCTATTGCTGCTGTCTCTACCCACAGCATTCAGCAGTGCTCCATCAAAACATATGCATAGCCTTAATATAAGAGTTCTTGCCTTGTTTTATTGTATTTCATTTTATTATGTTGGTTGCTGTCTCTTGGATGTGGGACCATGAAAGGCAGTCTGTGTTCTGGTTGAGTGAGGCTTAACTTCAGGAGACCCAGTAGATATTCTACAAGAGACAGATCCGTTGGCCATGCTCCCAGACATTAGGCTTCTGACACGAGGCCCTCAACTCCATAATCCTGTGACCATCAGTCACGTAGGACAATGCTCCAAGCCCCTAGTAGTCTGTCTGGACTCCACCCCACAGTCACCTTGCAATAACCAGGCGTGCTCCTCTTCACGGTTACCTGGCAACAGCCCAGTAGTCCCAGCCCACTATAAAAGGGGGTGTTTTCCTCTCCTCTCTCTTATCCCCTTGTTCTTGTTTGCCCTCTTGGACCCTTCCCTTCTCCCTTCCCTTCCCTCCTCTCTCCACGGGGCCATGACCGACCTCTACTTCTCTACCTTCTCTCTTTCCCTACTTCCCTACAATAAACTCTTTAAAACCATGGACTGTGTCCTCTCATCTGGACCCACTGTGCTGGATCAATGGGGCACGTCTTCCCCAAAAGAGCCGGGTCTGGTCTCACATCCCCTGCCCCTGCTAGAAGGCCTCCCAGTGTTCCCAGCCACCCAACCTGTCCAAGACCAAACCAAGGACACTCTTGTCCCTGTGGGACACAGCCAGAGCTCTCCCCTGCCCTTGTCCCTTCAGCCCAGGCCAGAGCCTAGTTCCCCGGGGCCCCTACCCAGTTCTCAGCTCTTCCACAACATCCAGTCTTGCGGCATCTGGGGTGTTCAAGAATGAGAACTCCTAAGACTGCACCTTCCCCCCCACCCCACCCCCCCCACCGCACACTCAGGTCTCGTGGCTTCTCACAGCCAGACGCCCACCCAGCAGAGTGGGGTACATGCAGTACAACTCCGCATGTCTGCCTACCCAGTGTCCCAAGCTATGGCAGGACTTGGGTTCTCACTTCCATAAACTCACACTTGGAAGCCTGTGCCTCTCTATATGGAAATGGAAGGGAGGGTTGCATCTGGAGAAGAGGGGAGGTGAGAAGAAGCTGGGAGGAGTGGAGAGAAGGAAATGTGTGATCAGGATGTTTTGTGAGAGAGTAAACTTTTTTCTATAATAATAATAATAATAATAACAGAAGAAAAGAAAAGGAATGACTTCTGAGTACAGTGGGTCATCCCACTATATCAGATCACATTTGGCAAATGAATAAGACTCTATTAGACATCCTTAGGCTAAACTGTAAAGAATCAGACCTTTTATCCATCAGTAAAAGTGACTGGATTCAAATCAACTAATAATTCCAAGAGAAAGGCCCAAGGACATAACATATATGTGGCAACTAGAGATCCTAGTAGGGAATATGGACCAGGATCTTGTCCAAACCTCTTATACTAATGTTCTTTGTAGATATAAAAACAAATATATCCAAACTGCCAAAATAAAATTACCTTAAATATATTTGATGCATGAAGTGCACAACTCTAAGTAGTTTTATCCTCATTTGTACCCTTGTGGAAATGACATTTGAAATGTCCAATTTATAACTGAACTATCTATAGAAAGTCCATATGGCTCTGTATTATCAGACATGATTCCCAGAAATAGCTTTTGTATGCAAATATTTTGTCAGTATTTTTCATACTCTAAAAATATTTTTAGTATAAATGCTGCTGGCAGTTTTCCAACATATAAACATAAGTTTATATCTTAAAATGGATATTTCCCTTTATTTTTATTTTAGGAAGTAAATGTCACATCACAAAGTAGGAATATTTAAGCTAAAATTAACAATTTAATATTGTTTGAGCAACAAATACCGAAATTTTACTAAATCAAAAGTTTCTACCACGAAGTATGAAATCATATCACTTAGTTTTAATTAAAATATTAATCAATTTTACATACTTTTATGTGAACCTAGATATTGGATACAGTTATTTTTCTTCCTGTTAATCAGCACATCAGGAAGTCCTGATTTTGTCCAGAACTAAGTTATACAATTTTAGAAGTAGAAAAGCATATATATATATATATATATGTTTGTATGTGAAATTGTTTCTTCTCTATCTGCACACCACTGACTCTCAGTACCCATAAATTTTGATCAACAAAGCAAATTGTTTTTCTTTGAATATCAATTTTCTGTCTGAAGGAATATTTCAATTTCTAGTATTTTATTTTATTTTTCACATGTGAGCTGGTGAACTCTTCCTAGTAAAATCATTTGTCACAATGAGTACTATTCATTCATGTCATGTGCACCCCCCTCATGCCTTCCCCTTATGAAATAGAGGGCTTGATGTCAAGTAATCAAATTCAGCCTAAATTATATTCTAGTGAAAAACATTAAAAGTCATACGGTAGATATGTTTTCTGATAGTCAGGTTTTACATATATATATATATATATATATATATATATATATATGAGAACATGTTTGTGCCCATGTGTATATGTATTTCACATATTAAAATAGTGTTCTATGAATATCTATCCATATGTGAGTACAGATTTAAAGTCAGTCTCTTATTTATTTACATGGTAATAAAAACACAAATACAACTTAACATTAGAAAGTGCTATAACTGAAAATGATCAGCTTGAAGGAGACCATCTTTCATGCCCTTAGTTACTACTTCTGTAGATATGTTAAACAATTAAAATTCTAAGCACATTGCAGATGCCTAACTAAAAATCATCTTAAAATAACATTATTTTCCTGAATCAGTCATTTTTTTGTATGATCTCAGCCAGTGAATAGAACTGAGCAGATCATTCTGGATTGACTCTAATTTTACCAATAAGACCATTAAAAATTATACTTTTTTTTTCAACTAAAATACTAAGAATTTGTTTAAAAGAATTCATTGGCTGTGGACTTACACACCAGGCTTAAACTTAAAATTTAAGACTCAAACACCAACTGTCAATTTTTACTTTCAGTTTGGCTACTGAAAGGGTGAGATCACTAAGGGTTACTGTGTAGTTTAAATTCCCTGGTGACCAAGGCATAAGTACATGGATGAAAGGGATATTTTGCATGCATATGTGTGTGAGTATAGATGTATATATGAAAATGTGCTTTAATAAACTCTTCTGAGACTGTCCCTGCAATTATGCTAATTTGAAATATTCCAAGCCCACCTAAGTCCAGAAAGAAGTATGAGCTCTGCCTATGACATGTCTTGAATATGAGATGAAGATCAAAAGAACATCATGAAAAAACAAAAATAAAAGCTTTTTAGGACAAATGTCTTGTTATTTAAATAGATGCCATCTCTTTGTAAATTTAATAAGCTATTCTACTTCAGGATAATGCTTTCTTAATGCAGAACTTATTAAGTACATGAACTACCATATACAGTCCTTTCAAGAGTATTTACCTGAGATCTAGCTTTGCTCATACTACTTTTTAATTGTGTGGTATTACATCAGTTATGCTTTTATTTTTGATTGAACTATTTTATAGATTACAACTATTTATAAACTCATCTTACATAGTGGAAAATTGTTTAATAAACTGTAAATTCCCAAGTAGCTAATTTTGTTATTTTGACTTGGTTTTAGTGTGGTTGTGGTCATTGTTTCTATCAAACTTTGGATGGTCATTTGTGTGGACATGGCTCACTGATTTTATTTTCTTTCCTACATTCAAAGACTTTCCTGACAAAATCAATAGCTATAGGCTAGTATTAGAATAGTGAAGTAAAGAAACAAATCAATATTACTTTATGTCAAACAGAGAATGTGTTCCAGTTGTCAGCATCTGAATATACAAGAGAGTGATATAAGGAAAAAACTGATTCCCAGGTCAATGATGTCTCCTAAGCTATGATTCCTTCACTATGACACCTCATTATCTGGAGAAAAAGACAGAGAATGATAGAAACATTCATCATTTAGAAAAATGAAATAAATCAGACATCTCTATACCAAAAATTAATGTGAAGCAGGGAAAGCTGATGCAAAGATTAATCATATCAATTATTCCTAATTAAAACTAGTTATGATGCAGACTCATCTTTCATCTTTTCTTCTATCAGAAAAAAATGTAGTTTTTCAATAAAACAGAAAATTATAGATAAAACAATTAGTATAACCACTGGAATTTAAGGGACTACTTATTTCTAAATTGACAAAACAATTTATTTCATGACAGCCATGAGCCATGCCCTAGTAGGGCTCACCTTCCATTTCTTTCTAACTTGTAGTTGACTCTGCAGACATTTTACCTGTGTTTCAGGTCTTGTCTCAAGAATGTGACTGGAGTCCAGAGGACAAGGTGACTGAGTAAATTGTCACTGTAAAAACCCATCACCATGGTTCAGGTCTTGAGGGAGTGGCTAAGCAATGTCTGATTTAAATTGAGGCACACTTCATATGAAGGGGTCCATGCTCACTTACATGGCCAGGAACTGGAGACTGGATAGCCCAGAGTCCTGGGATGGAAGCGAAAATAAATGATCAAAAAAAAAATCAATGAAATGATTACTAATTATATTCTGCTATACTCATAGATCAGAGTCTTGTATGGTTACCATTAGACAGGCATCATTAGGTAGCAGACCAGAGCAGATGGAGAGACCAACAGCCAGATATTATATGGAGAGGTGGTCTATGATGCAGGACTCCATTGGGTCCCTCCACTTGGAATTTAGGGAACTCCACTGAAGAGATGAAGGATTATAGTGGTCAGAGGGAATGGAAGATTCCAGGAGAACATGGTCCACTGAAATCAAGTAAGCATTCCTCATAGGGGATCCCAGAGACTTAGGTGGCAAGCATAGGGCTTTCATGGGTCTGTACCAGGCCTCTGTGTATATATTTATGACAGCTAGCTTAGTGTTTTTGTTGAATAATGGGAACAGATTTCTCTGAATCTTTTGCTTGCTCTTGAGATCCTTCTCCTATTGGGTAATCTTGCCACCCTAAGCATGTGGGCTTTTGCTTTGTCTTATTGCATGTTGTTGCTGTTGTGTTTATTATTGTTGTTGTTGTTGTTGTTTTTGTTGATGATGATGATGATGATGACAATGATGTGGTGGTGGTGATAGTGGTGGTGGCATTTGGTTTGGTTGTTTTCCCTTGGAGTCCTGCTCTTTTCTGAAGGGAGACAGAGGTGGGAATGGATCCAGATGGGAGATGGGAGGAGAAACTGGAAGGAGTGGTGGGAAGGAACACTGTGGTCTGTGTATTGTATGAGAAAAGATTCTATTTTCAATTGGAAAAAAAGGTATCAAGTGGGAAACTGAAATAAATCTAAATGGTGGAACATTCTATGAATTCTAGTTTCCCACATTTCATAAGCATCATAAGCATAGGACAATCAGTGCCCACTTCTTTTCAGTTTGGCGTCTCTCATCACCTTTGCTAACTCTGGCTTCCAGTCAAAGATCACTCATCCCTGAAAAGATGATAAGGGTGATGTCTACAGATCGTTGGTAGATGATGGATTAAATTGAATTGTAAAACAGAAAGTTTATACTGGTACCTTACAAAAAAATATTAGAAAAAAATTGCAAGAGGAAAATGTAGATTAATTTGTAGTAGAAAAAGCCAGAGTAGGGGAGGTAGAGAAGACAAAACAAATACTTTTTGAACACACACACTCTCTCTCTCTCTCTCTCTCTCTCTCTCTCTCTCTCTCTCTCTCTCTCTCTCTCTCTCACACACACACACACATTTATATCTTTAGTACACACATTCAGTACTTTCAGTATATATCCAGCAGTACATCTTGTTTTCTGTTACATTCATTTCAGTAAAGGTGCCATTAAATTTTTCTAGGACCAATAGTTAAACACTAGAGACATAGTTCTTTGAAAATGAGACAACCAAATAACTCAGCATAGTTATGGACTATAAATGCTTGTAAATAATGTGCTCATACTAAAGCAATATTTAAGGTGACAGTTAAATGGATTTTATGTGAATGGAGTAGGAAGAGAAGAATGTCAGGGAAGCATAAAAAGCAGGGAAAACTCCTATGCATGTACCAGAGCAAAGGAAATGGGTTTTTCTGGTTAAGACGTTTAATCAAAGGAGCCTTGCATCAATAGAATATAGTGAATTCAGAAACAATCTGGAAAAGAAGATAGGTAGAACAGGCAACAGAAAAATAGTTGAAAATTCAAGAGTTGTTCACAAAGAGAATTCTCATCTGCAAAGTTGGCCTCTCGCAGTCTTTGGAGATTTTTCAGGGTATTAAGTTAAAGTGTGAGGTTAGTTAATGGACTGTTGCATTTTCTTAACTGAAAATATAGATTCATCGTTTAATGAAAATTGCATTACACTCTTTAAGTGCATACTTTCTACCTCCTCTTAGTGGCTTTCTATTCCTATCACTTCCTTTTAAAAGTGGATGAATCCACACTCACTTCACTTCACGCTGCATCATTTGGAGAGTAGACGCAGACAGTGGATGTGAGGGGAGCCAAAAGGGGTGCCAAAAGCTGGAGGAACAAAGAAAGAGAGAACATGCCTTCCATAAACAGGAGAATGCTATAGAAAACATCAGTTTCTCATTCCCAGAAGCTTGTCATTAGAACATGCTGTATTTTTAGAGAAGTTACAAAAAGTATTTCTGATTTAATGTTTATCCACTGTAGTAGAAGCTTCTTCATTGCCCAACATGCGTCATTTCTCTCTCATGGATTTTAGCACAGCTATAAAATAAAAGCTGTAGGAGCAAGGATAGGTCCTTCCTCAAAGGAAAAGGCACACAGTGATAGAGTAGGAAAATTAACACAAACATTTTCTCTCTGCATGGTTACACAGACATGCATACATCTACATACATACACATGTGTCATACCCACAAACATATATACACACTCACACATATACCCATCAGCAAAATAAAATAAAATATGAAAAGATTATCTGGCAAACAGAACTTGTGAAGAGGGAATTTTACTAGTAATTAAGTAGATATTAAATAAAATGAAACTTTTTAAAAGAAGAATATGACGGAGTTCAAAAGCTCTTGCAAATTTCCTATTCCTCCAAATTTGGTTACATGAAAACATCATTTCCTATAGTAAAACCTAAGTTGCAGTTAAAATGAATAGCAACCTGCCCACTGATTTTCCAGCCTACTACAGTTTATTTTTCCAATTAAATGCCAGAGAGACATTAAAGATCTGCGGAGATCAATGACAAAAATAATTTTTAACCTATCGTTCATGGATGTATGAGTTCTTTTGTTTTGTGTTCTCTCTATATATGAAAAGTACTGTCCAGTGTTATAAATTATCAAGAACCTATGTATATCTTGTTTACCGTCAAAATATAAACTTTGTGGCTAGAATTAGGAATCTAAGTTATCTCAGGTCAGAATTTTTACAGTCTGAGAGAAAGAACTTAAAGTAAGCATTCAGTGGCTATCACATACCAAAATTTAAATAGTAATTAAAACATTTTAGTCATGCCTTTTTGTATGTATCCATGTACATTTATTATTATTATTATTATTATTATTATTATTATTATTATACTAGCAACATTTTTTGTCACAATGCAGCATTCTATCTCTCTAACTAAGAAAGGAAATGCCCTGATCATTCTGAAGCTAAAAGCAGCAGAAAGATTCAAGCAGAAAAGTTGCTAACATTTTAATAACCATGTGAATGATTAGGGCTGACTAGCAATATCTTGTCATCCATTCTCAGAATGAATTGTGATAAACAGTCAGAAAGGAAGAAATAGTATATGGTGTATCACTAATATTACTAGGTGTATCAGTAAGGCTTTTATCATAAACAATTGTTAGATTCTGTCAAAGGCCTTTTCTAATGAGATGACCATGTAGGATTTTTTATGGTTCATCACATTCTATGATTTATGCATATTGAACTACTTCTGTATCTCTAGGATGAAACCTATTTGATCATGATGGATGATCTTTATGATGTATTCTTGGATTCAGTTTGCAAGTGTTTTGTAGAAGATTTTTACGTATATGTTTCTAAGGAAAATTATTCTGTAATTTTCTTCTTCATTGAGTCTTTATATGGATTGTGTATTAGAGTAACTCTGGAGTCAAACAATGAGTTAGGCAATGTTTCTTTTGTTTATATTTTGTAGAATAATTTGAGGGCTATTGTTATGGACTCTTTTTTGACAATATGATAGAACTCTATGCTCAAACAATCTGGTATTGGGCTTTTTTTAATAGAAGATTTTGATTGCTGTTTCTAATTCACTGGGGTATATGATCTTGATTCAAGTCTACTAATTGATATGTATCAAGAAAATGATCCATTTCTCAGATTTTCCAATTTGGCAGAGAATGGGTTTT
This sequence comes from Tokudaia tokunoshimensis, assembly GCA_036184795.1. Classification (NCBI taxonomy): domain Eukaryota; kingdom Metazoa; phylum Chordata; class Mammalia; order Rodentia; family Muridae; genus Tokudaia; species Tokudaia tokunoshimensis. The sequence continues at coordinate 21,745,745 of BTHU01000016.1, forward strand.
CTAAGTATGTCCTTATGATTTTCTCTGTGTCTGGCATTTCTATTTTTAATTCTAATTTTATTAATTTGGATATTCTCTCTCCACCTTTTAGATAATTTGGATAAGTGTTGGTCAATCTTATTGATTTTCTCAAAGAACAAACTCTGTTTAATTCTTCCTGGTTTTGTTATTATTATGGTTTCTTATTTAATGATTTCAAGACTTATTTTGATTATTTTTTGAAATCTTCCCCTTTTCTGTATAATTTTTCTTTGTTTTTGTTCTAACGCATTCAAGTATTTATTTAAGTTGCAAGGATGAGATGTCTTCTTCTTCTTCTTCTTCTTCTTCTTCTTCTTCTTCTTCTTCTTCTTCTTCTTCTTCTTCTTCTCCTCCTCCTCCTCCTCCTCCTCCTCCTCTTTCTTCTCCTCCTCCTCCTCTTCCTTTTCCTCCTCTTCCTCCTCCTTCTGCTCCTCCTCCTCCTTCTCCTCTTCTTCTTCCTCCTCCTCCTCTTGCTCCTCCTCCTCCTCCTCCTTCTTCTTTCTTCTTCTTCTCCTTCTCCTTCTCCTTCTCCTTCTCCTTCTCCTTCTCCTTCTCCTTCTCCTTCTCCTTCTCCTTCTCCTTCTCCTTCTCCTTCTCCTTCTCCTTCTCCTTCTTCTTCTTCTTCTTCTTCTTCTTCTTCTTCTTCTTCTTCTTCTTCTTTTTCTCATCAATGAAGACACTTAGTGCTATGTCTGAATTTCACCTAGAACTCCCTTCAACTTGGCACTAAGTTTGGGCATTTTGCACATTCATTTTTATTTAATTGTAGAAAGTCCCATTTCTTTCATAATTTCTGTCCAGATCCATTTTCATTCAGTATTATGTTGTTCAAACTTTTTGAGTTTGTAAGCTTTCTGTATGTTTCTGTTGCTGATATTCAGTCTCCATCTGTGGTAGAAAAAATGAGAGAGGAAGATGCTTATTTGAAGATATAAGAGCAGTAACCCCTTAGATAATGAAACCAACACAGAGTGAAGTCTCATGTTAGTAAGAATAGATATAAAAAGAGTACTCATTATATGTAAGTACACTTTAGCTGTCTTCAGACTCCCCAGAAGAAAGAGTCAGAGCAATAGCGTTAAAAACTGCATGGTATTGGTACAGTGACAGGCATGTAGATCAATGGAACAGAATTGAAGACCCGGAAATGAAAACACACTCCTATGGTCACTTGATCTTTGACAAAGGAGCTAAAATCATCCAGTGGAAAAAGACAGCCTTTTCAACAAATAGTGCTGGTTCAACTGGAGGTCAACATGCAGAAGAATGCAAATTGACCCATTCTTATCTCCTTGCACTAAGCTCAATTCCAAGTGGATCAAGGATCTCCACATAAAACCAGACACACTGAAACTAATAGAAAGGAAACTAGGGAAGAACCTTGAACATATGGGCACAGGAGAGAATTTCCTGAACAGAACTCCAATAGCTTATGCTCTAAGATAAAGAATTGACATATGGGACCTCATAAAATTACAAAGTTTCTGTAAGGCAAAAGACACTGTCCAAAGGACAAAGCGGCAACCAACTAACTGGGAAATGATCTTTACCAACCCTACATCCGACAGAGGGCTAATATTCAATATATACCAAGAACTCAAGAAGTTAGATTCCAGAGAGCCAAGTAACTCTATTAAAAAATTGGGTACAGAGCTAAACAAAGAGTTCTCACCTGAAGAATATCTAATGGCTGAGAAGCACCTGAAGAGATGTTCATCATCCTTAGTCATTAGGGAAATGCAAATCAAAACAACCCTGAGATTCCATCTCACACCAGTCAGAATGGCTAAGATCAAAAACACAGGAGACAGCAGTTGTTGGCGAGGATGTGGAGAAAGAGGAACACTCCTCCACTGCTGGTGGGATTGCAAGCTGGTACAACCACTCTGGAAAACAGTCTGGCGGTTCCTCAGAAAACTGGGCATGACACTCTCGGAGGATCCTGCTATACCACTCCTGGGCATATACCCAGAGGCTTCCCCTGCATGCAATAAGGACACATGCTCCACTATGTTCATAGCAGCCTTATTTATAATAGCCAGAAGCTGGAAAGAACCCAGATGTCCCTCAACGGAAGAATGGATTCAGAATATGTGGTATATTTACACAATGGAATACTACTCTGCAATTAAAAACAATGAATTTACGAAATTCCTAAGCAATTGGTCAGAACTTGAAAATATCATCCTTAGTCAGGTAACACAGTCACAAAAGAACACACATGGTATGCAGTCACTGATAAGGGGATATTAACCCAGAATCTCAGAATACCCTAGACACAATTCACATATAAATAGATTTCCAAGAAGGTGGAAGGAGAGACCCCTGGTCCTGGAAAGACTAGATGTAGGGGAATACCAGGACAGAGAAGCGAGAGGGGGTTGAATGGAGAAAAGAGGGAGGGAAGGGTGCTTATGGGACTTTCAGGGAAGGAGGAAACGGGAAAGGGGAAATGATTTGGAAGGTAAATAAAAAAACTTAGAAAATAAATAATTTAATTATCACATTTCTCTCTTACTTTTACTCCTTTTAAACCTTCCCATATATATTTCACCACTCTCCTTTCTTACATTAACTGTCATTGTAGGCATATATGTATTTGTACATACAAATATATTCCTTATTAAGTCTGTACAGTGTTACTTGTGTATGTCTTTGTTTTCAGAGCTAATAATTTGACACTAGACAAGAAATTTATGTGCTCTTCCTGGGGAACATCATGTCTTCCACTCCCTTTAAAAGGAGTAAAAGAAAGAGAGAAATGTGATAATTAAATTAAGTCACAAAAATAAAAAGTAATTTTAAAACGTGAATAATTGCGTTTAGGCTTTTAATCACTTTCATCTTTGCCTAGACATGTTTGTGTAGGTTTGAGTCATTGTAGGTTTTTCCTCTCCAGTTAGGTATGTTCATTGATTTCTTCCTTGTTCAGAACAGTTCTATCAAACCCTTAAAGAAGACCTATCATCAATGCTTCCCAAACTATTCCACGACAACTGTAAAGCAATAATATCACACTCATGTTATGAAGTCAGTCTTAAAACCACATAAAGACATGATATAAAATAAAGCTCTGTACCAGTCTCCTTGATGAATATAAATGCACAAATTCTCAAATATTACTTGCAAACAAAATTCAAAAACATAACAAAAGAATGACTCACTATGATAAGTTTGGCTTCATTCCAGAGGTGCTGGGACATTTCAACACATCCAGATGAATAGATAGAAACCATCACATAAATGGACTCAAGGACAAAAATAAAATATTCATCTCAATAGAGTCAAACAACAGCTTATGACAAAATCTGGCACAATTTCAGGATTGAAAGCTGGAGACCAGAAATAGAAAGAATTCATTTCAATATAATAAAAGCACCCTACAACAGATTTACACAGGTATGATAAATAAGGAAAAACCCAAACCATTTCAAATGAAAACAACTTATATACTTTCTTCATTCTTATTCAGAGTGCATCTTGAAGTCTCAGAGCAGTGAGACAAGAGAGTCAAAGGGCTACCAAGAAGAGAGGAAGAATTCAAAGTAGCCATGATTGAAGATGATGATTCTATATGGAAGAAAGTATAAAGGTTCCACTAGAAAACTCTTAAATTCAATAAACCTTTTCACCTTGACAAGATACAAAACTAACCCAAATCAGAAATCTTCACATTCTCCCATGAAAGATGTTTGGAAAGTAATCAAAGATACAAACTCACTCACACTTGTCCCAGCTTATATTTTTTCAGAATAAACATAATCAATGAAGTAAAATGTCTCTAGAGTGAACTTTTAGACAGTGAGGAAAAAACAGGCATAAGTTTCTAGAAAATTAATTGGCATCCCTTTTGTTCACAGAGTGGAAGAATTAGTGTTCAAATGTCCATACTACACCTTAAGTACTCTACAGATTCAATGTAATCCTCATCAGTGAGATTCTTCACAGAAACAAACATGGAAAGAACCCAGATGTCCCTCAACGGAGGAATGGATTCAGAAGATGTGGTATATCTACACAATGGAATACTACTCTGCAATTAAAAACAATGAATTCACGAAATGCCTAGGCAAATGGTCAGAACTTGAAAATATCATCCTTAGTGAGGTAACCCAATCACAAAAGAACACACATGGTATGCAGTCACTGATAAGGGGATATTAACCCAGAATCTTGGAATACCCTAGACACAATTCGCATATCAATAGATTTCTAAGAAGATGGAAGGAGAGACCCCTGGTCCTGGAAAGACTGGATGTAGGGGAACGCCAGGACAGAGTAATGAGAGGGGGTTGAATGGAGAAAAGAGGGAGGGAAGGGGGCTTATGGGACTTTCGGGGAGGGAGGAAACGGGAAAGGAGAAATGATTTGGAATGTAAATTAAAAAAAAACTTAGAAAATAAAAAAAAATTAAAGGTCATGGGAGATTGACTAGAAAAAAAAAAAGAAATAACAAAAGGTCCCAGATATTCGAAGCCAATCTGAGTCAAATAAATAGTGTTAGTGTTGTCACTCTACCTTAATTTAAGTTTTACTGCCTAGCCATACTAACAAAGTCTATATCCACCTGAACTTTGGATATGAATGTGTCTGTGTGAATATCTGATTTTGTATATGGATAACTACAAAAGCCAGAAGAGAAGAGAGTTGGATTCCTAGGAGCAGAATACAGGTTGTTTTGAGCTATCTTTTGTATCTATTAAGGACAGGACTTAAATCCTCCAGAAAAGCAGCAAGTGCTCCTAACTGACGAGCCAACTCTCTGGACCCTAACCATCTGATTTGGACACAGAAGTCAAAACTTACTATACATTGTAAAAAAGACAACCTCTTCAACAAAAGGTGCTGACAATATTGAGGTACTGACAATCCAAAATTGAGAATCTACAGGTTTAAAAATGAAACTAGATACCTATTTTTTAACCTGCACCAAAGTCTGTTCTAAATGGATCCAACTTCGATTTAGACTCTGAAATTAGCCAAGGACGAGTTTACACTGCAGGACCATATGAAGAACAATATGAAGTAACTGGACCACCCAGAGCTTCAAGGAACTAAACCACCAACCGAAGAGTACACATGGAGGGAGCTATGGCTCCAGATATATATGTAGCAGAGGGTGACCTTGTCTGATATAATTGGGGGGGGAGGCCTTCGTTCCTGTGGAGGATTGATGCCTCAGAGTTGGGGGATGTTAGAGTGGTGAGGCAGGAGTGGGTGAGGAGAAGGGGAGAACCCTCATAGAAGCAAAGGGCAGCAGGACAGGGAGTATGGGATGGGGAGGAATTGTGAAGGGGATATCATTCAAAAATATAAAGAAACAAAATTATTAATAAAAATCGTACTAGAGAAAAAGATTCATAGTCAAAGATTTCTGAATAGTAATCTGACTAGGACTTTAGTCACCAAGGAAACAATGATAACAATTGACTAATGGGGCATTGTGAACCCCAAAGCATTCTGCATAAGACCTGAAACAAGGACACATGGAGAAATAAACCTCAAAATGAAAGAATAACTTTCATAGCTATAGATTATTTTCTAGAAAATAGAACTGGCAAAAATCTAAACAATAAAAATCAAATAACCCTGTCCATAAATGTGTTAACAAAATAAAAAATGTTTTCCTAAAGATCAAATGCAAATGGTCAATAAATATATAAAACTGTTCACCTGACTAGACTTGAGAAATGTGCAAAGTAAAACTAAGTGGGTATTACATCTTATATAAGAATAGCAGTCATTAAGAAATTAATTAATATGTCATCAAGGAAATGTGGACAAAATGGAAACTTTATAGACTGCTAGTGTGTATGTAAACTAGTTCATCCACTATGAAAGTCAGTATGGCCATTTTCCAAAACCTAAAGACTGATCTACTGACTATCTATTCTAGTTTTATTTTGTTGCTATGACAAAACATTGACCAAAGGCAACATGGGAGGAAAGGATTTATTTGGCTTACATTTCAGGTCACAATCCACCATTAGGAGGATTCCTCTAAGGGAACCAATTCTGCTGATACATGATATTGGACTTTAGTATTCCATTTATTTGTTCCTAATACATTTTTGCAAAAATAAAACATATATGCATAGAGTAGCTATTAGCCTTAGAAAAGAATTGCATGCAATCTTTTTAAAGTGCTAAGCAACACTTTCCATTCCTCCCAGTTCCACCCTTCTACCCTTTCATCCTTCTCCTACAAAGATCAAAATGCCAGAGGAGTTAGGGTCTGATTCAGGCTTTCTGGTCCATAGAAAGTTCTACTTTCACCCTTATTTGGTGGAAGGAGTTATCTACTTCACCAGGGTCTCTTTGAGACGCATGCTAACCATACTCATGAAAGGTTCACACTCATGACCTCAACATCTTCCAAAGGTCACCATCTCCTAAAGCCACTTGATATTATACCTCAGAATATAGCTTTGGTTGGTTTGGGGGTTTTGTTTATTTGTTGTTTTTTGTTTGTCTCTTTGTTCCTTCTATACAAAAAAAGACAGTATCAGACACAGGGAAAACATCACATACTTATCACAAGAATTATTAAAGATTTACAAAATGGAAACTTTACGTAATAAGTTTTGTGTTTTGTTTGTTTGCTTGTTTGTTTGTTTTGGGGACAGGATTTCTCTGTGTAACAGCTCTGGTTGTTTTGAAACTTGCTTTGTAGACAAGGCTGGCTTCAATGTCACTTAGATCCTTCTGAGTGCTGGGATTAAAGACATGTGTCACCACACCCAACCCAAAAATAATTCTTTTAAGTTAACCACCAAATCTTTGTTTTGGTTTGCCATACCAAAATATCATAAACTGAGATCTTAAATAACAGAAAACTTATCTCTCAAAATTTGAAAATCCATGTAATGTTAGGTTTGAGAGAACAAGAAAAGCCTTGGTAGAGAAAGTTGCTGACCTAAATTATTCTTCAAGGTAATACATGTATTATCAAAACAGAGAATATGGTAACAATTTAAAATATGGAAAAGAGGGCCTTAAGTTCCAACAGACAAGGCTATTCTTACAATTCTGAGAGAAGGTATAGCTTCTAACCCACCAGGCATCATTCATTGTTGATAAAGTTTCTCTACTAGGTGCCTTTAGTCAGATATCCTTATTCCAAGTCAATGGGAAGAAAAGGTAGAATTTAGTTCTTTGTGGCTGCAGTCAGAGGGATGCATTGTTAGCTGTTTGTAACAATACCTAATGGCAAACGCAGGCTAAAGAGGACTGCAGCAAGATGAATGAGGGTGAGGATTCTAGAAGTGATGTGCTCTAAGAGTCATCTAAAGTTAGTACGCCAATAGGCTTGAGCTCTAGTGAAGAATCTAGGCTTGCAGACACTACCACTTTGCTATGTCCATATAACCTGTTCCTTGTGAAGAAGAGGAGAGCTCAAGCTCCTTGATCTCCTCTTATTAGAATATTGTGCCTATTGCAAGGACCCTGCCCTTACAGCATATTCTAAATGTAATCATTTTCCCCTAGCCCTACCTCCAGATATCACAACAGTGAGACTGGGTTATTAACATGGATTTTGAGAGTAACACACCTATGTCTCATTCTGTCCTAAAGTATAAAAATGTTTTCTCTATTTATAAATATTTGTGTGTGTATCTCTCTCTCTCTCTCTCTCTCTCTCTCTCTCTCTCTCTCTCTCTCTCTCTCTGTCTCTCTCTGTCTCTGTGTGTGTGTGTGTGTTTAAACACACATGCTTAGTAGTGTCGATGGAGGCTAGAAGAGGATTATCCACTTGAGCTATAGTTTCAGACTGCTGTGGCATGCCTGTTGTGAATACTGAAACAAAATTCCAGTCCTTTGGAAGAAGTGCAGGTGTTGATGATGGTGAGTTTTCTAATTTTATTTGTTTAGTTGATTATTACTTCATTTGACTCAGAGCCTTGCTATGCATCTCTCAGTAGCCTGAGATGTGCTATTTAGACTAGATCAGTCTGCAACGCATAGAGATTGACCTGGTGCTAGAATTAAAGGTACAGAAGTATTCTGCACCACTAAGCCATCTCTTGCCCCACACAATTAACTGTTCTAGATACCAACAATTTATAATATATTAGAAAAGATTGAAATAGAGAATATGGGAGAAAAAAGAATTAATATTTTTACAATATATTTAAAGTGTTCATTATTCACCAAATACTACATCCAAAGGTGATATATGAAGTGTGTAAAATGTAGAACAAAAACTATCCAAATATCAGGTAATAAATAAATAAATAAATACCATAATTATACGATCTCAACATTAATGTGAGTATGCTATTTTTATTAATATAGTGTGCTATAAGAGACAGCAAAGTTTTAATTTACTAGCAATACAAGGATGATTAGAACCTGCAAAGGTGCCTCAGCAGATAATAGCTCCAGGGTCACAAGTTCAGTTCCAAGGAGCCATATTGGGTAGCTGACAACTGTCTAAAACTCCAGCTCCTGAGGATCTGATGCCCTTTTCTGACCTCAGACACCTGCAGGCACATTCATATACACAAAGATACTCACAGACCCATAAATGGAAAAATCAAATTGAAAAGCTTCAAAATATGTTTAGAAACCAAGTAGGAATAAAATTTGTTCTTGAACTGTAATTATTACATAATATATTATTTCATTAATTATATTATAAATGATAAAATTACCATGTAACTTTATTGAACTTAATGCTTTGGTGAACTTCTTTGAAAGTATTATTAAGGTATAAGGCATAAAACTAAGGATAGAGAAGCAATGGAATTAGCATTTCGAGAACTTGGATTATATTCTGTATCACTTCTCCTGCCAGTTCCCTAATCTACCAAGGGCTTTGCATATTTACAGAGTGCAACATGAAAAGGAACAAATTCGACTATCGAGGATAAATTAAACTGTCTTCAGATGTTGTAACTATGAGGTTAAAGTTACTACTGGGAAGTTATCAACCATTATTTCATTAACAAATTTTAATAAATGATATTTGATTCTGTCTTGCAGTCTGCTGCACTTTAGTCTCAAATATCTGACTTATATTTTAAAATTGGACTCAGATTCAGAGAGGGTATGGGAAACAAAGAAGGAATAATAGTTGTGTCTGTTATATTTAAAATCATGTGTGATACTGGACCTCCTTCTCTGTATACATTTTGACATCCTTTTCCTTGCTTTCTTTGAGCAATGTTTAGATGTTTAACATTTTGTGAATTTTCTTAATGTTGAACATCACTCATTTTGATGTAAGCTCTTGACTTAAACAATTTGCCTTGCATAGACTCGATACACATGTGTTTTCTCTTGTTTTTAGTAATTGAAAGATTTTGAAGGAGTTCACAAAGAACTCAGGTAGGTACCTACAGATTCTAATGATTGTGCTGGTCTTGCCATCCAGATCCTATTTGGTTCCAACCTCTTTGAAATACCCTTCATCTAACATCATGAAGGAAATGCAGGTGGTCCAGGAATTGGCAATCCACGATTCCGTGGATTACTACATACCAAAAACCACTCCGTACATACCTTATTGTCTTAAATACACATGGACAAACCTCTCTAGGACACAATGATACAACTTGAGGCTTAGAACATGTAGCAGACACTTGCTTAACCAGGAAAAAAAAAGAATTTTTCCTATAAATACTGTCGTCAGAGTTTTTTGAAGATATCTTCAGAGTTGAATATCACACCAATTCTTATCTGGGGGCATCTTATCACTTGGGAGTGACGAAAATGTCACAGGCTGTGAAGGAGATAAGTACTGCTCCAATTAGTAAGAATTTAAAAAAAAATGGATTCTTAGTGAGAAATGGAAGCCTTCAAACGTGTTTAAATTATCATGGTGTCAGCAATACTTAGAGGATCTAGAATATCAGGATTTTAATTTTTCTCTTCATAGTTTTTATTCCAGTATGACCCAGATGACAGTCTTTGGAATTTTGCATGTACAAGCCGCATCATTTTATGAAATTAATTCACTCGAAACTATGCTTTCCTCTGTTAAGCAAATATAGCAACTGCTATGTTTGCTATGGTACCATCAAATCAAAATGTTTATATCTACAAAATTACAATTGATGGAATTCTTAGAGTCTTTAAAACTACACAGACTGACATCTTTCTCATATTGAATAGTTTTGCTATAAAATATCATACATTAAAAGCAAATAATGTATAGATACTGCAATAGTTCTTTAATCGAAGACTACTAAAATTCTTGTGTTCTTAAAAAATTTAAATGCTTTATGAAATTTGAAAATGTCCTTGTAAATGGCATATTTAAAATAACAATGCTTACAAATTATAATTATTGTGCTATCCTGTGTCACTTTTAGACCAATGTGGAACATTTTAATTTCAACCTTCGCCATTATGCAATAAATTTCAAGTAATTTCCAGTGTGAAGAGGTGTTAAGGACTAGCTAATCATCTAATGGAATAACCTATTTTATGCACCTAGATAAAGCTTCATCTGAACACTACAGACTAATATACTAAGTAACCATCAATAAATTAAGAGTTATTGACAGGGAAGGTGGAAAAAATCTGATAGGCATTAATCTATGCCTCTACTTTTACATCTAAAAACCTCAGTTTTGGTTGTTATTTCCTTACCACTAGGGGTTAAGGATGAACTGAAGAAAATAAATGTATAGCAAAGATATTAGAGTGTGGGGAGAGAGGGATTTTCAGGGTGACAGAGTACCTGTTCTGCCTGTATATATAGACACGAGAAGACACTCTCTGGGACCAGTAGCAATCATTTCTGTCATCTCCAAATACAGGGAATGATTGCCCAGCAGGGTTTCTCAGACTGCTTAAAACTCCCATGCATCTGACCTGCCTCTTCCATGAAACAGCCTCATCATTTGAGTGCTCCGTGCAAGCAGGAGAGGGATGATTTCCTTTTGTTATCAAAGCATCCCTTTCTGGCATCATCTCTTCAGTGCTTTCAATTCTACTAGAAATGACAAGTGAACATGAAATAGGGGGCTACCTCAGATGAACTGAAAGCACACAATTCACTTTCCAAGCTTTGTAGAGTTTGGTGAAAGTAATTAAGAAGACTCCTATTACAAGCATTTGCAATCTCACTTATCCTTTATAAAGTGTCTCACAGGGATCCAGCTTTATGGCTGTAGTTAAGCCTAAATATCGGGGAAAAGTAAAACATAGTATTTGAAAACATGGCTTTGGTATTAAAACTACAGTATGCCATTGAAGAGAGCTGTATATAAGACATTACAATTTGTTAAATTATTCACTGAGAAGAATTTACTGAAAAAATTTGAGAGCTTTCAAGGATTCTTGCATATCAATAAAAAATTCATCTTTAAGAGAAAATGCTGATCTTTAGACATAGCATAGTTCATTAAAAATATAGTGTATGGTGGTGGACTAGGGATATATATTATAGCATTTGTCTAACATATATGTAGTGCTCTATGTTTTATCCCTAGTTTAGAGAAATTATATATGGAAGTATATGAATATGACATAAACTACCTGGACAATCACAGCCAAGTTTGATTATTTTCACTTAACAATTGCATAAATATTTTTACAAAGGTGTTACTTTACTACTTCTGATGTGTATTTTGTTTCCCCTTCTGGGTAAGATTCAAGCATCTTACCTTGGGCCTTCCTTGTGACTTAGCATTTTTAGGTCTATAGACTATAGCCTGGAGAAGAAGGGGAGTGGGGTCAGAAATGGAGAGAGAAGACTAGAAGATAAAATGGAAATCAGTGTGGGGGATCTCTAGAACAAAAGAGGCTTCTGGGTGTCTATGCAGGTGACCCTAGCTGAGACCTCTACCAATGTGGGATATGGAACCTTAAGAGGCCACCTCTTATAGGAGGCAGGACCTCCAGGGAGAAGAACACCAACTGACCCACAAAACCTTTAACCCAAACTTTGTCCTGCCTACAAGAAGTACAGGGATAAAGATGGAGCTAAGATTGAGGAAATGGCCAACCAATGAATGGCCCAACTTGAGTACCACCTCATGGGATATGCCAACCCCTGACATTTTCAATGATACTCTACTATGCTTGCAGACAGCATCCTAGCATAACTGTCTTCTGACAGGCTTCAGCAAACAGCTGATGGAAAAAAATGTAGAAACCCACAGCCAAACATTAGGCAGATCTCAGGGAGTCTTGTGGAAGAGTGGAAGGTTTGAGGGAGCCTGAGAGATCAAGAACACCACAAAAAGACCTATAGAGTAAACTAAACTAGGTCTATGGGGGCTCACAGAAACTGAACCACCAACCAAAGAGCATGCATGGACTATACTTAGGCCCCCTACATTGATATAACAGATATGTAGCTTGTTCTTCATGTGAGTCTACTAACAATTAGAGTTAGGGCTGTCTTTGATTTTGTTGTCTGCCTTTGTATCCCTTTCCCATAGGTGGGCTGCCTTGTCTGGCCACAGTAGGATGGGATGTACTTAGTCCTGCTGTGACTTGATGTGCCAGGGTGGCTTGGTACCCATGGGGGTCTCCCTTTTCTTTAGGAAAAGAAAATGAGGTAATGGGGGAGGATGTGTGATGGTGGGCCTGAAATGAGAGAAGCCAAGGTACCTGTGACCAGTCTGTAAACTGAATAAATAAATTAGTTAATGAGGAAAAAAGGATATTACTTTATATTGATGGCTTGCCATCAACAAGAAACTTTGAGACAATGTAACTTGGGCTCACTTGTTACACAACTATTGACCTTGACACATTGTACCTTGATGTGGACATAATTTCCACAGCTATATATTCACTTCAAGTCACATAAAGGGGAAAATGTCATAGACAGACCCTTGTATAATCAGATAATTGTAAAAAAGGAACTTGAGGACCCCTCCATCCACCACACATACCAATGGGTAAACCTGAGTCCTTCCCTTTCATGCACATTCAGTCCTATGGTTGATACCCCACAGGGATTTCACAGTATAAAGAGGCAGGCTGGTATTGATCCAGGATCTCCAGAGTGTCCCCTCTACTGCCGCTCACCTGGCCAGTCCACTGTGTTCAGGATCTCAGTTTATCTTCATTTGTGAGCCCTGTCCCTGTTCCTGCATCCTTAGGTGTGTGGGTCCTCCAGGCCCCACTGTCAGCTAGTGACACGTGACATTCCTATGCCTGGTAAGACTCCAGAAGACAGTTGCCATTTCACAGATGAGGAAGCCTAGACTCAGATCTTACTCTTGAGGCCAAATGAAGCCACTCCATCCACTATTGCTTCCAAGAATTTTCCAGAGCTGAATATTAACCTATCCACATCCATCGAGGAGGACAATGGATAAAGAACCTGAGTGGTCTTTCTGGGCCAAGAGTACAAATACTGGCTTTGTAACTGCTTCATATCCAACAAAGCATCTTAGATACTATATTACTGATAGAATTTATACACTTATGTTTTGAGCTAGCCTGGGCTATTATAATAAGACATTATTTTTAAAAAGCAACCCAAACCTCTGTTGATGTGATACATGTAGTTATTATAGTTTTTATTTTTAACTAGGTTCTACTTGAAAATCCATACATCATTTCTTTTATTTTTAAATTAACCATTCTATCTATTTATATCTCAAAGTATATCCCACTTCCTGTTTACCCTTCCACAAACACCTACATCCCAAATCTACACTCTCCCCACCCTTTGCCACCAGGAAGGTGCTCTTCTACCCTTCCGCCCTCTCCCAACCTACTTCTCCAGCATCTTCCTATGCTGGGGCATCAAGCCTCCACAGGACCAAGGGTGTTCCCTCTCATTGGTGTCAGGCAATGTCATCCTCTGCTACCTATGTATCTGGAGTCATGGATCCCTCCCTCTACAAGGTAGGATCCACACATCATTTCTTAAAGTTTCTTTTTAAATTAAAAAAAAATGGAAAAAAGAAAGACAGAGGGAGGGAAGAAAGAGAGAGAGAGGGGGGAGGGAGAGAGGAAGGTGGGGGGAAGTAGGGAGAGAGGGAGGGAGGGAGGGAGGAAGGAAGGAAGGAAGGAAGGAAGGAAGGAAGGAAGGAAGGAAGGAAGGAAGGAAGTTCTTTGGACATACTGCTGTATCCATAGGCTTTTCCACCTATATCCCAGTTCCTGAAATAACAAATCTGAGAATTAACATTCATGAATACATGATTAGTCCATAAGCTTGGTTCATTTGCTGACTAGTTCATAACTTGTTTAACCCATTTATTCAATTCTATATGTGCCACAGGGCTGGTTACCTCTCCTCAGTTTCATGTGTCTGTCTTCTTATATTTTCCAGTGAATCTCTTCACACAGCTGACTCTATTCCAGAGTTCCTCTCCCTACTGGGAATACTACCTCCTATTCCCATCAGCTATTTATTGACAGGTGGTACCTCCATACAGTACATAATAGATTTTGTGGGCATACTGCCATTCAAATTACTTGCAATGTCTTCACACTTGGACTTATATAATTTGGGATGTTACATACATTTTGTAAGTTGTCATATTTCCTCAGATTTAGTGATGGCTTCCAATTTTTAAAAATAGTTTTGAATTCTACAAACAATGTATTGAATAGGCAATTATATAAGAATTATCAGTGGCTTACTCGTGATGTCCTTGTGACTATAAAGTGAAATATTTGCAAGTTAGTTAAGTAACTCCGATGTGCTTTGTTCTCAAAGTTGAAAACATAGATGCTGATGACCTTCACACTTGAAAAGGCTCTTACCTAAGTTGCAGCTCAGTTCTCCTAACACTTTATGAATGGGTTTATCTTATTTAAATGTACCCTACACACAGTTTATCATTACCAGCTTTTCTTGGAATATACAGCAAACATTTTCTTACTTACTGATTATGACACATATATTATAACATATTACAAAGTTTAAAGGCCAGGTAAATCTTGCTATTGCTGTCACATTACATTTTCTGGAGGGTTGTGAGCAAATGTCTATTCACTCCAGATATGGGAGTAACTACCGACAAAACCAAAATTCCACATCTGATTTGAGACTATGGTAATTCTCCCCCTCTCATTTATGGAAATTTAACTTTTTCAGCCTTCATTTCTGCAAGGTCTATGTGAATATGGTATCTGTTACGGAGAATGAGCTTCCTCGAGTTCTACACACAATTCTACAAATAGCAGTCTTATTATCTCTTTACAACACAATTATTTTCATACTTCCAACTTAATCTTTTAATGTGTACTGTATTATAATAATAATAACTAGTATATGTAGCAAGTCACTGAACTGGGCAAAATATTTTCTTCAGGACCTGTTGACATTATTGCTGCGCATGTTGAAGTACTTACCTATGGTTCCTACTTAATAGGTTCCTGCATGTAGTTGGCTTGTCTTTTTTTAACCTCCAAACACATGACTTATGACTCTGTTGGTGGAGTAGGAGAAACACTCAGGACCAGGGATCAGTTTTAGAGCATTTTCCTAGCATGTACCAGTCTGGCATCTCTGAGTTCACAGTCTGATTCTACACAATAAAACTGAGTTCTACATCTTATTTCATTTTCTGCTCATCTTTTGTTGAAGTATTGGATCTAACACTTATAGGTATTTCCAAAGACTTTGACATAAGCTCTCAAATTCAAATACAAGAAAAACATTCAAATTGTATAAAAGAAAGTGTCTGTTTCTACTTCTAATGCCTTTTCTAACTGTTCATTTTGATATTTCCAACTAAAAATCTTTAGTGTCTATTAAATTAAGAGTTCCAAATTTTATTTTTGACAGGCTAATTTCCTTTCTCAAAGAAAATTGAGTTAATATTTTAATAGCAGATATTTCTTTTCTTCCATACCAGTGGGTATTAACTTGTGGGTTACAACCCTTTTGGGGGCTGAATTACCCTTTTGTTAGTGTCACATATTAGATATCCTGAATATCATATATTTATATTATGACTCATAACAGTATCAAAATTGCAATTATGAATTAGCAATGAAAATAATGTTATAGTTGGTGGTCACCACAACATGAGTAACTCTATAAAAATGTGGTAGCACTAGGAAGATTAAGAACCACTGTTCTAAATTATTGATCATTTGGAAAAGAAAAGTAATTAAATGCAAATATATCTATAGTCAATTTTATAATTGTGAATATGTGTAACCAATTTATAAATGATAATGATTATGTGAAAAGGAAACTTACATTACACATTATAAAGGAATCCAGGTAGATAGATATGCTATAAATAAATTAAAATATGGTGCTTTTCCTTTTTAATTGGATACTAGTACATGTATGTTGCTGAAATTTTTAAATCCAATAATAATTTTATTTGGAATAGAAACAATGTGATAATGCATTATCAAATACTTCTGCAAAAGTAAGTTGAGAATCAGGATTTTTGATCCACTTCTTTATGCCAAGTCTAAAAAATTAAACTTCTTTTAGATCAGCCTTACAAATTGTCTGGAAATTAAATTGAAACTTTCAAGCATAAAAAATAAAACAAGAAGCAGATGGGTCTATGATTCTTTAGAGAGCTGTCTGTTTCTCCTTGTGATCAACAGAAAGGCAAGAGAGGAAAATATAATAGAACACTCAAGTTTTCCAACACATCGCAGCTCTGCATGTGTTCAATAAACAGTCAAATGTATTTGTGTTAGAACACACATTCTGGGCTGGGAAGATGGCTCAGTGGTTAAGAGCATTGGCTGCTCTTCCAGAAGTCCTGAGTTCAATTCCCAGCAACCACATGGTGGCTCACAACCATCTGTAATGGGATCTGATGCCCACTTCTGGTGTGTCTGAAGACAGCTACAGTGTACTCATGTACATAAAATAAATATATCTTTAAAAAAAAACTATTGATTGAATAGAGAACAAAATAAAAAAAACCTTCTTTAAAAAAAAAAAAAAGAACACACATTCTATGTTGATGCCAAAATGTCTTGGGACTCAGTTTTTAATATTTGAATTAAGTTTCTAGAATATATTTAAGTTATTGGTGGTATATATTACCTTACTTTTGCTTAAAGACTATGGTATAAGGCATCTATGGAATGTTTGGAAATAGTAGAAATCTTGAATTAGTCTTTATTATTTCAAGTTGACATGCAGATACTTGGGAAATCTACAGAGCAAGTAAATACAAGAATCCCTCACGGTCACATTTCAACATGTGGAATGGTTGATTTTAGTTTTTAGTGTCCACAAAAAACCATAAAACAATATTTTAGTCCATAATCACTCATCTTAACTCATGACTCTGACACAAACAACTAATTGCTATCACTGTTGTTGAAGTCTTTTAAAGAAGCATGCGGAGAAAAAAGAATTTGATGTTGAAAAATAAGAAAATAAGAAGATAATCTAAAATAGATTTTTAAGACTTATGAATTGTTAACCCTCCCATATTGCATTATTAAAATAAGTACACTCCATTTGTGGGTCAAAAATAAAATGGTCCTACATGCTGTAAAGTCTTGATTTTCATCTTCCAATAAACTCACACATGTTGCAGAAATTGTTCCAAAATCATCTTCTGGTTCCTAAGACACTCACTTGTTTTGGAATTTGAAACGTTTTAGGTTTTTCTTTTATTTTAGTTATAATATAATCACATCATTTCTCTCCTCTCTTTTCTCCCTCCAAATTATCTAATATACACCTGATTATCTTGCAGAAGGACACGAAGTTTGCAGGAACCAGAGGATCGTCGCGTTTGCTGTGAGCCTGTGTCTCCTAGTAATGTCAGAAGCTTTACCCATAAAGTCTCATCAATGTGACTTCCCATTGTGAGCTGAACAAGGATTGCATCAATGAACATTCTCAAGTAGACAGAGTAAAGCCCATGACACCTGAAATAGACACTCATTCTTATGTTATTTCTATGGTAATGTTTCTTTGTCCCAGTATTAAAACTAGTGACTTATACCATGTTCTCAGTCTCATCCTGTTGCTATCCCCCTGACAGAATGATCACGTTGCCAAAACATTTATGAATGATATTTATGGTTAAAAACATCCTATTTTTCTCACTGAATTGAACTCTAGTCAAATTTTCTCAGATGTAATTTTTTTAAGCTAAAATATTTATTTGCTTTTTCATTTTTTACTATCTCACATCAGGAAACGTTTATCTTCACTAACAGACACCTGCCTTTCCCTATTTCAAAAGAAGTAGGTTTCCAAGGAATATGGTCATCACATTTTGATATTTGATTGTTCAATGCCAACATTGTCTATTCTCTCCTGCAGTGATCTTGATTTCATTATCTTCTCATATTTAATTCAGTTCATATTGCACAAATATTCTCATATCTTTTTAAAATCTCTCTTGTTCTCCACTTACAATGTTTTCATAAGGGTCCTACTTTGTGGACTGGCCCAATAGTCTGTTACCTGGTCTCTGGATTCCAATACTGCCAACTGCCTACATTAATAAAACTGCAAAACATGATTTTGAGACACACAATGCACATTGATTTTTATGCCCTATTAAAAGCCTTTTTTTTAAAATCACCAACGGTGGTTTCTATATTGTACTCCATAGCCATCAATTAAAATGCAGTGAGATTAGGAGGAAATAAAGCCCAATTCCCTGGACCAGGAAGATTCTGAAATAGTGCATATCACTATTTATTCCCGAAAACCTGTCAGAACATTTTCAGTTTAAAGATATTTGAATGAAATAAGGTAGTTTAATACACAGTATTTCCCAAACATTTCTTTTCATGAATCCTGGGCTGTAAAGAAGGAGAATCATAAATGTCTATGAACACAATTTGTGAAGATCTGGTCTATGTGATCATCCCAGTCTATTATTATTATTATTATTATTATTATTATTATTATTCATTTTATTTATTTACATTTCAAATGTTATTCCCCTTCCTGGTTTCCCCTTGCAAACCCCTTCTCCCATCCCCCACTAACTCCTGCTTCAATAAGATGTTTCCCCACCTACCACTCCCAAATCTTGCCTCCCCGCCCTAGCATTCCTCTACACTGGGGTATTGAGCCCTCACAGATCTAAGGGCCTCCTCTCCCATTTATTACAGATAAGGCCATCCTCTGCTACATATGCAGCTGGAGACATGGGTCCCTCCATGTGTATTCTTTGGTTGGTGGTGTAGTCCCTGGGAGCCCTGTGGAGTCTGGTTGGTTGATATTGTTGTTCTTCCTATGAGATTGCAAGCCTCTTCAGCTCCTTTAGTCCTGCCCCTAACTCCTCCATTGGGGTCTGTCCTCGGCCCCATAGTTGGCTGCAAGCATCCACATCTTTACAGGTAAGGCTCTGGCAGAGCCTCTCAGGAGACAGCTATAATAAGCTCCTGTCAACAAGCACTTCTTGGCATCAGCAAAACCCATATTTATTTGTAGCCATATAAGATGCTCCTAACTCTATCCTCACATAAACTGGACTGGTCCATGCATCCTTAACTTGTGAGTGGGTCACATGTAGCCCTTGTATTCTAACTACTGTTGTGCTCTCTTGTTGAGAAACTTCTGCCCCACTCTTTCTATGAGACCAAGAGTCATCTTCTTTACCATGATGCTCAGCTTTGTCTGATTTTCAGTCATATGAAAACAATCTCTACATCTTACCAGCTAAGGCCATGGTATCTATACAGTTTTATTTCTGGGTCAGTTCCAAAAGACTGTGAGATGACATTCAGCCAGTGTACAACCTGGTTCCCCAAATAACACTCATCTATCTGCATTCTTAGTTTACTTGTATACTTCATAATATTCTGATGCTACAGAGTAAAATAAAATAGGTTATTTGTATTTTTATTTTCTATATCATATTGGTATTCTGATACAGCAGTGGTAATCAGTAAGTATTAAATGGAAAAAAATCTAACTTTGGATTTTAAGTCTCTGTTCATATATTTCTTTTTTATCCTGCAATAGAAATGCAAAAATTCAGTAATTGTTATTAACATGCAATAGGCAAACTAGAATGAAAATATAATTAAAATTTTAAGAATCATCTGAGGATATTCCGAGATTCTGGGTTAATATCCCCTTATCAGTGACTGCATACCATGTGTGTTCTTTTGTGATTGGGTTACCTCACTAAGGATGATATTTTCAAGTTCTGACCATTTGCCCAGGAATTTCGTGAATTCATTATTTTTAATTGCAGAGTAGTATTCCATTGTGTAAATATACCACATCTTCTGAATCCATTCCTCCGTTGATTTCCAAGAAGATGGAAGGAGAGACCCCTAGTCCTGGAAAGACTGGATGTAGGGGAATGCCAAGACAGAGAAGCGAGAGGTGGTTGAATGGGGAAAAGAAGGAGGGAAGGGGGCTTATGGGACTTTCGGGGAGGGAGGAAATGGGAAAGGGGAAATCATTTGGAATGTAAATAAAAAAAACTTAGAAAATAAAATTAAATTTAAAAAAAAAGAAATTAAAAGTGGAGACATCAAAAAAAATCATCTGAGGAGATATTTTATTTCTTTTCCATTTGGAAGAATATCATAAAGAAAGCAAATCTTGGAGGGTTAAATTAATTATTGAAGCTGTTGCAGCACTATAGTCATTTGAATTTAGGAAAGATGGACAAACTAGCATAGCAATCCTTAGCAGGATGGTGTCAAAGCCACTGCAGGGAAAGATACATATAAAATGAATAATTAATTTTAACCAAACATCCAGGGTAAGTCTAGGAAAGAAGATTTTACTAGAACAGGGCAGGAAACAGTCAAAGTAATAAAAGGAAAATCAACTCTGCATGTAAACCTTCATTTGTAGGCAAACCATCAATATTTGGAGCTACTGTTCTTAAAATCAAGTCAAATAAATAAATATCTGACACCACTCAAACAATTTTGAGTAAAAATAAAATCTTACACATTAAATAATTGAAATGAAATTGAAGCACCTGTGCATAGATAATGAGATTTTATAATATTGTTCTTTAAGGCTACAACCCTAAGAAACCTCTACTCATCCTTTGCATATCTTCTCAAGGTTGATAACAGAAGTTCCTCCATGAACCTTACTTCGGTTCACTATAGCAAAATAACCCACTGAATAACCCCAGGACTCAATCTACCATGGTCAACATGCAAAGACCACCCAAACCTGTTCTTTACTCTTCCTCCTTCTCAATAGCAAAACCCTAGTTATATAGGGATACCGTTGTTGTTTGTGTTGTTGTTGTATTTGTTTTAGTGTAGCCAAGCTACACCCACTATTAGGAATGAGTGGAGATACTTGAGGCTTCTTCAGAAGACTGTATTTATTAGGGGCTGAATTCATCTGGGTGCATTCTATGGCTCTTCTGACACCAAGGAAACGATGGTAGCTAGAGAAAATAATTAAGCATCACATATAGTGGTCAGGAAGAGATAAAATACTTTCAACACAAGTTGGAAGAATTGATTGTTTGGGTATCAAGACATAGAATTTCCCCTCCACTGCTTTTAGAAATTTTTTTCTTTATATCAGAGCTTATGTTTTTCTCTTGTCTGTGTTCCATAAAAATACAAAACTGAGAAATGATGCTGATTTTAGATCACTATTTATCTAACTTGTCCTACTTAGTAATGTGTGCTGAACTCCATGCCTCACTGTCTTCCTTAAGTATGTTCAAAGGGATGTTAGACATCTGGAAAATATTATCATCAGATTCTTTTAGATGAATGACATATAAAATACTCATAGTTTTTATTGTTATTATCTTTTTAATCTTACCAGAACTCATGAGTTGCGTTGTAGAATATAAAATTCTTTCATGACTGAAGTAAGTAAATGTTATGCAATGATAAATTAATTAGAGAACTTCAAAATGTTGAATAAGCATAATCATCAGCACATTTGTCTAAATTGTTGGATTGAAGAGGTGTTCTTTGTGCATCTGTAATTTGATCAAGGTGACCTGAGAATGCTTTTTATGAAGGCAAGACTTGCTTTGACTGTAACTAAGGAAACCTACATTAAAATAATTATGTTTAGCTGTGTTCAAAGATATTAAAAAATATATGAAGAAAGTGGAGACAAAGCATGAATAAAAAGGAAGAAACTAAAAGATAAAAACTGATAATGTTCCAAACGTTAGTCAGTAGAGATTGTACCTGATTTAAATAAATGAATTTGTATTCTCTGTGAGCTTCATTATCACAAGTCCAATTCTAGAAGTTAAGCTATAATAAATCCATAAAATAATCCTGTTATTTGAATGTGTTTGATGGGCCAACTGGCAATGGTCAATTAGCTGTGGTGGTCATAAGGATCCCTTTTCTTAAATACACCACCCCTACAGGAGTGTTACTTTGTCCAATATTATAAACCAAACAGTGACACTCAAACTACAACTGATCTAAGAAACCTAGCTTAAAACATTATTGCAAAATTTATATAAGAAATAAGATATGTTTAATAATTTTTCCTGTCTTCAACAAAACTTTCATTTAATCTCACCTTTTCTTATTATTTAACTTCATATTATCTCTCCTAAAAATACAACTTCTCAACTTTTCAATTTTCATTTTAATGAGCAATTGCTTGAACCAGAAAAACACTTCATTTCTTTAAATGTGTTGCCCTATGAAATGAGATTATTATTTTTGCTTCCCCAGCTGCAGCTACGATCCTCCAGGTTTGCTCTTTGCTGTCTTCAATTCATGCATCTCTGTAGTCATCCAACCTCCACCCCCTACATTCTACCTTGACCCTGTTTCTTGAAGAATAAGATTTGTCACTGTGACCACTATCTGCTTTGTTAAACAGATTTTTTTTGCTATTACAGAAAGATTGGGATGGAAGAATTGTTTCAGCGGATGGTTTCTAAGTTGTTAGTCCGTGCTCAGCTACTTCTGACATAAGACATAGCATTATAGTGATAGAAGCTGGTGGAAGAGGAGGAAGCTGTTCACATTAGAGTAACTAAGATTATAAATGGAAGATCCTAGGACAGCATGTGACCCCTAAGATCATGACGCAGATAACATTTCCTATAGCAAGGGTCTACATCCTATCACTGCCATCAAATAGTAAAGCTATCAATCAATTACCCACTGATGCATGTAGAACCCACATTGAGCAATCATTTCTCAAGGACATAATACACACACTCGAGACCAGTCCTTAAACACATCCCTTATCTGGGGGATATTTAATACTCAAATTATATAATCCACAGGCTAACCCAAATTTCATGGTCTGTTTCATCTTACATAACCTGCCACTTTATTTTGTCACAAGGGATCCATCCCTTCTCCTCAATATACTCAGGTTCCTTGTTTTCATTAATTTACTACGTGGATGTGGTGTAACTCAATGATTCTTCTTTCTCCAGTTCTGTCTTCTGCCAATTGTTATATGGCTTGATTTCCCCTTGTTTATGGATCACACTCAACTACAGACTGTCCATTCTCCAGCTGACCAGTCTATATTTAACATCCATCCATATACTTGTTCCTTTTTCTGAACCTAGACCTGTCCTTTCACCTTTGTGTCAACTTACTCTGAAACCTGTGACTCCAAACTACTTGACTGAAAGTAGCAATTTCTTCCCTGCAGCACCTTTAAGTTCTTTGTCTCATACATCCCTCATTTGTATCACAGCTCTGCTTCTTCTTTGAAACTCCCTGCCTATTTAAATCTTTATCAACACTCTGTAACCTACATACAAGCATGTATGCAGATATATTTACA
Source organism: Tokudaia tokunoshimensis (assembly GCA_036184795.1). Lineage (NCBI taxonomy): Eukaryota > Metazoa > Chordata > Mammalia > Rodentia > Muridae > Tokudaia > Tokudaia tokunoshimensis. The sequence goes on from BTHU01000016.1 coordinate 21,769,368, forward strand.
GTGTAATTTGTGATGTGTGAGAGTTAATATTAGTAATAAAGATTAGAATAAAAGAGCCTGTAATTTTCTCATTCAAATTAACAAAGTGGGCATAGCTGGAAATTTGCTGCTATAAAAAATATAAAGCCTTGTGAATATATTGATAGTCAATAAATTCTAACACTATGTAAAAACACAAAAATTCTAATCTGGGTCTTACATGACACACAGATGATATCAAGTCCTCTTGAAGTCTTCACCCCAAATTTTTGTCCCCTCTTTGTCTTTCAAGAAAGTTGTTACCACCAAATATGACACAAAAATGTACCTACTATTTATTCTTTATTGAGTGTTCTTCTCTGGTGTATTTGCTACATCAGTGAAAAGAATCTTTGTTATTTTGCTCAATGAAATAACCTAACTTAGATCATTGGGCAGAGTAGTATCTCAGTAAAAATTTGTGTCAGTTTTATGGTTATGATTGTTACTTAGTATTTTCCCTTTATGTGAAAACTTAAATACCCTGAAAATATTTGTTGATGTTCTTTCTTTGCTCTCCATTGCTTTACCTAAAGAGTAGCCATGGTTTATAGCAAAGGGTCAAGAGAGAAAGCATTTCTAATCAAACAACAACAGCAAAAATCCTACCAAAGATCCTAAGCAAAGATGACTAGTTAAAATAAATTTCTGTTACAAATCTAAGGGAGGGTAGTATGAACTCAGAAACTCATGTGCCTGACCTGTCAGTTCATCTCTCCCCTGCAATGCCTGTGAAAAGATTCATGAGTTTTTAGCATTTCTGTGCATCATGTTTCTCATTCATGAAGTAGAAGCAATACCTCATATCTTATGATTGTTGAAAATGAAATGTTAATCTATGTTATGTATGTTTAGCATTGCCTATAGTAGGCATACTACACATATGATCTAAAGGAGGAGGGATGCATTAGCAAGATCATTTGCTTTGCAGGTATAACCCTAAGTTTTCACAACCATTTATCTGAGATCCCCATTCTTTGATGTTCTTGCAATTTCTGTGACCCTCATTAACTCACCAAAGTACTCAGACCTCAGTCTTCCAACCAATGAAAATAGGAGATTGATCGAGTTAACTTCATAGATTCCTAGCAACATTAAACATTCAAGCTTAAACGTTCAGGAGCAATTCAGATTTTTTTTTGCAACAAAATCAACTCTTGCCATTGAACATGACAGCTCAGACATTTCTTTTCAGAGTGATGCTAATGGCTGTATTCAGGGGCAGCATGGGATCTGTGTTCCACCTTGATTACGAGGGAGCAGCACAGCCGATGTTCACCTCCATCCCTGGAGCAATGACTCTTTATATTTAATGAAGAGAATTCTTGTAAAGAAGCGAAAGGACAATCAGTGACTAACTAAGGACAATAATAGTGAGGACACCAGAGATACTCAATGTAATGAGAAATAGGCGGGTGTGGATATTGAGAAGGAGACATCTGTTATGTACATATCAGCCTTCTGTGAATACTAGGGTCAAACTGCTGATTAAGCAAAACTAGACTAGGAGAGGATAACTTACTGTTGATTCATTTGGAAAACAGTTAGAATTTTAAAATGACTTAGATAATTAGTCTTTTAAATACGTTTGGATTAATGATGAGCTCTTCCCATACTCTGATAATTGAAGCCACCAAAATGGTCCAATATGCACCTTAAAGATGATTTGAAAATATACACAGCTCAAGTCAAGCCTTCAGAGTACAGATTTTTTTTTTTGTCATCATTTACTATGAGAAAACACTTGGTCTTCAGGAGAAATGGAATATGTAGAAACTTCATTAAATATTGTACACTGTGGCTGGAGAGATAATTTAAAGGTAAAAAAGAACACTGATTGCTCTTCCAGATGACCAGAGATTATGTTTCCAGCACCCACAGTGTGGCTCACAACTGTCTGTAACTCAGGTTCCAAGGACTTTACACACTTTTCTGACTTCCTTAGGTTCCAGGCACCAAAGTAGCTCACAGACATACATGCCATCAGAACACCCATATACATAAAATAAAATTATAATTTCTATTTAAAAAAAAACTTCTTGCAACATAACCTTAGGAAGGCAGGACCCACATAGTCCTGGATTCTTCTCCATATCATCATCTCTATGCCATTGCACTGCAAAGTAGTAGCAGCCTCAATATATTTGGGCCCTTTAACAGCTGACATTCTTATACTCTGCCACTTGGAACTGGCCCCTGGCATCTCACACTGGCATTCACAGTCTCCACTGTTTCTGGGTTCAGAGATATAAGAACACATATTCCAATGCCAGATTGCTGTATTCAAATCTTTATCCTGGCAATTACTATGTGTGCCTCATTTTGGACAGGATATATAGTTTGCTCGTGGCTGTTACCTTACCTGTAAAATTAGAATAATTATACTAAATAGATGATAATGCCATGGGAATAATTTCAGACTGTGGCACTTTATGCTTAGCTAGCACATGTTGTTTTAAGTCTCTGTCAATTGACTAAAGCTGAATTAATTTATAGATGACTGATTATGTTTCTACTCTTCTTATTTATCTAGGAACAAACATTGTTCTTTTATTTTGTTTTTAATTTTTTTATTTTCTACATTTTTTATTTATATTCCCAATGATTTCCCCTTTCCCATCCCCCCCTCCCTGAAAGTTCCATAAGCCTTCTTGCCTCCCCCTGTTCCCCATTCAACCCCCTACCTCTTCTCTGTCCTGGTATTCCCATGCACTGATATATCCAGTCTTTCCAGGACCAGGTGTCTATCCTTCCTTCTTCTTGGAAATCAATCAATATGTGAACTGTGTCTTGGGTATTCTGAGGTTCTGATTTAATATTCCGTTATCAGTGAATGCATACCATGTGTGTTCTTTTGTGATTGGGGTACTAAGGATGATATTTTCCAGTTCTGACCATTTGACTAAGAATTTCATGAATTCACTGATTTAATTGCAGAGTAGTATTCCATTGTGTAAATATACCACATCTTCTGTAACCATTCCTCCGCTGAGGGACATCTAGGTTATTTCCAGCTTCTGGCTATTATAAATAAGGTTGCTATGAACATAGTGGAGCATGTGTCCTTATTGCATGTAGGTAAAGCCTCTGGGTATATGCCCAGGAGATGTATAACAGGATCCTCCAGGAGTGTCATGCCCAGTTTTCTGAGTTACCACCAGACTGCTTTCCAGAGTGGTTGTACCTATTTGCAATCCCACCAGCAGTGGAGGAGTGTTCCTCTTTCTCCACATGTTCCCCAACACCTTTGTCTCCTGTGTTTTTGATCTTAGTCATCCTGACTGGTGTGAGTTGGAATCTCAGGGTTGTTTTGATTTGCATTTCCCTAATGACTAAGGATGTTGAACATTTCTTTAGGTGCTTCTCAGTCATTAGATATTCTTCAGGTGAAAATTCTTTGTTTAGCTCTGCACCCCATTTTTAATAGGGTTATGTGGTTCTCTGAGTCTAACTTCTTGAGTTCATTGTATATACTGGATATTAGCCCTCTGTTGGATATAGGGTTGGTAAAGATCTTTTCCCAATTTGTTGGCTGCTGCTTTGTCCTTTTGACAGTGTCCTTTGCCTTACAGAAACTTTGTAATTTTATGAGGTCCCATTTGTCAATTCTAGATCTTAGAGCATAAGATATTGATGTTCTGTTCACGAAATTCTCCCCTGTGACCATGTGTTCAAGGCTCTTCCCTAGTTCCTGTTCTATTAGTTTCAGTGTGTCTGATTTTATGTGAAGGTCCTTGATTCACTTGGAGTTGAGCTTAGTACAAGGAGATAAGAATGGATCGATTTGCATTCTTCTGCAGGCTGACCTCCAGTTGAACCAGCACCATTTGTTGAAAAGGCTATCTTTTTTCCACTAGATGGTTTTAGCTCCTTTGTCAAAGATCAAGGGACAATAGGCGTGTGGATTCATATCTGGGTCTTCAAATCTCTTCCATTGATCTACATGCCTGTCACTGTACCAATACCATGCAGTTTTTAATACTATTGCTCTGTAGTACAGCTTGAGGTCCAGGATACTGATTCCCCCAGAAGTTCTTTTACTGTTGAGAATAGATTTAGCTATCCTGGGTTTCCTGTTATTCCAGAAGAATTTTTGAATTGCTCTTTCTAACTCTATGAAGAATTGAGTTGGGATTTTGATGGGGATTGCCTTGAATCTGTATACTGCTTTTGGCAAGATGGTCATTTTTACTATATTAATCCTGTCAATCCATGAGCACAGAAGATTTTTCCATCTTCTGACGTATTCTTCATTTTCTTTCTTCAGAGACTTGAGGTTCTTGTTATACAGATCTTTCACTTGTTTCGTTAGAGTCACACCAAGATACTTTATATTGTTTGTGGCTATCGTGAAGGGTATTATTTCTCTTACTTCTTTTTCAGCCTGCTTATCCTGTGAGTATAGGAAGGCTACTGACTTGCTTGAGTTGATTTTATATCCAGCCACTTTGTTGAAGTTGTTTGTCAGTTGTAGGAGTTCTCTGGTGGAGTTCTTTGGGTCACTAAAGTATACAATCATATCTTCTGCAAATAGTGATAGTTTGACTTCTTCCTTTCCAATTGGTATCCCTTTGACCTTTTTTTGTAGTCTAATTGCTCTAGCTAGAACTTCAAGTACTATATTGAAAAGATGTGGAGAGAGAGTACAGCCTTGTCTAGTCCCTGATTTTAGTGGGATTGCTTCAAGTTTCTCTCCATTTAGATTAATGTTGGCTACCGGTTTGTTGTAAATTGCTTTTACTATGTTTAGATATGGGCCTTGAATTTATGATATTTCCAAGACTTTTAGCATGAAAGGATACTGAATTTTGTCAAATGCTTTTTCAGCATCTAATGAAATAACCATGTGATTTTTTTTTGAGATTTTTTATGTAGTGAATTACATTGATGGACTTCCTTATATTGAACCAACCCTGCACCCCTGGGATGAAGCCTACTAGATCGTGGTGAATGATCGTTTTGATGTCTTCTTGGATTCGATTGGCAAGAATTTTATTGAGTATTTTTGCATTGATGTTCATAAGAGAAATTGGTCTGAAATTCTCTTTCTTTGTCGGATCATTGTGTGATTTTGGTATTAGCGCAAGTGTCGCTTTATAGAATGAGTTGGGTAGTGTTCCTTCTATTTCTATTTTGTGGAATATATTGAATAGTATTGGTGTTAGGTCTTCTTTGAAGTTCTGATAGAATTCTGCACTAAAATTATCTGGTACTGTGCTTTTTTTGGTTAGAAGACTTCCAATGACGACTTCTATTTCTTCAGGGGTTATAGGACGGTTTAGATGGTCTATTTGATCCTGATTTAATTTTGGCATTTGGTATCTGTGTAGGAAATTGTCCATTCCCTCCAGATTTTCTATTTGAGTTGAATACAGGCTTTTGTAGTAGGATCTGATGATTTTTTTAATTTCCTCAGTTTCTGTTATTATCTCTCCCTTTTCATTTTTGATTTTGTTAGTTTGGATACTGTCTCTGTGCCCTCTGGCTAGTCTGGATAAGGGCTTATCTATCTTGTTGATTTTCATAAAGAACCAACTCCTAGTTTTGCTGATTCTTTGTATGGTTCTATTTGTTTCCACTTGATTGATTTCAGCCCTGAGTTTGATGATTCCCTGCCTTCTATCCTCTGTTCCAAGCGACTTTATGCTCGGTTATCTCTGCACTTGGAAGCATTGACTCCTCTGTTGCCAGATCAAAGATCAGAACAAACCTTTTTCAAAAATGAAGTACAAATCCTACTATTGAAAGTAATGGTAGCAGAAAATTTTAAAATATTTAAGTATTCAAGGTATTGCTTCTTTTATTAGTAAATCCTATAACTTCACTGATTCTTGCCTTTAAAATATTTTCATTGCATGCATGCACACACACACACACACACACAACTGAAACTTTAAGGAAAATATATCAGTTTTGTAATTATTAAAATATTGAGTATAGCAGTAGTATATATTTATTTCTCTGTGTAGGGTAAAATTCGATTGCAATGACTGGCATTAATATTTTCTTGAAAATGTTTTTAAGTTAGGATCACATACCATGGAACTACATTAAGGTGGCTCAGATGAGTTTTGGCAGTTCCTGACCCTTGGATGAATGGTGAAATATTAAAGATAGCCAGTTGCGTTTGACATTCTCTTAAACATTCATCTTCACTCCAATAAAGGAAGAAGGACAACGAGATCAACTCAGAAACCCCTTATCTTCATCTTGTCTATATGTCTGTAATTTTAATACCTGCCACACTGTAACTGGCTTTACCAGTTCAAGGATATAGATGATATTTCTTAAAGTCCTGTATTATTGAGCCACTCTTAGAAATAGGGGTTTCAAAAGTAAAGTATTAGAGCAATTTTTATGGCTAAAATAATGGTATACTTTTATCTATCTGAAACTGGAAGCAAACTTTAAGATTATAGTGTGGATATGTTTTGCCCAAAATGTATTAGGAACCAAAGCTTTTTATGCTGGTCAGCAAAGCCAAGAAACCAGAAAAAAATGTTCCAAATCTATTATATTAGGTACAGCTCTAAGCAAGCTAAAGTAGATACAGCCAAAGTAGCTCAGTCAATATTAATTAACCCTCCTCGACTTAATACAGAACTCTATGGCAGAAGCTTAGAGAATAAGAAAAGCCTCCATAAAACATCAACTTTGCTTTGATACCATTCTCTCTGGCCAACAGAAATAAATTTGAAACTATTATTATCAGCAGAAGGTAGAGAGATATATTTAATTGTCTTGCTAAATGTCTGAATCTTATTTGAAAACCAGGTCACTTGTTTTAGAGCATCACTGAAACAGGAAAAAAATTAAATACTACCACAGATGTCTGTTTTTCCTGCTTGAGAGAAGTAGAAAAACCAAAAAAAGCAAGTACTTTAGGTGTCAGTAAAATCATGGAGGTTGCTAAAGGCAACCAGACTAGTATTACCAGTCTAAACAAGGGCTCTGGATGTAGGACTTGGAGATGGTTTAGCAATTATGGTTTCAGGGAGGATAGCCTTAGGGAGAGTCACCATTTACTGGAGCAAAAGATGTGCAGGCCAGGTGGGTCCTGAAGAATAGGACATGGTATAGGCATGAAAAGGCCAGGTAAACTCAATTTATTGAGTTGATATGTGGGGTGTATGTCTAGGCCCAAGCCTAGAGGTTAGGGAAGGTGTAATGTTGGCTCTCTAGACAGGGTTGGGGCACTGGTTGTAAGACTTTAACTAGTTCTGAAAGTTGGTGAGGGCACAGGGAACATAGGATCAGACAAACAGAACAAATGGGATGGAACACAGGATTTATGAGCCTGGCCTGGTCATCATATCCTACACCTTAAGGGTTTGGTTATACACAAAATAATCCTTTTTCCCAAGCCTAGCACCAAGGAATTTTTTTTCTATGAATGTCTAGTATAATAAGTTAAATAATATATCCTTGATATAATTAAGATAGGTCAGCTCACCACACTCCTCATCTTTGAGGGCCTTTGTATAATACCGATGCTTCTCTGAAAATCCCATTATTCATCTCTCTATTTCCTTTCAAATCATTCATCGTTTAAATATCAATTCAAGCTTCACCTATTGCATAAGTAAGTCTTCAGCTGGAAAAAAACTCTTATGTTCCCAAAGCCTTTAGATGTATTTGAGGTAATCATCTTCCACTTATAAGATCATTATTGCAGAAATAGGTACAGAATGCCTACAAGCTACTGAAACACAAACATGCCCATTAGATTTTCTGTGCTTTGCAGATTTGCTGCAATACAACAGGATCACTGGGTAAGTACTATGTTTTATTATCTTTTGATAGATCTCTCTATTCAGACCCTAAGTTATCAGGAAACACTGCCTAGGATTTCTGAAGTCCAATGGACCAATAACTTAGCAAGTCACTTTTAAAATAGTTAATAAGCATCAATTCAGAAGTTTGATTATGCCAATTCTCTGCTTAAAACATGTAATGTATCTTTACTGTCTAAAATGAGAGATATGCCATTATGCAGCTACTTTTTGGGCTTAAATCAATGTAAAGACAACAAAAGGGAAAAGAGTTTTAGTTTGTAGTACAAAGAATGAAAGAGAGGAAGCACGGCACTCTAACAGCTGTCCTTTCTCTTCTTCTGAAGCTCTCATGTTCCTTTCAATAATAAACCAGATTCCATTTGACTTGTTTAAACATAGTCAACCTTCAGCTTTTTTCAAGATTTCACTTCCAGATAGTAAACCCCTTGCTTGAGAAAGTTTTCCCTATACTCTCTGGAATATCATATGCTGAGTCTAGCAATTGATCACATAGTTACATTGCATGCAATTAAATAGCAGATAGCTATATTCAAAAGAGAAAAAATTTGTTAATTAAGAAAATGGGGTGTTTGCTCCATATGAGATCTCAGCTGTTTGACTGCACCAATTGTTAATTAACAGTGGATTAGCTTCTAACATCAAGAAATTATTTTAATGTATGCTGTACCTTAATGCTTCCAGTTTATCAACAGCCGACACAACTGTGTTTCTTATCAATTAAAGTTATTCACCTAAGATGAGTAATATAGGTAAAGGTTTATACCTCAGGCATCAAAATCCTTTCATCTTCGTTGAATGTTAGGAAGTAGAGCTTTGTAGTCCTTTTTTTTTCCCCTGTATGGTTCTTTTTATCTTCCAGGATTTCTTTCATAGTCAGAGAAATAGACATGATTCTACCTGTCCTCATTATGCCATGAACTGAAACATGATCTAGCACCTAGGAAAGCATGTAGTCACTTAGTTAATACTACCAGTGCTCCATGCTGATGTCCTTTCCACACCGCATGCACAGCTCTCATTTAATTCCTTATATGATCTTCGAGGAAAGAGTAGAAATGAATGTTTGGGGACTTTCCTCCTGTAATCGCAATATGCCCCATATCTTATGTGCTGAACCATAAAACTCATGACTGCCAGGTCTGGGTTCAGTCAGAGAAGATGTACCTAACCTTCAAGAGACTAGAGGCTCCAGGGAGTTTAGAGGTCTGGTGGGGTGGTGGATTGGGGGTGGGGACATTCTCATGGAGACAGGGAGCAGGGAGGAGATATGGGATGTGGAACAGTCTGAGAGTGGACCGGGAAGGGAACAAAATCTGGAATTTTAAATAAATTAAATAAATAAATAAATAAATAAATAAATAAATAAATAAATAAATAAATAAATATTCAGTCTCCCCCAGAAAGTTTATGTCTGGTTAACTATTTTTACTAAGATAGAAACAATCTCATAGCTAACAACAAAGTATTTAGGTTTATTTGAGGATGAATCTCGTTTTCTATGCCCCCTCCAAGAATCATGAGAGCATTATTTGTAATTTACTGTCCACTGTAAAAGTGCAGTAGAACTCCTAAAAGTGTTTGTCATTGTATTGTGGCTGCATTCCCAAACCCGAATTGTTCAGCTACTTAGAGTTCCAATTTGAAGAGTTGTCCTCACTCTTAATAGCTCATTGCAATTCAGCTTTAGTTATTCCAGCAATAGTTTGAATGCACCAATCTCTCTCTGAGAAGCCACAACACACATTACACCTGTTTGGCCAATGTTAAAGGCAAAGGAGTTTTCCCTGTGTTTGTCCCTATTATTTGGGTCAAAATAAGAATTGTTGTTATTCCCATCTGTTCAGATTTAAATTTGCTGCTAAGCAAAGAAGGCATACTCTCCACTTCCTTGCCTCTGAAACTCAAATCTGGGAAACTAGTAACATAAAGCTGTCATTGTTTAGTCCTAAGAGATGAATGTACTTAGACATAGTTAAAGAAATCTTCAACATGTTAATTATATGTGATAAAGTTGATTTGAGATAGAATATTTTTTTAAATATTGACTGAAATTTATTTAAAAATATTTACTAGTAAGAGTAATTTTCAAAAGTGTTGTTGGAATATATAAAGTTAAGTCTTCAATAGTCAAATTGAAAAACAACCATGTATAGAAAGATAATTCATAATACTGATATGTTATATAGCTTGATATGTGCATGGGATATGGTTTGTGTTATGGAAGGATAGAAATACTTCCTTTGGCAATTAAAGCTATCATCTGTTGAGTGTTCCCTGGACCACTGGGTCTCTCTGTGTTACACCAAGCAACTTAAATTCTGGATTTTGGCCTTACCATAATAGAGCTGTATACATAACGCTACATTTCAACTAAACAGACCAATGCAAACACAAATGTTCTCTTACTAATTTTCCTAAATAAAGAATGAAATGACAATAGATTTTTCAAACAATTACTATGGGGGTGAATTTGATTAAATAATTTTTAAGAATACTGAAGTAAAAAGAACCTTCATGAATTTAAATTTTCTTTAAAATATTTCTTTACATTTTTTGTATGATTTTCAAAACATCTTCAATTCTTAGATACTTTTTAGCCTACAATGTCAATTGGATAGATGTATAGGCAATGTTAAGAGTTGTTAAAGTGTGGCCTCCAGAGAAACTACTTCAGCATTAACATCTGCAGTGACCTGGTGAGAAATATAGATTTGGGATCTACTCTAGACTACTGAGTTAGATATTCCTGTAGTACTGTCTGTTACCTTTGCTTTACCTCATTAGTGTGATTCAGGAGACTGTTGAAGTATGAGGTCTGTTGTTCTATTTCATATATGATTGAATAATTTCAATGAATCCTTCCCTACATGGTAGAAATTTACTGTAAGGAATAAATTTAAAGAGTAAGACTATGGAAATTGGGAACTGTATATCCAGTAATACTGGGAACACAATTTCTCCCTGTGGAGACTTAAATGCCTCATCAAAGTAATTGAAGAGACACGAGGAATGTTTTAACAGCTCTCAAAGACTTAACTGAAGACATTGACCTTAAAATCAAAGGTGTTTAATTGATAGGAAAAAATATAGATATTTGACTCTGCTCCAGGCTGTCATTCTTATAATTCACAGCTTAAGAGATTTCCTTTCAAATGAACATCGAAGAAGTGGACGTGCTAAATGTTAACAACAGTTCTGAAGTAATTTGTCAGTCTTGCCCTATGTGGGCAGAGGGAAACTTTCTTAAATGGCCATGTACCTACTGTTGCATATGTTTTTAATGATTGTTAGGTATTTGACAACTTGGATGTGTTAGTATACAAAATTGAATTTCCAGTAAATATGATGGTGTATTAAAGCTTTATAACTATTAATTAAAGTAGTTAATTAACACTAAAATACTGTTTGGGGGGTGTTATTTTTTTCTAGATGAAACAGTGCCATGGATAAAGCACTTTATCTTATTTTGGTAAGCAAAGAAAATGCTTGAATTACTGGTATTCAATTTTTTTTTATATATTTTTATTTACATTCAGAATAATTTCCCCTTTCCCCTTTCCTCCCTCCCCGAAAGTCCCATAAGCCCCCTTCCCTCCCTCTTTTCCCCATTCAACCCCCTCTCGTTTCTCTGTCTCGGCATTCCCCTACATCCAGTCTTTCCAGGACCAGGGGTCTCTCCTTCAATCTTCTTGGAAATCTATTGATATGAGTATTGTGTCTAGGGTATTCCGAGATTCTGGGTTAATATCCCCTTATCAGTGAGTGCATACTATGTGTGTTCTTTTGTCATTGGATTACCTCACTAAGGATGATATTTTCAAGTTCTGACCATTTGCGTAGGAATTTCGTGAATTCATTGTTTTTAATTGCAGAGTAGTATTCCATTGTGTAAATATACCACATCTTCTGAATCCATTCCTCCGTTGAGGGACATCTGGGTTTTTTCCAGCTTCTGGCTATTATAAATAAGGCTGCTATAAACATAGTGGGTAAATACCCAGAGGCTTTACCTGCATGCAATAAGGACACATGCTCCACTATGTTCAATTTTTTTATTAGATATATTCTTTATTTACATTTCAAATATTGTCCCTTTTCCTGGTTCCCCTCTCCCCCAAAAATCCCATTCCTCTACACTACGGCATCACAAGTCTTTCCAGGACCAAGGGCCTCTCCTCTGCTGCCTATGTATCTCGAGCGATGGGTAACTCCATGTGTACTATTTGCTTGATGGTTTTGTCCCTAGGAGATCTGGGAGTACTGGGTGACTTGTATTGTTCCTCCTGTGGTGCTGCAAACCCCTTCAGCTCCTTAGGTCCTTTCTCTAGCTCCCCCATTGGGGACCCTGTGCTCAGTTCAATGGCTGGCTGAGAGTGTCCCCCTCTGTATTTGTCATGCACTAGGAAAGCCTCCCAGGTGATAACTATATCAGGCTCTGGTCAGCCAGCCCTTTTGGGCATCCACAATAGTGTCTGGGTTTTATAACTCTATGTAGGATGGATCCCTGGGTGGGGTAGTCTCTGGATGGTCTTTCCCTCAGACTCTGCTCCACCTTTTGTCTCTATACCTTAGGAATATCGAATGGCTGAGAAGAACCTAAAGAATTGTTCAACATCCTTAGTCATCAGGGAATGCAGATAAATGCAACCCTGAGATTTCACCTCACATCAGTCAGAATGGCTAAGATAAAAAACTCAGGAGATAGCAGGTGCTGGAGAGGTTGTGGAGAAAAAGGAACACTCCTCCACTGCTGGTGAGATTGCAAGCTGGTACAACCACTCTGGAAATAAGTTTGGCAGTTCCTCAGAAAACTGGGCATGATACTACCAGAGGACCCTGTTATACCACTCCTGGGCATATACCCAGAGGATTATCCAGCATGTAATAAGGACACATGCTCCACTATGTTCATAGGAACCCTATTTATAATAGCCAGAAGCTGGAAAGAATCCAGATGTCCCTCAACGAAGGAATGGATACAGAAAAATGTGGTATATATACACAATGGAGTACTATTCAGCCATTAAAAACAATGAATTCATGAAATTCTTAGACAAATGGATGGAACTGGAAAATATCATCCTGTGTGACATAACCTAATCACAAAAGAACACACATGGTATGTATTCACTGATAAGTGGATATTAGCCCAGAAGCTTGGAATACTCGAGACACATTTCACATATCAAATGATGCCCAAGAAGGAGGAAGAACAAAGTATGGGCCCTTGGGTCATTTGTAGAAAGGGGAAAAAAGTACCCACAGAAGGCATTCAATTTTTATACCAAAAAGTTCTGCACCCAAAGCTGGAGAAAATGTAGTCTGTATAGTGACTGCTGTACAAGAATGAGGGTGTGAGTTGAGCACCTCAGATCCCAGGAATCCCTAACACCCATATGACAGGACAGACTCTTAACCCTAGTGTTTGGGAAGAGCAGAGGAAAGACCCTGAAACTAAATGGTCGATGAACCTAAACAAAATGATGAGAGTTAACTTTAGGTAGAGATCTTGTCTCAAAACTGAAGGGTGGAAATGAATGAAAGAAAGACACTGAACTTTGACTTCTGTCCTCCATATGTACATAAATACATGTACAACTAACAAGTATATATGCCACATAAACATCCATACTGTAACATTAACATGCACACATGCACATGCGAACACACACACACACACAGAGCGAGAGAGAGAGAGAGAGAGAGAGAGAGAGAGAGAGAGAGAGAGAGAGAGAGAGAGAGAGATACATGCACAGACAGAGAGAAACAGAGACAGACACACATACAGACAGAAACACACATATACACACACACACATGCATGCATGCACAGTCAGAAACACATACACAGATACACATGCAGATAGAAACACACAGACATCCTATCCACACTATCGTTTTGTAGTCTATTGGACCTTTTAAGTTAATGGAAATTTCACTGTAGCCAGGAAGGTCATCCAGGTCCAAACTTTGTGTCCCCTTGTCTGGGTGCTAGGGACTCTATGGCCAAACCATCTTTACAGGATCTTTTCTGCTACACCTTGCACTTAAAGAAATCATAGTTCACTGAGCTCATCCACTATTATTAAAATATGACAGTTTTGAATTATTTAACTTTAGTCTAAATAAACCAAGACCAGTTTTCATGAACAGATTACACAGCCAAGCATTAGCTCTGACGCACTTGCTATTTGATTTGTCATTAAAGCATAAAGGCTTCTTGTAAGAAAAGGAGTTCTGCCATTCTCATATTTTATAGTGTTTTGCCTAAAGTTTACCACACACTGTACAAACAGTTTGTGGCAACATAAAAAATGGCTCTGTTGCATCAAGTAGTATATACACACAGAAAACGAATAGACAAAAATCTGACAGGTGTTTTTCAAATAACAAATCACTCTAGCTTTAGTATAGAAAGCTTACATAAAGTGAAGCAAGCTCTTACTAACCATCTACTGTCTGCTGTTTACACTAATATGTTGTCTAAACAAAGATTACTCCTCCATGCTAGCATGTTTATTAGCACCTTCCTTGTTTGAGTTTTAATTTGGCATGGGGGAAATACCACAAATCCCCAATCCAAGGCAAAGCACTAAGGAATGCTGAAAACTGGAGAAATGAACATCTTAAGGAAAGAACCCACAAAATGTTTATTTAACACCAAATGATCAGCCCTGAAACCATATGCATGCAAGTGACACAATTAGCTTAATATGACCTGAGAAGATTATAGTAATATAATTAGGGATATGTATTTATATAATTAGGAATAATATATTTTGACAAAATTCTTCTTAGTATCATTATTGTCTCATAAATATAAATACACCTGAATTTTCTTGCATTATAATACTTTTAAAGAAAGGTTATTTTTTCTTCTTATTTCTGTTTTATTTTTTCCCTTTCTTGTCCACTAAGTTTAATCAGGCTGCTCACATGAGAATGGAAATCATGATTGTGTAGTTTAGCATGAACAACTTATCCATAAGTACACCTCTAATGACCATGATCCCAGTTCCCCCAGCAACTATTTACTGCCAATAGCTCCTCAGGAAAGGGTGGGGTCTTCTGAATTCCTCTCTCTCCTCTTTCTCTTAAACTTTATTCACCTATTTCTCTCCATACTAAAGTGAAGGTAATGCTACTAACTTGAGCAAGATCTTCCTGAGAACAGAAAGGAAATCTAAGTAAAGGACAAAAATGAAGATCCTACAGTTAGTAAACACACAACAAAGTAGCTTTGTGAGAGTAACTGTCACTGAGAGATTCCATGTATAATTTCAGTTTGATGGTATAATTTTTTTAATTGTGGCATACATAAAGAGGCAAGTGATCAATCAGTAAAAATAAGAAGAAACACTCTTTTGTAGGACAAAAATGTTTTAGTTGTGAAAATCAAGGAAAAGGGATACAATGTTTACAATGGTCACTTTGGATTTATTTGTCTTTATAAGCAAATTTCAACTCCCAATTTTTCTGATATTCTCTTTGTCTCCCTAGAATATTTGATCTGTCTTATGTCTTCACCAACCTTCCCTACACTAAAGCAGTTCAGGATTCATTTCAAAATATAGATATCATTGACCTGTTAAAAAAATTCAAGCTCTCGCATCTCATCACCTACTTTTGTATTCTTGGGTTATTTCAGATGATTCAAAGTTAACCTCTGCAAAATAGATTACTGGAACTCATTACACTGCTAGGCGTTTGAACAAGTGATACTCTCATCCACAGGCCCAAATATTAAAGTTAGTGACCATGTATGAAATCATCATGCCCAACTGCCAGAAAGTCTCTGTGTCCTACTTGCAGAGTTTACAGTCATCCCTACACAGGGTTGTCTTTTTACCAAGTTGTGTCTTTTTGTCTGTGTGTTTAAGGCTCTTTTCTCATTACACCTCCTTACTCTGCATGTTCCTTTCTACTCCACGTAGTACTTGATGACTTCAGAGTTTGCTGCCTGTTACGATTTACTCACTGACTTTTTATTAAAATTTGACAGTTTTGAAACTTCTTTTATACAGATATATTTTTTCTCACCATTGAAAATTTTATCCTTTCCCATATCTTAGAGTTCAATTAAGCATTCCATTCAGAGCTGTTGAAATAGAGGACTGGGCCGGGTGGATACAATGAGTAATAGTTAAATATTAAGCTTTTTGTATTTAGAACTTTTCTTTGCCCATTTTTTTGTTGTGGTGAAAAAGCCTGGGCCAAAAGGAACCAAGGTTATTCAGTCAGAACAGTGATTTGAAGCATATTTTAGATATGGCCAAGACAAAGCTTCCACCAATATTTAGTAAATAACATTCCATGTTGGAGTTTGTTGTTATATTAACCAGTCAAACCTAGGTAGTATGCTTTCAGATTAAAGGAAAGATTAAAAATCATTGTGGGCAACCTTGTATGTTGTGAAGGTATTGGTGTATGTGGTAGAAAATCATTCTATTTGCCTAAGGTTCTAGTTCTAGGTAGATGGTAAGATTTTTCTTTCCTGTTCTTTCCATGACTTTACAACTGTTTTCAGTACCCAGCTCAACATATCTCTTATATAAAAATCCCACAGCTTTAACACTGTCATGACATGAACACAATGAAATAAAATCCAAATGGTTTCTATGATTTGTTATTAGCACAGTATTGTGTGATTAATAGAATACTGTTAAATTTACTTTGAGAATTTTTAGAAAAGGTATAAAGGTATTCTCCAATTATATTATTACAAATAAGTCCAATGAAATTAATTACATATGTTTTGAATAGGATTTGGCAGTTTCCTGAAATAATTAGCAAAATAGGGGCCATATATTGGGGAAGTTCCACTAGTACCAGAGTTAAATTCTTCTATGAGCTGAAGCATTCACATTTTGGAGAGATATATAGCTTAAGTATGTTCATAAAGTTACCTATTTGATAAAGAGTTGTGCTGAAATCATTGCAGTCCAGTGTGAAAGTCTGTTCCATCAACTGTGATATATACACCTGACTTCTAAGTTCAGTTAATATTCCATAGTCTCCTCCCCAACATTGGATGTTGGTCTTAATTTTATGAGTAGATGTAACATTAGTACTGTCTTCACTAATCTACAGAACACTTAAAAATTAGCAATATGTTACATAAGCAGTTTGTACTTTATATCATATACTACTTTAACACATTTATAGAGAAATTATTCAGACACAGTTTTAAGAACTTAGAAATTACAAAGAATACAAATAAACTTGAAGTCATAGAGCTGGTATATAGTGGAGCCAAATGGAAGTATGTACATATGCTATTGCTGGGTGTGACCTTCATTAATCACCTCTCACCTGGATAATGAAAACACCTGTCCAGCTTCTATTTCTTCTTTTCTTGGTGATGTTTGTATTTACTCTAATATGGAGTTACTATTAAATCACTTCTAATATGGATTTCAGCACAGTGCCACATGGTAAAGGCTTGGGTAATTTCCCATCTTGAGCTTCTACCACTTCTGCTTTCTACTTCCTGATCCTTTATGCTGTACTACTTTTATCCTACTATTATGAAAGGTTTTCACCTTATTTCATGCTGCTTTTGGTCATGCACTGCAAGGAAAAACACAAGTACAATTACGGTCTAAATCCAGTATCAAAAAGACGATGAAGTAAAACTTTCTATGGTGACTCTTGCTATATTCAATCTGTATTAGACATTTCTGATCTCTCATAAGTATCTTAGAATTAGATGAGGCATTTAAGTCCCCACAGGGAAAAATTGTTTCCAATATCACTAGATATACAGTTCCCAATTTCCATCCTCTTTAAATTTATTCCTTACAGTAAAAATCTACTATGGAGGGAAGGATTCATTAAGATTATTCAATCCTATATGGAATAGAACAATGAACCTCACACTTCGAGAGGCTTCTTAATCACCACTGATGAGGTAAAGCAAAGTTAATGGACAATACTCCCAGAATATCTAACTCAGCAGTCTAGGGTAGATCCCAAATCTGTATTTCTCATTAGGTTACTGAAGATGTTAATGCTTCTTTCCCATATGTATCTTAGAATCTGAAAGCTATGTACTTGAAGAGGTAATCCTATATATCTAGTGTTATAGTTATGAAATTAATAAAAGCATAAAACCACCTGAATGAAATTTTTATTTCATTTAAATTTCTAGGAGACTATATTAAATAATTTACTATAATGCCTGGGTATAATTAGCTTCAATGTAATATTTAATTATTCTTGTATTTCACTCACCACATTTAGAACATTTAAATATTGTATTGTAAACTCTTATATCAAAGCTCACTGTCTTTTCTCCCTTATGAGAAAAGCCCTAATTAAATATTTGTTGCCTACCTGACTATATAGAGTTTTAAAATTAAGTAAATGGCATTTATGATATAAAATCAATGGGAATAACATATATTTAGACTTCTAAGATGGAAATAAATCAAACAAAATAGAGTTCTGGACATTGGACAAGATGATAATTTTTCTCCCAAGAGTATATAGAGGGGTAGAAGGGCACAAATAATACTTAGAAAAAGGGGAAACCTTTCTACATTGTACAGGATTTACAGTGAAGTAAAACATCTGCATTATCAGGGATGGAAGAGAAAGAGTTGGAAACTTATGGTTTAAAAGGATTTGGAACACTATAAGAGGAAAGAGCCAAGAAGTCAATGAGGGAGAAATATCAAGCCTGCTGAGCAGTGGTCAGAGCCAGGTTGCATCTGGTCGGTACAGACATTAAGAGATCTATGTCTCCTTCCTTGGCAATGACTCTTTCCAGCATGGATATGGGCATAATGAAGGTGGCCTTCATCATTGATTCTATGAAGAAGATCTTCAAGGACAACACAAAGTGAGAACATTGAACAAATAAATGCAAAATACAACTTTACCATTGTATTTTACAGTAGACCTGTTAGGTCTAGATAAATTGATACATATGTTTTACTCAAACAATTTCCTTAAAATTTTCCGTGATATAAATTACAGAACTAACTGGACAGTTTTAATATATATTTAATATATTGCTCATGGTGAGGTTGTATTTTGTGTTAAAATGTTCCATTACTGTAGTGTCTAAAATGCTTTAAGAATCCAATATACAGAAGGAAGTAAATGATTACAAGTAATGTCAAATGTCTTTGTTTGCTTGACTATTTAAAGAATAATAAACTTAAAGGGAAAACTGTAGTTAATGAAAAGAATGAATCATCATTTGAATTTTGCTTTAGAATCAGAATAACGTGAGAAATAATGAATTCAATTTAGAGTATTAATCTACATAAATGTAATTTATTTTGAAATAACTAGCAGGCTCTATAATAAATTAATATTAGACATAGGTTATGTTTAGCTTTTTTCTCTATATTCCCTTTATTTGTACATAGTTTTGTGGGAGAATGGCAAAAGAAATAAAGACAGGCATTGAAGAAATGAAATACTGAGGATGGAAAACAGCATAAGTGTGCCCTCCCCCCCCCAGCCTTTGAGCGAGGGAGGTGGGGGGGAGGTTGGGGGTGGAATTCAGACCTCTGTGCTAGACCACTCACCTAGGGTGGAGCTCTCAGACCAAGGTGAAGTTCATTGTACTTCAAAGATGTGCAGTTTCCTGAGAGGAACCAGTCACCTGCTGAGCAACCAAACCAGTTTTGCAGATGAGTTCCCAGCCTTTGGGGGAAGGGTTTTCCCCCCACCTTTAAATTTGGAGCTCCAACATCGAGCCTTGATCAGAAATACATTGTCTTGGCTTGTTATTTCTCTCGCCAGACCATTCTGTTTCAGCCCCAGCTTTACTTCCAGGTGACCATGGTTCCCATAGCTGCAGGCAGTTACACATAAGTAAGACCAGGTATATGATGTATTTATGGATAAAGAATAAATACTATTTATTTATGACTACTTATTTTGAATCTTTTAACTTCTTCCAAGACTCTCCACGCTAGTAATATAATGAAAAGTACCAAAAAAAGAATGCATAATGTAATGTTATATGTCTTATTGCTCTGACAAAACACCAAACCAAAACAACTTAGCAAACAAAAAGGTTATTTTGGCTGATAGTTCAAAAGTGCAGTCACCTCACTGGGAGCACAGTGCATTTAATGTTGTTTCTCGACTCCTTCCATTCTTTTTAATTCAGTCTAGTACCCTAACCCACTAAGACAGTGGAGGAATGATTGTAATGTGAGAACCCTGTCAGAAACAGCAGGCCAGCTCCCCACGACCAAGGGGGGACACAACCAGACAGGAACTTTCCATTCCATCCATGACTGCCTGGGGTAAGGACAGATAAGGAAATGGGCTAAACAGAGAACTAACCTGCCTAGGGTAAGGACAGAGAGGGAAGTGACTCAACAAAAAGATAATGCCAGGAAATAGTACGAATACCACAAGGTGGGCAGGACAGGACCAAATGACAGAGACAACCTCCCCATTCGAGTTGACCAATAATTTTAAATGTTTCTCAGGGTAACAAATCACAGTCGTCCAACTCAGGCGACCACTGAACTCCCTGCCAAATTGTTTATAAAAAAGGGTATGCTTTGTGAGCTCGGGGGTCTCCTCTTGCGTGCTGGGGGACCCCAACGTACATTGGAACATTAAACCTCTTGGTGGATTAAAGCGATTCCAGTCTCTGTGGCCTTATTGAGTGGGGGTCTTCTGACGGACTCTAACATCAAAAATCAAAGGGGATGGAGGACACCAGGAGAACATGGTCCCCTGAATCACCAAAGAAGGGTTCATGTGGGCTCACAGAGACAGATGTGGCAAGCAGAGGGTCTGTACCTGGTCCTCTGCATATATGTTATGGTTGTTAGCTTACTGCTTTAATGAGACTCCTAAGAGTAGAAGCAGGTGTTTCTGTGACTCTTTTTCCTAACTTGGGACTTTTTTCCTCCCATTGGGTTGCTTTGTCCATACTGATATAAGGGTTTTGCATGTCTTAGTGAATCTTGTTTTGTCAGACATGGTTGCTGTCTCTTAGAAGCCTGCTCTTTTCCAGAAAGGAATGAAAGTAGGGGTGAGTAGATCTCGGGAGAGGGGAGGTAGGGCATACTTGGAGGAGTGGAGGGAGGGGAAACTGGTCAATATGTGTTACATGAGAGAAAAGTCTGTTTTCAATGAACAAAGAAAAGAGAAATTCAATTGCTCTTTTTCATCTTAAAATCTTCACCATGTTAAAAAAATGAAGAAGAAAAAAGGAGAAGAGGGAGGAGGAGAAATATGTGACTAAAGGAAGGGCTAGGGTGATTTATAGACTTAAAATAAGTGAACTTGTCTAGTAGATGATATTTACCCATAAGTAAAGTAAATATATTTTACATGTGGTTTGAGTAACTTTGAATGTATTTTAGAGTATCACAGCAAGGATTTGCTTCAATAACAGAGTTAAAACTATATTAAAACACAAAATATGGGCTGCTTTGATGCCCAAAGAATACATATATTTACATATATCTGCAAATTATATGAAATGAAATTTGGCATGCTATTCAGAGATATGTTCCCTGAGTTACAGCCCCTATCCTACCTTGGCTCTTTCAACTCTGCCTCTTCATGGAAAAATGAAACAAAATAAGTTACTAAATTAACTTGCCTGATTTTTTTTCCACAGGAGGGTAACACAAAAAAATAATACTGGGCTTATCAGCAGTTTAAAAAACTCAGTTTCTTGGAGAAATCCTTTATAAGAAAACAAAACCCTCATCTAATATTTATATTTTCTCAAAACAAGGGGCAGTGGTGGACTGAGTCTCTTGTATTAGACTAGAAAAAACTTCTCATTGAATTCCCACTCTTTCTGTAGCTGTAAGTTCCTTCATCTGTATTGTATTTCTGTCCATTGACCCTTTCTCCTTTTCTGTTTTACATTTTGAAATTATAATATAATGACATAATTTCCTCTTCTGGTTCTTCCCACCAAACTCTCCAATGATATGTCCTTCTTGATCTCTTCAAATTCATAATCTCCTTTTTAATCAATTCTTGACAAATGTATATATACTATACATATTACACAATACACACACACACACACACACACACACAGTAAATATTACCTGGTCAGTATGTGTAATGTTACTTGTTTTCAGGGCTGACCATTTGGTATTGGGTAACCAGTTGTTGCGTTCTTCCCCACGTAGACTAATTTTTCACTCACACCATGCCTTAGTTGATGATAATATTTTATGTAGTATTGAGGCTATATGGTATTTCTCTTGCCCACTTTGGCATTTCTATTGCTATTGTCCTTGGTCAGCTCATGTTTACATAGTCATGTTGGTGAGATTTTATGGTGCAGCTTCTGATGTTACTAAGCAACATTGTCTAACAGCAAACCCCCTGATCCTCTGACTCTTAGTCTTCCCACCTGCTCCTCCACAATGTTCCCTGAGATGGCAGTGCAGGAGTTGTTTTGGTAGATGTATCCATCAGTACTCAACTCCAGAAATCTGCATTTTGACTGTTATTTTTTTCATTTTGTTGTAAAATGTATCTTTCATGAAGGGAATGGCAAATATTTTTAATATAATTAAGAGATTATTCTGTTTAATAAAGTGGTGGTTGTAGGGTTGATCTTCAATATCTATGACTTCAATAGTCCTGGAATTTCACTAAATTTCCAGTACCAGAAATGACTTCCACCTTATTGATCAGGTCTTAAGTCAAAGTAGAATGTTTGATTACCAACAAGGTCTGCATGTTACACAAGGTATATGCATGTATACAAGATGTATGAAAGTTATACATCTGAGAATTGTAAGATCAGGCTGGTAGTTGTTGTGGTCCATAGGTTTCATTGAGGGCACAGCTACTTTTCAAGTATATCTCCTCTCCTGCCCATTGAACATTATTTTCACAATCCTGCAGAGATAGTTCTTCCACAGTGCAGAATAGAGTTGATTATTTATAGCTTGTAGAATTTAGTGTCTGAGAAGTCAAATCCATATTATTTTTTTGTCTTGTGTGTGTGTGTGTGTGTGTGTGTGTGTGTGTGTGTGTGTGTACATGGGGGTGTTGTTATTTTTGGTGTTATTAAGTTTCTGGGGGGAAAATGATGCTAGTGTTCACTAAAAATTTATTTCATTAAGTTTTCTAAAGTTAAGGGAAGTATTTCACTGACAGTATGCAATGAGAGCTCATATCATCTGAGGCACTAAGAATTACTTACTCAAAATATATGGTTTTGTTTTCACCATAATTATTGCTGCTATTGTTGTGTGTACATTTTTCAGACCTGGGCTGTAAGAATGATCTCATAACTGTGGCAGAGTATAGAAAAAAGAGATATAAATAATGGAGTAAAATAATTCATTGCTATTTTTCTTCTATGATTCTATTTCAGTACCAGACCTCCTTTATACAGACAACATTACTTTCCGCTCATGAGTGTGTATTGGTAGAAAACACTACATTTCTAAAGATTTCTTATCATAATTTTTTAGTAAGTATTCTTTTATAATATTAAAAGTAATATTTGTCTTAATTTTCTTTAAAGCAAATATAATAGTTTGAGATCCATCAAGAAGTTTGAAATAAATCAAGCTGGATATGAAAGCATACACACACTCACCGTGCTGAACAGCAGGATGGTTAAGAGGTTGAGGCTAACATTGGCCACATAGAAAGTTCCAGGCAAGATGGAGATATGCACAAATACCATTTCTGGGAAAAAACACAAACAATCAAAATACAAAGGCAACATCAAAATGGAGGTATGGTTAGAGCTTGAAAACTGAATTTTACACATTACATTGAATTTTAGTGTAAAATTCCAAATACCATGATTATTTCAATGAATGCCATATTTGCCTCTTTTGCTGGATGAGAAATCACACAGAAACATTTCATGTTGCTATCAACAATAGAATATGGAAGCAGCTTTGGCATGTTTTATTATAACTAGTTTGGCCAACTTGACAGAAACAAAGCAGGCTCTTGTTTTCTTCTTTCCTTTCCTTTCCTTTCCTTTCCTTTCCTTTCCTTTCCTTTCCTTTCCTTTCCTTTCTTTTCCTTTCCTTTCCCTATTTCTTCTTTCTAGCTTTTGTAGTTATTTTTATGTATATAATTGTTTTGCTCACATGTACGTCTGTGAACCTCTTGTATGCCTAATGGCTGTAAAGATCATCAGAGGTCATCATATCTCCTCAAACTGTAAATGTGGGTGATTGTGAGCCATGGATGCTGGGTATTAAACACAGGTCCTTTGCAGTTAAGTGTGCTTAACTTCTGAGACTTCTCTCCAGCCCCCAGAGTACATTTCTTAATTTAGCATTCCGAGCCTGTGTCTGTATGCTGTATTAGAAAAACAGACAAACAAACAAACAAATAGAAAGAAACCTTACCTTCTACACACTAAATTCCCTCTTTCTACCTTTTTCTGTCTCTGTCTCTGTCTCTCTCTCTCTCTCTCTCTCTCTCTCTCTCTCTCTCTCTCTCTCTCTCTCTCCCTCTCTCTCTCTCTCTCTCAGAAATATGCAATAGTTCTGTGGTCTTATGCACTGGAAAAGCCACATCATTCATAGACCTGTTCTATCAGGAGATTAGAAAAATCAGATAACTTGGCTATGCTTTGAACTACCACTGTTGGCTTTTGCTTCAGATTGGTAAGTTTGACATTAGTCCTCTGTATCTTGTTGTAAACTCCATCCCTTTATGAAGAAGCCCTGGGTCATCTGCAACCATAATTGGTTATCTGAAATTGTACACAAAAGAGCAATCTTTGAAGACAGAGACCTAAATAACAATATGTATTGCAATGTCAGTGTCTTTTAAAATTGCCAACAATCTGGATACCACACAGCATTTTGTATTATCTATGTCAAGCCATCAGGTTAAAAGTATTGATGCTTAAGAAAGGAAGTAGGGCTGCTGTGCAATGAGTTTTATGAAAGTAGAAAGTATCTGATGATAGGCTTTGACATTTAAAAATTCTTGGAGGGAGCACACCAGCCTCCCCTTGGCAACCTCTGCTCCGGGGATCAAATGCGCTGATCTTCCAGGTACGCAGGGACTCCCCAATATAATATTGCTTGAGACACAGCCTGTTGGGCTTCCATCTGAGCCCAAGAGCAGGGCAGCTCTGTGGTCGTCTGGGCACTAGCTCTGCTGTGGGCCATCTGCCCTGCAGAGTGATCTGCTCGGAGAGGGCACACAGTGCACTCCGCCATCTTTGTTCCTGCAACAGAGCAGTTGGGACCTCCAGCACAGGGACAATCAAGCATAATATTCCTTGGGTCACAGCCAGCTTGTGTGTTCCCTGCTCCCAGTAGCTGGGCAGGTCAGCCCTCCCCTTGGCGACCTCTGCTGGGGGATCGACTGCACTGAGCATACAGGTACCCAGGGACTCCCTGATATAATTTCGCTTGGGACACAGCCTGTTGGACTTCCATCTGCGCCCAAGAGATGGGCAGTTCTGCAGTCACCTATGCGCCAGCTCTGCTGTGGGACATTTGCCCTGAAGAGGGACCCGCCACACACACACTGGGAGAGAGCACACCTGCACAGGGCGGGAGCACACCAGCCGCCCCTAGGCGACCTCTGCTCCGGGGATCCACTACGCTAGCCTTTGGATGTGCAGGGATTCCCCAATATAACATCATTTGGGGCAAGGCACATCAGGGCTCCAAAGTCACTAGGGAGCAGGGCAGGCCCCAGCAATCGGTGTCAGGGGAATCCCGGTAATCCAGGGGGTGGTGGTGCAGAAATGGCTTGCAGGCTCACAGGAGGTCCAACCAACAGCCAGTGACAGCAGGACCAGCTAACACCAGAGGTAACCAGAAGGCAAAAGGCAAACATAGGAACGTTACTAACAGAAATCAAGGCAATATGGCACCATCCGAACCCAACTCCCCAAAAGCAGCAAGTCCTGGATACCCCATCAAACACAAAAGGCAAGATCTGGATTTAAAATGACTTCTCATGATGCTATTAGAAGATATCAAGAAGGACACAAATAAATTTCGTAAAGAAATGCAGGAGAACATGAATCAACGGTGGATGCCCTTACAAAGGAAACACAAGAATCGCTTAAAGAAATGCAGGAGAATATGGATCAACAGATGAAAGCCCATGAGGAGGAAACACAAAAATTTATTAAAGAAATAAAGGAGAACTTGGGTCAACAGGCAGAAATCCTGAAAGAGGAAATGCAAAAATATCTTAAAAAAATACAGGAAAATAAAGACAAACAACTGAAGGATCTGAGCAAATCCATCCAGAATCTATAAAAGGAAGTAGAAACAAGAAATCACAAAGGGAGACAACATTGGAGATAGAAAACCTTGGGAAGAAATCAGGAGTCATAGATGCAAACATAAACAATAGAATACAAGAGATGGAAGAAAGAATCTCAGGTGCTGAAGATTCCATAGAAAGCATCGACTCAACAGTCAAAGAAAATGCAAAATGCAAAAATGTGTAACCCAAAACATCCAGGAAATCCAGGACACAATGAGAAGACAAAACCTAAGGATTATAGGTATAGATGAGAGTGAAGATTTGACACTTAAAGGGCCAGTAAATATCTTCAACAAAATTATGGAGGAAAACTTCCCTAACCTAAAGAGAGAGATGCCGATGAACTTACAAGAAGCCTACAGAACTCCAAACAGACTGGACCAGAACCGAAATTCCACCCATTACATAATAATCAAAACACCAAATGTACTAAACAAAGAAAGAATATTAAAAGCAGTAAGAGAAAAAGGCCTAGTAACATATAAAGTAAAACCTATTCGAATCGCATCAGACTTCTCACTAGAGAATATGAAAGCCAGAACATCCTGGGAAGATCTCATGCAGACTCTAAGAGAACACAAATGCCAACCCAGACTACTATACCCAGCAAAACTCTCAATCACCATAGATGGAGAGACCAAGATATTCCATGATAAAATCAAATTTACACAATATCTTTCCACAAACCCTGCCCTGCAAAGGATAATAGGTGGAAACCGCCAATACAAGGAAAGAAACTACACCCAGGATAAAAACGAGATAGTAACCTTCTTTCATCAAACCCAAAAGTAGATAAACACTCAAACATAAATATAGTGTCAAGAATAGCAGGTGGCAATAATCACTATTCCTTAATCTCTCTTAATATCAATGGTGTCAATTCCCCAATAAAAAGACATAGACTAACAGACTGGATGTGTAAAAAGGACCCAGCATTTTGCTGTGTGCAGGAAAAACATCTCAGTGTCAAAGAAAAACACTACCTCAGAGTAAAAGGCTGGAAAACAATTTTACAAGCAAATAGTCCCAGGAAATGAGACAGAGTAGCCATCCTAATACCAGATAAAATTGACTTTCAACCTAAAGTCATCAAAAAAGACACAGAAGGACACTACATACTGGTCAAAGGAAAAATCCACCCAGAAGAATTCTCAGTTCTGAATATCTGTGTTCCAAATGCAAGGGCACCCTCATTCGTAAAAGAAACTTTACTAAAACAACAGAAAGCCCACATACACGTGGAAGCTGAACGATGCTCTACTCAAGGATATCTTGATCAAGGAAGAAATAAAGAAATCAAGACTTGTTAAAATTTAATGAAAACGAAGGCACCACATACCCTAATTTATGGGACACAATGAAAGTGGTGCCACGAGGAAAATTCATAGCCCTGAGTGCCTCAAAAAGAAACGGGAGAGAGCATACACTAGCAGCTTAATGGGACACCTGAAAGCCCTGGAACAAAAAGAAGCAAATACACCAAAGAGGAGTAGAAGACAGGAAATCATCAAACTCAGGGCTAAAATCAATCAAGTAGAAACAAATAAAACCATACAAAAATCAACAAAACTAGGAGTTGGTTTTTTGAGAAAATCAACAAGATAGATAAGCCCTTAGCCAGACTAACCAGAGGGCACAGAGACAGTATTCAAATTAACAAAATCAGAAACAAAAAGGGAGAGATAACAACAGAAACCGAGGAAATTTAAAAAATCATCGGATCCTACTACAAAAGCCTGTATTCAACACATCTAGAAAATCTGGAGGAAACGGACAATTTCCTAGAAAGATACCAAATACCAAAATTAAATCAGGATCAAATAGACCATCTAAACCGTCCTATAACCCCTGAAGAAATAGAAGTGGTCATTGGAAGTCTTCCAACAAAAAAAAGCACAGGTCCAGACGGTTTTAGTGCAGAATTCTATTAGACCTTCAAAGAAGACTTAACACCAATACTATTCAAAATATTCCACAAAATAGAAACAGAAGGAACACTACACAACTTGTTCTATGAAACTACAATTATGCTTCTATCAAAATCACGCAAAGATCTGACAAAGAAAGAGAATCTCAGGCCAATTTTTCTTATGAATATCGATGCAAAAATACTCAATAAAATTCTTGCCAAATGAATCCAAGATCGCATCAAAAGGATCATTCACCACGATCAATAGGCTTCATCCCAGGGATGCAGAGATGGTTCAATATAAGGAAGTCCATCAATGTAATCCACTACATAAACAATCTCAAAGAAAAAAACTACATGGTCATTTCATTAGATAATGAGAAAGCATGTGCCAAAATTCAGCATCCTTTCATATTAAAGGTCTTGGAAAGATCAGGAATTCGAGGCCCATATCTAATCATAGTAAAAGCAATTTACAGCAAAACGGTAGCCAACATAAAACTAAATGGAGAGAAACTTTAAGCAATCCCACTAAAATCAGGGACTAGACAAGGCTGTCTTCTCTCTATATATCTTTTCAATAAAGTACATAAAGTTCTAGCTAGAGCAATTAGACAACAAAAGGAGGTTAAAGGGATAAAAATTGGAAAGGAAGAAGTCAAACTATCACTATTTGAAGACGATATGATAGTATATTTAAGCGACCCAAAGAACTCCACCAGAGAACTCCTACAGCTGATAAACGACTTCAGCAAAGTGGCCGGATATAAAATCAACACAAGCAAGTCAGTAGCCTTCCTATACTAAATGGATAAGCAGGCTGAGAAATAATTAAGGGAAATGATACCCTTCACGATAGCCGCAAACAATATAAAGTATCTTGGTGTGACTCTAACCAAACAAGTGAAAGATCTGTATGACAAGAACTTCAAGTCTCTGAAGAAAGAAATTGAAGAAGACCTCAGAAGATGGAAAAATCTTCCATGCTCATGGATTGGCAGGATTAATATAGTAAAAATGACCATCTTGCCAAAAGCAGTATACAGATTCAATGCAATCCACATCAAAATCCCAACTCAATTCTTCATAGAGTTAGAAAGAGCAATTCAAAAATTCATCTGGAATAACAGAAAACTCAGGATAGCTAAAATTATTCTCAACAGTAAAAGAACTTCTGGGGGAATCAGTATCCCAGAACTCAAGCTGTACTACAGAGCAATAGTGTTAAAAACTGCATGGTATTGGTACAGTGACAGGCATGTAGATCAATGGAACAGAATTGAAGACCCAGAAATGAATCCACACTCCTATGGTCACTTGATCTTTGACAAAGGAGCTAAAACCATCCAGTGGAAAAAAGATAGCCTTTTCAACAAATGGTGCTGGCTCAACTGGAGGTCAATATGCAGAAGAATGGAAATTGACCCATTCTTATCTCCTTGCACTAAGCTCAATTCTAAGTTGATCAAGGACTTGCACATAAAACCAGACATACTGAAACTAATGGAAAGGAAACTAGGTAAGAACCTTGAACATATGGGCACAGGTGGGAATTTCCTGAACTGAACTCCAATAGCTTATGTTCTAAGATCAAGTTTTGACAAACGGGACCTCATAAAATTACAAAGTTTCTGTAAGACAAAGGACACTGTCAAAAGGACAAAGCGGTAACCAACAAACTGGGAAAAGATCTTTACCAACCCTACATCTGATAGAGGGCTAATATCCAATATATACAAAGAACTTAAGAAGGTAGACTCCAGAGAGTCAAATAACCCTATTAAAAATGGCGTACAGAGCTAAACAAAGAGTTCTCATCTGAAGAATATCTAGTGGCTGAGAAGCATTTAAAGAAATCTTCAACATCTGTAGTAATTAGGGAAATGCAAATCAAAACAACCCTGAGATTCCACCTCACACCAGTCAGAATGGCTAAGATCAAAAACACAGGAGACAGCAGTTGTTGGTGAGGATGTGGAGAAAGAGGAACACTCCTCCACTGTTGGTGGAATTGCAAGCTGGTACAACCACTCTGGAAAGCAGTCTGGCAGTTCTTCAGAAAACTGGGCATGGCCCTCCCGGAGGATCCAGCTATACCACTCCTGGGCATATAACCAGAGACTTCCCCTGCATGCAATAAGGACATATTCTCCACTATGTTCATAACAACCTTATTTATAATTGCCAGAAGCTGGAAAGAACCCAGATGTCCCTCAACGGAGGAATGGATTCAGAAGATGTGGTATATTTACACAATGGAATACTATTCTGCAATTAAAAACAATGAATTCACGAAATTCTTAGGCAAATGGTCAGAACTTGAAAATATCATCCTTTGTGAGGTTACCCAGTCACAAAAGAACACACATGGTATGCAGTTACTGATAAGGGGATATTAACCCAGAATCTCGGAATACCCAAGACACAATTCACATATCAATAGATTTCCAAGAAGATAGAAGGAGAGACCCCTGGTCCTGGAAAGACTGGATGTAGTGGAATACCAGGATAGAGAAACAAGAGGGAGTTGAATGGGGTACAGAGTGAGGAAAGGGGGCTTATGGGACTTTCGGGGAGGGAGGAAATGGGAAAGGGGAAATCATTTGGAATGTAAATAAAAAATAATAGAAAAAAATTCTTAAAGTGCCTTGTAAAACAGAATAAAATCTATATTTTTAGAATGATACATAAATGTATGAAATGACCTAACTGATAGCTTTTAATATAAATTTTCATAATTTTCTGAGAATATCTTCTAAGCATATTATATATATATGGATCATATTTTTTCCTTTCCTATAACTACCTGTTCCCAGATCCACTATTCATTCTTTATCTTTCTCCAATGTTATGTTCTCACTGTTTTAATCACTCAGTGATTGTAGTTCGTGCTGGTCATATTCTCTTGTGTAGGGTATATTTACTGTTTGCACATCATAACAATATTAAGACTCTACTGTTGAAGACACTCAATATTTTGGTCATAAAACACGAGAAAGTCAAGTTGGTATCAATCTTGAAATTTCCTTTCCTTTCTGCTGGTACATTTTCTTAGCACCAGAAACTACAATTTAGATTTTTTGTATAATATATATATATATATATATATATATATATATATATATATATATATAATATATTTACAGCTATAAAAATTGTGAGCTACAATAACAATCAGTGTGACAAAATATGCCTATGTATGAAATAGTGGTATAGATATTGTGGTATACCCAACCAGTATTTACTTAAACTTAAGACCCAGTTCACCAGAGAAAATACAAACCTACCACTGTACATCTTGCCAAGAACATATGATTTAGGAGTCATTAGGCCATGGGGATGAAATGTGTTCTTAGACATGATTGTTCTCAGAACAAGTTTTTTTGTGCAATGGATGGGAGTTGAGAAACTCAGAACTAGTAAAAGTCCAGAGGATAAGTGTCTGAATTTCTCATCATGGAAGGACCATCATGAAAGAGGAAACAAAGAATGAGTTCAGGAAGGACTAGAGCAAAACAGCATCTCTGTGTGTGACAGCACATTTATATTCATGAACTCACAGTAGCTGTCATCACCTGTACAAGACCTGCGGCCAAAAATTTTCTTGATTGATGATTGATGATATAGGGCTCTATTGTAGGCAGTGCTACTCCTGGGGTGATGGTCATGGGTGGTATAAAAAGGCAGGCTGAAAAAGCCATGAAAGCAAGCCAGTAGCATTCCTCCACAGCCTCTACATCAGTTCCTGCATCAAGGTTCCTGTCCTGAATCCCTACCTTGATTTCTCTCATCAATAGAGTGTTACCAAGAGTTGTAAAATAAACTGAATAAAATAAGCTGAAATAAACTCCATCCTCCCCAAGTTGTTTAAGGTCATGGTATTTTAGGACATGAGTGGAAGCTCTAACTAACACATCCACTATGAGATTGTGCCTTCTAGGTATAATTTTTTAAAAATCTATATTTATGAAATTTCTGTAAGGCTGTCTAAGCAAGTCTGTACAATTCCAATAGCTGTTATCAGCCCAACATAAATGAGGAAATCTCATTGATCCCCATCCCTAAATGAAGGGCTATAAACAATTAACAACTACCCTAAAATACGCAGAAGAGTATAGAATTCTTCCTTAGGATGTACCCTTGACTGATATCCAATATTATATGGTCAGTACTAAAAAGATGTAAGTGCAGCCAACACTGAACAGACTCAGCAGGTGACATCTACATGTTTGTACAAACACAAAATGGTTATAAAAGAGATGGGCAGGAATTTGGGAGAGTCAAAGGCAAGTTTTGAAGAGAGGGGAGGGTGGGAGAAATGATCAAATTATAATAAAATGTAAAAAAAGTTAAGAAACATAGATTTTCTTATAAAAGAAAACTGTAGCAATTTTCTTTAAAAAAAGAAATTGGGGGGGCGGGAAAGCTGGAGAAATGGTTCAGCGGTTAAGAGCACTAACTGCTCTTCTGAAGGTCCTGAGTTCAAACCCCAGCAATCACATGGTGCCTAACAACCATCTATAATGAGATCTGACGGCCTCTTCTGGTGTGTCTGAAGACAGCTACAGTGTACTTATATATAATAATAAATAAATCTTTAAGAAAAAAGAAATGGGGATTGGCCAATTAGAGAATATTCTGTAGTATGGCAAGGGATTTTGATGACATGAGATTGGCAATCTTTAGTGAATAGCTTAGTTTGGAGATGGCTCTGTGAAAGTTATCATTGAGAGGGTATAGATGAACATGTTATCTACCATTCTTTTATTTATCATATTCATGGCATTAATTAAAACAAGACTCCTAGCAGCTGCCTAGGAAGCCAAAGTCCCAGGTTGCTGCTATCTCTTGCTTCTGTGAAGTTTCATATCTGCTCTGGAACAGCATCTGCTGGGCTGAGTGAGCCCTCATCTATTTCCATAGCAACATCAACTATGCCTTATTATCCTTTTATCCTCACTCAAAAATTCTCTTCCGTAATCTTCCCTCATAATATGGGTTATTGAGCACACTTCCCTGGCATACAGAGATACTCCACATCCAGTTCTCTTACATATATATTTTAAGAAAGAAATTAATATCCTGGGGAAAATTTTGTATTAAAAAATCAAAATAGCTCTGTTCCGGTAGACTGCACTGAAGAGACAGGTACCCAGGTTCTTCCCAATATAATATCGCTTGGGACACGGCCTGTTGGAGCTTCCGCCTGCTCCCAAGAACAGGACAGTGCTGTGGTCATCTGGGTGCCAGATCTGCTGTAGGCCATCGCCTCTGCAGGGTGACCAGTGCCACGGAGAGAGTGCAGAGTGCACTTCGCCATCTTTGCTCCAGTGGCCGGGAAGTTGGGATTGCCAGGCTCAGAGACAGACAGGCATAATATCGCTTGGGTCTTGGGCAGCTTGTGTGTATGCGGCTCCCAAGAGCTGGGCAGATCTGCAGTAACCAGCGTGCCAGCTCTGCTGTGAGATTTCTGCCTGGCAGAGGGACGCCCCCTCCCCCCTCACTCTAGGAGAGATCACACACCCCTGCACAGGACAGGAGCCTACCAGCCTCCCTTTGGCGACCTCTGCTCCAGGAATCCACTACGCTGAGCCTTTGAATGTACAAGGACTCCCCAATATAACATCACTTGGGGCAAGGCACATCAGGGCTCCAAAGTCACTCAGGAGCAGGGCAGGCCCCAGAAATCTGTGCCAGGGGAATCCTGGTAAACTGGGGGCAGGGGGTGGCAGAAATAGCTTTGCAGGCTCACAGGAGGTCCAACAAACAGCCAGTGACAGCAGGACCAACTAACATCAGAGGTAACCAGATGGCAAAAGGCAAACGTAGGAACTTTACTAACAGAAATCAAAGTAATATGGCACCATCTGAAACCAACTCTCCAACAGCAGCAAGTCCTGGATACCCCACCACACCCGAAAGACAAGATCTGGATTTAAAATCACTTCTCATGATGCAATTAGAGGATCACAAGAAGGACACAAATAAATCTAATAAAGAATTACAGGAGACCATGAATCAACGGTTAGAAGCACTTACAAAGGAAACACAAAAATCGCGTAGAGAAATGCAGGAGAACATGGATCAAAAGATAGAGGCCCACAAGGAGACAACACAAAAATCGCTTAAGGAGATGAATCAACGGGTAGATGCACTCACAAAGGAATCACAAAAATTGCATAAAGAAATGCAGAAGAATATGGGTCAACAGACGAATGCCCATAAGGAGGCAACACAAAAATTGCTTAAAGAAATGAATCAACGGATAGATGCCCTTACAAAGGAAACATGAGAACTGCTTAAAGAAATGCAGGAGACAATGGATCAACAGATGGATTCCCATGAGGAGGAAACACAAAAATCGCTCAGAGAAAGGCAGGAGAATGTAGGTCAACAGGCAGAAATCCTGAAAGAGGTAATGTAAAAATACCTTAAAGAAATACAGGAAAATACAAACAAACAAGTGAAGGATCTCAGCAAATCCATCCAGGAACTAAAAAAGGAAGTAGAAACAACTAAGAAATCACAAAGAGAGACAACTTTGGAGATAGAAAACCTTGGGAAGAAATCAGGAGTAATAGATGCAAACATCAACAATAGAATACAAGAGATGGAAGAAAGAATATCAGGTGCTGAAGATTCCATAGAAAGCATCGACTCAACAGTCAAAGAAAATGCAAAATGCAAAAAACGTGTAACCCAAAACATCCAGGAAATCCAGGACACAATGAGAAGACCAAACCTAAGGATTATAGGTATAGATGAGAGTGAAGATTTGCAACTTAAAGGGCCAGTAAACATCTTCAACAAATTTATGGAGGAAAACTTCCCTAACCTAAAGAGAGAGATGCCGATGAACGTACAAGAAGCCTACAGAACTCCAAACAGACTGGACCAGAACAGGAATACCTCCCGTCACATAATAATCAAAACACAAAATGTTCTAAACAAAGAAAGAATATTAAAAGCAGTAAGAGAAAAGGGCCAAGTAACATACAAAGGAAGACCTATCCGAATCACATCAGACTTCTCACCAGATACTATGAAAGCCAGAAGATCCTGGGCAGATCTCATGCAGACATTAAGAGAGCACAAATGCCAGCCTCGACTACTATACCCAGCAAAACTCTCAATCACCATAGATGGAGAGACCAAGATATTCCATGATAAAACCAAATTTTCACAAATTCAGCCCTGCAACGGATAATAGGTGGAAACCTCCAATACAGGGAGAGAAGCAACACCCTGGAAAAATTGAGATAATAACCTTCTTGAATCAAACCCAAAAGTAGATAAACACTCAAACATAAAGATAGCGTCAAGAATGGCAGATGGCAATAATCACTATGCCTTAATCTCTCTTAATATCAATGGTCTCAATTCCCCAATAAAAAGACACAGACTAGCAGACTGGATACGTAAACAGGACCCAGCATTTTGCTGCATGCAGGAAATACACCTCAGTGTCAAAGACAAACACTACCTCAGAGTAAAAGGCTGGAAAACAATTTTACAAGCAAATGGCCCCAAGAAACAAGTGGAGTAGCAATCCTAATATCAGATAAAATTGATTTTCAACCTAAAGTCATCAAAAAAGACACAGAAGGACACTAAATACTGATCAAGGGAAAAATCCACCAACAAGAACTCTCAATTCTGAATATCTATGCTCCAAATGCAAGGGCACCCTCATTCGTAAAAGAAACTTTAAAAGCTCAAAGCACACATTGCACCGCACACAATAATAGTGGGTGACTTCAACACCCCGCTCTCTGAAATGGATCGTTCAGGAAAGCAGAAACTAAAAAGGGACACAGTGAATCTAATTGAAGCCTTGGACCAAATGGAACTAACAGATATATATAGAACATTTCATCCTAGAGCTAAAAAATATACCTTCTTCTCAGCACCTCATGGTACCTTCTCCAAAATTGACCATATAATTGGTCACAAATCAGACTTCAACAGATATAAGAAGATAGAACTAATCCCATGTGTCCTATCAGATCACTATGGAATAAGGGTGGTCTTCAATTGCAACAAAAGCAAAAGAAAACCCACATACACATGGATGCTGAACAATGCTCTACTCAATGATAACTTGGTCAAGGTGGAAATAAAGAAAGAAATCAAAGACTTTTTGAAAGTTAATGAAAATGAAGGCACAACATACCCTAATTTATGGGACACAATGAAAGCAGTGCTAAGAGGAACATTCATAGCCCTGAGTGCCGCCAAAAAGAAACGGGAGACAGCATACACTAAGAGCTTAATGGCACACCTAAAAGCCCTGGAACAAAAAGAAGCAAATACACCAAAGAGGAGTAGAAGGCAGGAAATCATCAAACTCAGGGCTGAAATCAATCAAGTAGAAACAAATAAAACCATACAAAGAATCAACAAAATGAGGAGTTGGTTCTTTGAGAAAATCAAGAAGATAGATAAGCCCTTAGCCAGACTAACCAGAGGG
This sequence comes from Tokudaia tokunoshimensis, assembly GCA_036184795.1. Taxonomy (NCBI): domain Eukaryota; kingdom Metazoa; phylum Chordata; class Mammalia; order Rodentia; family Muridae; genus Tokudaia; species Tokudaia tokunoshimensis. Next base: position 21,805,791 of record BTHU01000016.1, read on the forward strand.
CACAGAGATAGTATCCAAATTAATAAAATCAGAAAGGAAAAGGGAGAGGTAACAACAGAAACTGAGGAAATTCAAAAAATTATCAGATCCTACTACAAAAACCTGTATTCAACACAACTAGAAAATCTTGAGGAAATGGACAATTTCCTTGACAGATGTCAAATACCAAAATTAAATCAGGATCAAATAGACCATCTAAACTGTCCTATAACCCCTGAAGAAATAGAAGTTGTCATTGGAAGTCTTCCAACCAAAAAAAGCACAGGTCCAGATGGTTTTAGTGCAGAATTCTATCAGACCTTCAAAGAAGACCTAGCACCAATACTCTTCAAACTGTTCCACAAAATAGAAACAGAAGGAACAGTACCCAACTCGTTCTATGAAGCCACAATTACACTAATACCAAAAGCACACAAAGATCCGACAAAGAAAGAGAATCTCAGGCCAATCTCTCTTATGAATATCGATGCAAAAATACTCAATAAAATTCTTGCCAACTGAATCCAAGAACACATCAAAACGATCATTCACTACGATCAAGTAGGCTTCATCCCAGGGATGCAGGGATGGTTCAATATAAGGAAATCCATCAATGTAATCCACTACATAAACAATCTCAAAGAAAAAAACCACATGGTCATCTCATTAGATGCTGAGAAAGCATTTGACAAAATTCAGCATCCTTTCATGCTAAAGGTCTTGGAAAGATCAGGAATTCAAGACCCATATCTAAACATAGTAAAAGCAATTTACAGCAAACCGGTAGCCAGCATCAATCTAAATGGAGAGAAACTTGAAGCAATCCTACTTAAATCAGGGACTAGACAAGGCTGCCCTCTCTCTCCATATCTTTTCAATATAGTACTTGAAGTTCTAGCTAGAGCAATTAGACAACAAAAAGAGGTCAAAGTGATACAAATTGGAAAGGAAGAAGTCAAACTATCACTATTTGCAGACGATATGATAGTATACTTAAGCGACCCAAAGAACTCCACCAGAGAACTCCTACAGCTGATAAATGACTTCATCAAAGTGGACGGATATAAAATCAACTCAAGCAAGTCAGTAGGCTTCCTATACTCAAAGGATAAGCAGGCTGAGAAGGAAGTAAGAGAAATGATACCCTTCACGATAGCCACAAACCATATAAAGTATTTTGGCGTGACTCTAACCAAACAAGTGAAAAATCTGTATGACAAGAACTTCAAGTCTCTGAAGAAAGAAATTGAAGAAGACCTCAGAAGATGGAAAAATCTGCCATGCTCATGGATTGGCAGGATTAATATAGTAAAAATGACCATCTTACCAAAAGTAATATACAGATTCAATGCAATCCCCATCAAAATCCCAACTCAATTCCTCATAGAGTTAGAAAGAGCAATTCAAAAATTCATCTGGAATAACAGAAAACCCAGAACAGCTAAAACTGTTCTCAAGAGTAAAAGAACCTCTGGGGAAATCAGTATGCCGGACCTCAAGCTGTACTACAGAGCAATAGTGTTAAAAACCGCATGGTATTGGTGCAGTGACAGGCATGTAGATCAATGGAACAGAATTGAAGACCCAGAAATGAATCCACACTCCTATCGTCACTTGATCTTTGACAAAGTTGCTAAAACCATCCAGTGGAAAAAAGATAGCCTTTTCAACAAATGGTGCTGGCTCAACTGGAGGTCAACATGCAGAAGAATGCAAATTGACCCATTCTTATCTCCTTGCACTAAACTCAATTCCAAGTGGATCAAGGATCTCCACATAAATCCAAACACACTGAAATTAATAGAAAGGAAACTAGGGAAGAACCTTGAACATATGGGCACAGGGGAGAATTTCCTGAACAGAACTCCAATAGCTTATGTTCTAAGATCAAGAATAGACAAATGGGACCTCATTAAATTACAAAGTTTTTGCAAGGCAAAAGACACTGTCCAAAACACAAAGCAGCAACCAACTAACTGGGAAATGATCTTTACCAACCCTACATCCGACAGAGGGCTAATATCCAATATATACAAAGAACTCAAGAAGTTAAACTCCAGAGAGGCAAGTAACCCTATTAAAAAATGGGGTACAGAGCTAAACAAAGAGTTCTCACCTGAAGAATATCTAATGGCTGAGAAGCACCTAAAGAGATGTTCATCATCCTTAGTCATTAGGGAAATGCAAATCAAAACAACTCTGAGATTCCATCTCACACCAGTCAGGATGGCTAAGATCAAAAACACAGGAGACAGCAGTTGTTGGTGAGGATGTGGAGAAAGAGGAACACTCCTCCACTGCTGGTGGAATTGCAAGCTGGTACAACCACTCTGGAAAGCAGTCTGGCGGTTCCTCAGAAAATTGGGCATGACACTCTCGGAGGATCCGGCTATACCACTCCTGGGCATATACCCAGAGGCTTTACCTGCATGCAATAAGGACACATACTCCACTATGTTCATAGCAGCCTTATTTATAATAGCCAGAAGCTGGAAAGAACCCAGATGTCCCTCAACGGAGGAATGGATTCAGAAGATGTGGTATATTTACACAATGGAATACTACTCTGTAATTAAAAACAATGAATTCACGAAATTCCTAGGCAAATGGTCAGAACTTGAAAATATCATCCTTAGTGAGTTAACCCAATCACAAAAGAACACACATGGTATGCAGTCACTGATAAGGGGATATTAGCCCAGAATCTCGGAATACCCTAGACACAATTCGCATATCAATAGATTTCTAAGAAGATGGAAGGAGAGTCCCCTGTTCCTGGAAAGACTGGATGTAGGGGAACGCCAGGACAGAGAAACAAGAAGGGGTTGAATGGAGAAATGAGGGAGGGAAGGAAGCTTATGGGACTTTCGGGGAGGGAAGAAATGGGAAAGGGGAAATGGTTTTGAATGTAAATAAAAATAAACTTAGAAAATAAAAAAAAATCAAAATATATGGAACTGTTCAATTTTGTTATAAGATACTTATTTAGTACTATAGATTATCTATTCTAAATTTGATATCTCTAGCTTATTAGACTTTCAGAGTAGATTTTCTCTATCTGTGTGTGTGTGTGTGTGTGTGTGTGTGTGTGTGTTTATGATGTGTGTATAATCTGAATTTAGCTATTCTTTCAATGTTTTTAAAAATTGAGACAGCATCGACATTTTTATGGATAAAGTGAGATAATTGGCTAGCCATGCAACATATCATTATCAAATCAGAGTGGTGAAGGCTTACTTATCATCAAATAGCTACCAAATCTGTAAACTTTAAAACTCTTTCCAGTTATTCCCAACCATGGCGTAGAATTTCTGAAATTAATGTCTTGCCTTCTCTTTAGAGAGCAGAAATCCTTGCTTCTTTGGTGTGTTATGCCCCTTTTCTAACTTCTCCCTTTCTGCCCATCTCTGATCTTCCCAGCCTCTAGTGGCAACCATTCAACTTTGTCTTCATTTAACAGCTTAGTTTATACAAATACCTAAGAAAATATAGCATTTTTTCTTCTTAGACTGCTAGTTTAGAAAGATGCTTTAGTCATGAGAAGCAATTCCCAGGAGTCCAGGACTTACCAAGTATAGTAATTTTGATCACCCAACAATTTGACCCATTAGGATTGTATCACTGAAACCCCAAGCATGTTCTCTGCACACAAGTAATTTAAAGTCTAGATTCATCAATGGACAATCAGACACAACATATCCCTGAGAAACTTGATCACACATAGGAAGAGAGAGCTAGAATTTCATAGATCATGAGATTAATTGATAATAGTGACTAAGCTGTAGCATCTAGGAATCCTTATTGCTGGAGCCAATGTGCTTGCCCTTGTACAGGATCTACTTCTCCAATATTTTTTATTGCCTTTGGGGTGCTGGGTAACTTCATAATAAATTTCTTTGGCATATAAATAAGCAGAGATGAATTGCTTACTCTTTAATATATATAAGAACATTAAATGATCTTATAAACGTATTAGTGCTGCACAGACAAATTTTCCAGGGACAGAAATTATATTTACGTGATGCCAGATCATTTCAGAATATCTGTGTTGTGAGTATAGTTGTATATGTACCAAAAGTATAGGGTAATTAAAGAATATCATCTGTTTGGACAAAGTACACAGAAAATCATTCTAAAGGCAAGGTGTAATATCACATCATAGCTTCAGGTATGATTATGTATATGAGTGTCATTTGCTTCTCATATATGTCACAGAGTGATTCCATTGCTTGCTCTATCATGTTTAGCATTAATGATAATTGTCCATGCGCTGCATTCGTGTATCAATCTCTCTTTTTCACAATTTAGTGAGATAAATGGAGAAGAGATTAGTCTATCGCTTACATTTTCACTAAGTCACTCTATAAAATAATATGAAGGTGGTGGAAGAAGACAATAATATAAGATTTACTTTTCTCCCTTAGAAGCCTAAAGTACTTATTGGTTGTTATTCAATTGATTTTATTAGATCCCCTTGAGACTTGTGGAAAACAGCTCTTTTGTAACAATAGGAATTAATGCAGAAACACCACATACTGTGTTAACCATAAGAACAGGGGTATGAGTCACAACCTCTGTTTATAGAGGTTAGCCTGTTAAGTTACCCTGGCCTTTCAAGTGTTTGTTTAGCTGCCTCCCCGATGGGCTTCCAGTATAGAGATGATCTAAAAGGCTAAATATTTTAAGGACCTCCTTCCTTGAAGTAAAATAAATAAATAAATAAATAAATAAATAAATAAATCACTTAGTGTCAATTAGCTTTATTCATGAATTAACCCCTGTCTTCAAATTCTCACTGAGGGTTTGAGGATCACTGTCAAAATGTCAAAGCACAATGATTAGGCTAAACCATTTAAGAACATACTATCAAGGATTTATTCTTTTATTAAACACTTTGGGATACTTTATTGTGTCTTCCAACATCACAGGCTTTTGATTATACTTCTCACGCATTTTCTTCTACTTCTGTTTTATTCCCTATGAGGTAAGCATTATTTGGTTTTCTATTTGACTTTGATTTGATGTTATTTGGTCTCATTACTTTTATCTTCTTCTTTTCTCCTTACATACAGTTCTCTCCATCAAACCAATCCTCCATAAAATTTCAAAATTAGTTACCTTTCTCACTTTGAAATATAAGTTGCATTTCTTTTTTTTTCTTTTTTTTTTTACTTTCAATTTTTAAAAAATTTTTTTTTATTATTTTATTTTATTTTTTTAATTTACATTCCAAATCACTTCCCCTTTCCCGTTTCCTCCCTCCCCGAAAGTCCCATTTCTATCTGATGTTGGGGTATTAACACTTTTTTATGCACTGTCTTCTCTTCCTTTGAAAAAAATTCAACTTATTTTGCCAATTTCTATCCATCTATTTCTTTTGGCCTAGATGTTAAAATTTTCAAAGGATGAGAACATTGACTTATCCTATCTCAAATTACAACTAACACAGCTCGTTTGTTCATTAATGTGTTCTTTGTTACAGTGTTTAGAATCGACCCTAAGGCCTCACACATGCTCAGCATGTGTTCTACCACTGGGTAAATAACCAATCCCAAAACAGTGTTCGTGTCACTACCAAGTCCATGGTAAATAAACAATGAGAAAATTTGTCATAAGCTGTCATATACAGCTGTCATAAGTGAATTTGAAACTAATCTAATGCTTAGGAAACCATCAAATCTTGATTTGCATCTATTAAGAATATAAAATGAGAAAATTGTACATTTGTACACTTTTAAATGAAAGTTCATGTAAAATCTGGTCGTTTTCAGATAGTGATGCATACATGATGCCTTTAAACAATAGCTTACTATACACATATATTTTCAGACTAAATATTCCAAATAATAATGCATCATTTATATTGATATTAATCTCAGCTTTCTCAATTCTATGATATTGTACTATTTATCAACTGGACATTTTACCCTGTTGTTTATTCAATCACAAACACGAAGGAGGCTCAAAACCACCTGAAAACTTTATTCTCTACCTTTTTATGGTCACACCCACCCACAATTCTTATTATTACTAAAACTATTTTGTAAGGTGATAGCTGGTTTGTTCGTGATTGTGACCCTTATTCGCAACTCTTTGTTCTGTACTGCCCTAGGCTACTTCATTTCTCTGAGCTTTTCCTATATAGCTCACTGATTTCTTTATCACAAAGCCAACATTCAGTGAAACAAATTTCTCCAGAGTTATTATCATCAGTGTTCTGTACTAGCTGTCACTTGCGAATCCACAATAAACAACAGAATATTTATAAAGTCATAAAATGTGTGTCATTTTATCAGGCTATTCCAGTCTAGAATTTTATCCTAAAAAGCAATCAGAATTATGCACTGACATTCATGTATAAAGATGCTAGTTGTAGCATTATTTTAAATGTCAAAATGTTCTAAACCTAAACAAGGCAAAGAAATATGGTCTATTTATAAACATGGTAACATATTAACTTAAGGATATTTTAAAGGAATATTTTACTGCAAGCATAAATTGGACCAACAAATGTTATATGGAATGCTTTATGTATTCATTTATTCATGTATAATTTTTAGCACTTTGTCTATCACATGTAATTCAAGGCTTGGGTTAATCAGACATAAACAAAGATGCTACCCTTGTAAGGTTTATGTTTTCATGGTGAAAACAGATAATAAAATGACAAGCAAGTAAATATGAAGTATTAGATGTTAATGGTAAAAATAAAGAGAACTCTGATTCAGGTGATATTTTCCCAAGACCAGACAAGACAAGAATCAGCCTATTGAGCATATAGGAAAATTCACTCCAGATGAAGCAAATATTAAAGGCTAGATATTGAAAACTGCTCAGCACTAAAAGATGTTGGCATTCAAAATGAATAAATGAATGAAAGAATGAATTATTCAAGCCCTCGAACTGTGATCTTAGCTTCACATATAAACTTTACTTATTAACTCTATAGAGTTACTTCCTATTTTATAACTTAGTTCTACCATTAACCAGGTAAAGCGTTAGCAATCCATCAAACAGAAAAGTTCTGTTATTATGCCTCCAATTTTACATGGGAACTGAGAGTCAAGAAGCTAGAATATATATATTCCCAAGTCACTCTAGGACTTAAAATCAGCTACACGGATATTTCATATTCAAACACTTTCTGCTGTGTCTTACTGGAATTATAGGACCAAAGATGTATGAGACTGAACATGGCTCCAGGAGAGAAGGAGTGAGGCAGATGCCCTGATAGGCAGACAGGTAGGCAGAGGTGCCACGATTAGGAATTAGTGATGGGGAACTTCCAAAGTGGCTGGATTCATCTTCTTCACTCTCCTGATCTGAGACAAAAGCCTGGCAGTTTGAAACAAAGGCACAGCATAATTGTTTTTTCATCAGTAGTCCCCACTGCTTATGGATTGGCTCCATAAATTCAAGACCAGATCAGGCATGTGAAATGGAAATTTAAGGATTCCTAGGAATGTCCATTGTATTTGATGGTGTTTTGCTGGGGTAAACTCATGAAGAAGTTTTCCTTAAGTGGACACAGGTGAAAGATTAAGTCAGACTTTTGAAGGAACATTTCACGGAAGGGGACACAGGAGAGAGGATGTTCTGCTAAAGCAAACGTGAAAGGACACATGATGAAGGATTCTTTGCTAGCAACATGAATGTATTGGTCGGTCTTACATTTTGTAGTTGAGCTCCATTTGTCGGGACTCCACAGACTCACCATGGTTGGATGCACATGAGGAGGCAAGAAAGGTGCTGAGGCAAGTCATGCAGAGGACACATGATGTTTAGAGGGTGTAAATAGGACTCCCAGAGTGATGGAGACAGAGCTTGGCTTGCTGGTACAGCTAGCTGTTCAAAGCACATGAGTCTCGAGTTGTTGCTGATCATCACTTCCCTGAGAGAGGCACAACCTAGAACTTCTGGTATTCATGCTAGTCCCTCCTGCTGACTCATGTCAAGGCTGAGGCCTGGTTGTCTCTTACAAATCATGCCACCACTGTTGCTAACACAACTCTACCAAACTGGACTGGTGGGGTATCTGTGAAGTCTTTGCAAGTGGATGGAGCTGCCTCTGCCTGCTCACTTGTGAACTGAACTGCCAATAGAATGCTGCTGGAGCAATAATTGGAGTTGCTCCAAAGAACCTTTATAAACAGGGCCACTTGCTTTATATCCTTTCTTTCCTACTACCTCTGGCTACAAGGAAGGTTAATGCATTCAAGAACCATCATCAAAAACAGGATTTGAGAAAATTAAACTTACAGTCATGCTTAAATAGCAGCTGTGGGCCAGTCGGCTACCCTGTCTTCAAACTGAACAACACTAAATTTAGTGAAGAAAAATTTAAAAATCCTCAGTTCTTGTGGGAAAACTTGACTTACTCTGTGTGTGTATGTGTGTGTGTGTGCATGTGTGTATGTATAACATATATATGTATATATATGCACTATATTATCTATATTATATATATAGATAATATAGTGTGTGTCTGTCTATTTATGATAGCTAATTAAACTAAGGAAAGAGCAAAGTACGCCAATAGATGCATACAGATTTCCAAAGAAGATATTAATATGGAAATGTGAGGATTTAATAAATTATATAATGAAATAAAGAAAGAGAAGACACAAGGAAAGCAGGGTTAATCATGCAGGAAAAGAAAAACCACAAATCCTAAAATAAGACATAATGTTACCATAACATCAGAATGAATTAAAGTGACATACAATACCACTGAGTACAAGGGATATTTTATTCAATTTCATATGGTAATGATAATTCTGAAACAATGAAGGGTAGGTATAATGTAACATGATTTCCTAATTTTTACTATTTAATTCTGCATGCCTCTTTTATTAATTAGATAAAAAGGAAGAAACTAAATTTTCCTGAGTTTGGTTAGTTTGTTTGTCTGAGTGGCTACTCCTGGTCTGTTTCCATAAATCGCATAGACAGGCTAATAGACAAACCTTTCTCTGAAAGCACACTAAGTTGTTTTTGTTTGTTTGTTTGTTGTTTGAAGTTGTTTTTTATTATAAAAGAGCACCACTCTGCTCTTTTGATTGCATTAACCTGGCCAGAAGAATGTATTAAGAAACAAGTATTAAGATGTATTAAGTATTGGATGTATTAAGAAACAAGTACTTACTGAATTATAATTACACAAAATTATTGAGTATTTTCTTTATTTACATTTCAAATGTTATTCCATTTCTTGTTCTCCCCACTGGAAGCCCCTATCCCATCCCCTATCCTCCTGCCTCCCCACCACTCACCCACCCACTCTCACTTCCCTGCCCTGGCAATCCCCTACAATGTGGCATCAATCCACCTCAGGCCCAGGGGCAGCTCCTCCCACTTATGTCCATCAAAGTCATCCAATGAAACATACGCACAGAGCCATGGTCCTGCCATGTGTACTCTTTGGTCGGTGGTCCAGACCCCAGGAGGTGTGGGGGGTCTGGCCAGTTGAAATCATTGCTCCACATGGGAATGCAAACTCCCTCTGCTCCTTCAGTCCCTTCTCCAACTCCTCCATCGGGGACACAACACTCAGTCCAGTGTTTGGCTGCTAGCATCTGGCTCTGTATTTGTAAAGCCTGTGAGGAAACAGCCATATCAGGTTCCCATCAGCAAGTACTTTGCAGCAACCAAAATAGAGTCCAGGTTTGGCGACTGTATATGGGCTGGATTCCTGGGAGTGGAGTAGGGCGCGGCAGTCTCTGGATGACCTTACTTCTATCTCTGCTCTACACTTTATCTCCATATTTCCTCCTGTGAGTATTTTGTTCCCCCTTCTAAGACAAATCAAAGCATCCACATTTCTTCTTGAGTTTCATTTGGGCTGTGAATTGCATCTTGGGTATTCTGAGCTTATGGGCTAAGATCCACTTATCAGTGAGTACATAGCATGTGTGTTGTTTGTGACTTGGTTACCTCACTCAGGATGACATTTTCAACTTACATCCATATGCCTGCATTTTTTATGAAGTCATAGCTGAGTAGAATCCAATGGTACAAATGTACCACATTTTCTTTATCCATTCCCCTGTTGAGGGATATCTGGGTCCATTTCAGCTTCTGGCTGTAATAAATATGGCTGCTAGGAACATAGTGGAGCATGTGTCCTTATTACACGTTGGAGCATCTTCTGGGTACATGCCCAGGTGTGTTATAGACGTGTAATCACTTAGTACTATGCTTGATTTTCTGAGGAACCTCCAGACTGATTTCCAGAGCGGTTGTATCAGCTAGCAATCCCACCAACAATGGAGGAGTGTTGCTCTTTCTCCACAACTTCGCCAACATATGCTGTCACCTGAGATTTTGATCTTAGCCATTCTGACTGGTGTAAGGTGGAATCTCAGGTTTGTTTTGATTTACATTTCTCTGATGCTAAGGATGTTGAACATTTCTTTAGGTGCTTCTTGGCCATTCAGGTTTGCACACTTGAGAATTCTTCCTTAAGCTCTGTTTCCCAATTGTTTAATAGGGTTATTTGGTTCTCTGAAGTCTAGCTTATTAACTTCTTGTATATATTGGATATTAGCCCTCTATTGGATATAGGATTGATAAAGATCTTTTCCAATCTGTTGGGTGCCTTTTTGTCCTTTGCCTTACAGAAGCTTTGCAACTTTATGAGGTGCCATTTGTCAGTTCTTGATCTTAGAGCATAATCCATTGCTTTTCTGTTCAGGAAAATTTCCCCTCTGCCAAGGTGGTCAAGATTTTTCCCCACTTTTTTTCCTATTAGATTTAGTGTATCTGGTTTTATATGAAGGTCATTTGATCCACCTGGACTTGAGCTTTGTACAGGGAGATAGGAATGGATCAATTTGCATTCTTCTACATGTTGACCAAGAGTTGAACCAGCACCATTTGTTTAAAATGCTGTCTTTTTTCCACTGGATGATTTTAGTTCCTTTGTCAAAGATAAAGTGACAATAGGCATGTGGATTCATTTCTGGGTCTTCAATTCTATTCTATCGATCTATCTGCCTGTCACTCTACCAATACCAGGCAGCTTTAAAAAAAAAACAAACAGTGATTCCCCCAGGAAGTTTTTTATAGTTGAAAATAGTTTTGTTATCCTGGTAGGGTTTTTTTTTTTTATTCCAAATGAATTTGAGAATTGCTCTTTCTAACTCTATGAAGAACTGAGTTGGAATTTTGATGGGAACTGCATTCAATCTGTAGATTGCTTTCAAAAAGATGGCCATTGTTACTATATTAATCCTGCCAATTCACAAGCATGGGAGTTCTTTCCATCTTCTGAGGTCTTCCTCGATTTCTTTATTCAGAGATTTGAAGTTCATGTTTTAAAGATCTTTCACTTGTTTTGGTTAGAGTCACACCAGAATATTCTATATATTGTTTGTGACTGTTTTGAAGGGTATCATTTCCCTAATTTTTTTCTCAGTCCATTTATCCTTTGAATATAGGAAGGCTACTGACTTTTTGAGTTAATTTTATATCCAGACACTTTGCTGAAGTTGTTTATCAGCTCTAGGAGTTCTCTAGTAGAATTTTTGGTGTCACTTAAGTATACTATCATATCATCTGCAAGTAGGGATATTTTGACTTCTTCCTTTCCAATTTATATCCCTTTAACCTTTATTGTGTCTAATTGCTCTAGCTAGAACTTCAAGTACTATATTGATCAGATAGGGGGAGAGTTGGCAGCCTTGTCTCATCCTTGATTTTATTGAGATTGCTTCAAGTTTCTCTCCATTGAGTTTGATGTTGGCTACTCGTTTGTTGTATATTGCTTTTACTATGTTTATGTATGGAACTTGAATTCCTGATCGTTCAAAGACTTAACATGAAGGGATGTTGAATTTTGTCAAATGCTTTTTCAGCATCTAATGAAATGTTCAAGTGTTTTTTTTTCCTTTGAGTTTGTTTATGAAGTAGATTATGTTGATGAATTTCTGTATACTGAACCATCCCTGCAACACAGGGGTGAAGCCTACCTGATCCTGGTGAATGATCATTTTGATGTGTTCTTGGATGAAGTTTGTGAGAAATTTATTGAGTATTTTTGCATTGATGTTCATAAGGGAAATTGGTTTGAAGTTCTCTTTCTTTGTTGGATCTTTGTGTAGATTTGGTATCAGCATAATTGTGCCTTCATAGAACGAATTGGGTAGTGCTTCTTCTGTTTCTATTTTGTGGAATACATTGAAGAGAATTGATATTAGGTCTTCTTTGAAGGTCTGATAGAATTCTGCACTATACATATATTGTCCTGGGATATTATGATTGGGAGACTTTTGAAGACTGCTTCTATTTATTTAGAGGTTATGAGACTGATTAGATGGTTTATCTGATCCTGATTTAACTTTTGTATTTGGTATCTGTCTAGAAAATTGTCCATTTCAACCAAATCTTCCAATTTTGTTGAGTATAGGCTTTTAAAGCAGGATCTGATGATTTTTTTTTAATTTCCTCAGTTTCTGTCGTTATATCGCCCTTTTCATTTCTGATTATGTTAATTTGGATACTGTCTCTGTGCTCTCTGGTTAGTCTGGGTAAGGGTTTATCTATCTTTTTTTTTTTTTCTCAAAGAACCAGTTCCTGGTTTTGTTGATTCTTTGTATAGTTCCTTTTGTTTCTACTTGGTTGATTAAAGCCTTGAGATTGATTATTCCCTGTGTCTACTTTTCTCGGCTGTATTTGCTTCTTTTTGTTCTAGAGCTACCAGATGTGCTGTTAAGCTGCTAGTGTATGGTCTATTCAGTTTCTGTTTGGAGGCATTCAGAGCTATGTGTTTTCCTCTTAATACTGCTTTCACTGTGTCCCATAAGTTTGGGTTTGTTGTGACTTCATTTTCATTAAATTCTAAAAAGTCTTTAATTTCTTTCTTTATTTCTTCCTTGACCAAGTAATCGTTGAGTAGGGCATTGTTCTGCTTCATGTATATGTGGACTATCTGGTTTTTTGTTGTTATTATTAAAGGCCAACCTTAGTCTGTGGTGATCTAATAGGATGCATGGGATTATTTCAATCTTGTATCTGTTGTGACCTTTTTCGTGACCCATTATATGGTCAGTTTTGGAAAAGGTACCATGAGGTGTTGAGAAGAAGGTATATTCTTTTTATTTAGGATAAAATGTTCTTTAGGTATCTGTTAAATAAATTTGGTCCATAACATCTGTTAGTTTGACTGTATCTCTGTTTAGTTTGTGTTTCAATGATCTGTCCATTGATGAGAGTGGGGTGTTGGAATCGTCCACTATTATTGAGTAATAATGTATGCTTTGAGCTTTAGTAAAGTTTCTGTTTTGGATGTGGGTGCCCTTGCATTTGGAGCATAGATGTTCAGAATTGAGAGTTCTTCTTGGAAGACTTTTCCTTTGATGAGTATAAAGTGTCCTTTCTTATCTTTTTTGATGACTTTTGGTTGAAAGTCAGTTTTATCCAATATTAGAATGGCTACTCCAGCTTGTTTCCTGAGACCATTTACTTGGAAAATTTCCAGCATTTTACTCTGAGGTACTGTTTGTCTTTGACACTGAGGTGTGTTTCCTATATGCAGCATAATGCTGGATACTGTTTAAGTATCCAGTCTGTTAGTTTATGTCTTTTTATTGGGGAATTGAGTCCATTGAGGTTAAGAAATATAAGGAATAGTGATCATTGCTTCCTGCTATTTTTTATGTTATTTTTATGTTTGTGTGGTTATCTTCTATTGGATTTGTTGTAAAGAGATTACTTTCTTGCTTTTTCTAAGGTGTAGTTTCCCTCCTTGTGTTGGCATTTTCCATCAACTATCCTTTGTAGGGCTGAATTTGTGGAAAGATATTGTGTAAATTTGGTTCTGTCATAGAATGTCTTGGTTTCTCCATCTATGGTAATTGAGAATTTTGGTGGGTATAGTTGCCTGGGCTCTATAGGTTCTATAATTTGTGTTCTCTAAGGGTCTATAAGTCATCGGCCTGGGATCTTCTAGCTTTCACATTCTCTGTTGAGAAGTCTGGTTTAATTCTGATAGGTCTGCCTTTTATATTACTTGACCTTTTCTCCTTACTGCTTTTAATATTCTTTTTTTGTTTTATGTATTCGGTGTATTGACTATTATGCAACAGGAGGAATTTCCTTTCTGATCCAGTCTATTTGGAGTTCTGTAGGCTTCTTGTGTGTTTATGGACATCTCTTTCTTTAGGCTGGGAAAGTTCCCTTCTATAATTTTTTGAAGATAATTACTGGCCCTTTAATTTGGGAATTTTCACTCTCTTCTTTTATACCTACTATCCTTAACTTTGGTGACTCATTGTGTCCTTGATGTTTTATGTTTGGAACTTTTTGCCTTTTGCATTTTCTTTGACTGTTGTGTCAATGTTTTCTATGGTATCTTCTACACCTGAGATTCCCTCTTCTATCTCTTGTGATGCTTGTGTCTATGACTCCTGATCTCTTTGCTAGGTTTTCTAACTCCAGGGTTGTCTCCCTTTGTGATTTCTTTACTGTTTTTATTTCTATTTTTAGATCCTGGATAGTTTTGTTCAATTCCTTCACCTCTTTGGTTGCATTTTCCTGTAATTATTTGAGGGATTTTTGCGTTTCCTCTTTAAGCCTTCTACCTGTTTACCTGTGCTCTCATATATTTCTTTAATGGAGTTATTTATGTCCTTCTTAAAGTACTCTATCACCATCATGAGATGTACGTTTAAATCAGAGTCTTGCTTTTCTGGTGTGTTGGATCAGGGATCACTGTGTTTGGAGAACTGGGTTCTGATGATGCCAAGTAACTTTTGTTTCTGATCTTTATTTTCTTACCCTTGCCTCTCACCATCTGGATATCTCTGGTGTTCACTGGCCTTGCTGTTTCTGATTGTGGCTTGTACCTCCTGCAAGCCTTTGTGTCAGTACTCCTTGGATACTAGTTCCCTCCGGAATAAATTTGAGTATGGAGAGCTGTGGTACAGGGTCAACTCCGGGATGCAGACTGAAACCTTAAGTATACTGTCCCCAACTGTTCTTTGGTTCCTGTGCCCTGATGATTCTGGGTTGGTGCCTCTTAGGCCAGGAATTTTAGCAGAAGTGGTGGTGGTTCCTGTGCTCATGAGTGTGCCAGCACTCCTGGGAGACCAGCTCCCAGGTACAGGATCAGCTCTGGGCACTAATGGAAACGGGAAGGAACCTATTCCAGGTTGTTCTGCAGTTCCTGTGTCCTAAGATCTCCAGGTGGGTGCCTTGGAGCAGAAGTGGTGGTCTTAACTGTGCTCACAGGTATGCCAGCACTCCTGAGAGAGTAGCTCTCTCCAGGAGATATTTGGGTATGGAGCACTGTGGCACAGGATCCTACATAAAATATTTTGCAGAGCCAGGAAAGAAAATACAAAGATTCCTTATTAATATTATGTCTCAAACCCAGATGAGTCTCTCTTGGTACCTTTAGCTCCTCCCAGCACTTGTCACAATGCCCTCTATCCTAAACACTCCAGCCTTGAGGCTGTGCTTCTCTTCTCCCAGTCTATGGTCCATTTAAACTCACTGATTTTGGACACAGTATTTCCGAGTTCTTCTTACTCTGCTTACCTACTGGTTTCTTGGCCTCTTGGACTTTGGGTTCCCTCCTTTTTTACCCTCTCCTCTCTCTTCCTCCCTCCTCCCTGACTCCAAGGACCTTTTCATTCTGCTGCTCAGTCTGAGCCATTCTATATGCTTCTGGCTGTTTTCTTCTTCAAATCTACAATAAACCTTCTCATCAACCCCTACCTAGCAGTATCATGTTCTCCTTCCCCTTTTGATTTTTTTCTTGATCCCCTAGTGTGAAACTGGAAGTAGTCATAGAGATGACTAGGTTGATATTTTAACATCAACAAAAGGGCTAGGATGTTAATCTCAAACTCAGGACAAATGGCTAACTGAGGCTCCTATCACTTAACAAATCAAAGGGATGCTGGCTTCCTGAATTCTCAGCAACTATAGGTTACAGAATCACCCTGGACATCATACTAAACTAAGGCTCTTTGGTTGTGCCCCTCTTCTGATTCTGATCGGTCTTGGCCTATTTGTCTCCCTCTCTTCTCTCTTCCTCTTTTGTATTCTCTTTCCCACTCCTTTCCTGACCCAGTTCAGTCTGCTAATCTCCTTCTGTCTGGACCCTTCCAAAGGCCTTTGGCTGTACTCTCGTTCAGATCTACAATAAACCTGCTCCTCCACAATACCTTGGAGCACTCATGTCTTTAGTATTGTATTATTTTTATTTTTTCATTCAGTTCTAACTGGCTAACAGATGGATCTCAGTTAAATCAGAGAAAGATATCTATGAACATTTTGTACAAATTCTACAGAAGAATAGTGCAAGAGTCAGAGCCCTAGGCATGTCTTAGCACTTGGGTTGGGGCAGGTTGGGTTTGGGCATGTGACTAGCACACTCTGAATCATTGACATCGGGGAGAGGATACACAGAGTTCTCATCTCTCCCTCTACCAGCTCTCCATGGTGATTATTTGGGAAGTGGATATAGGAATTGATTCCAGCCCTTGAAAACAGATTTGAACTTAGAAGAACCTTTCCTAAAACGTTATAATTTCTGTCTTACCTGTCTGTCATCCCCTCTGTATTAATACTTGAAGTATCCTTGAATCTTCTGTAGAATTGATATTCTTCTGTCCAGGAGGATGGTTATTTTTCCCTCTTCAAATATTTAGAATTTCAGGATGAGTGTGTGTGTGTGTGTGTGTGTGTGTGTGTATACATGTGCATATATATATATATATATATATATATATATATATATATATATATATAGCTCTTTTATAACTTTAGCTATCCATGCAAGAGTGTTGTTGACACGAGCCTTTTCTAGAGCCTATGGCTAGTTACTTTCTCTGTACCTGCTGCATCTTTCAGTACAGCCAAGACTGTACTGTTGACATTGGTAGCTTTGGTTGAAGAGTGAGGGCAGAAATAGGGTCTGGAGAGATGGGTAAGTGGTTAAGAGTACTGGTTGTTCTTCTAAAAGATTCCCAGCACTCACATGGAAGCTCATCATCATCCCAGCTTTAGAATTAGGAGATCCAAAATCCTTTACCAGTCTCTCCTTGCCCCAGGCATGCAAATGACACACGGACCTAGATTCAAAAACAAAAGTATAAACAAAGAAATGAAGCATACATAACTATTTTATTGAAAAATATTTTATCTGATCTTTCTCTCCCTGCAATGGTTTTCTTCAGCTAAGTAGTTCACTCTCTAAAGTTTACATTACTAAATCCCAGATTCATCAATATCTAAGAAATTAATATTCCTCAAGGTTTATTTTTCCATGTAATCTATAGTCCCTTTCTTGGTTTTTTTTTTCAGGCCTCTAAATGTGTTCTCTGTCATCAACAATGAATGCTCTTTATTACTACCTTGCCAAATGTTTAGTGGGGCTTTGCACATTGTACTATTTCCATACCACCAACAGTTATTCTCTAAACAGCATGTCCAACCCCTTCCTGTTGTCTTTCAAAGCTTATATCACTATGCCTCTGTGGGTTTCTAAATTCTCTGTTTCTAAGCATATTGGAAACTTCTGGGGAAAAAAATAATATGTTGCCTAGCACTAAAGTATCTTAGTTACGGCCCACTCTTGTTCCACCTTACTATGCAAAAACCTATTTCTCAGGCTTGTGCATTTCTGAACAGCTATATCTCTCCAATCTAAAGCTATTTAAAAGGGTTGGTAATTTCTGAATATTACTGACATGTATACCTTTCTTTGTTTCAATTGTAAAAACAAAATGCCATTAACCCAGTGGCTTACAAACAACAGGTAGTTGCTTCTCTCTATAAGAAGGAATGCAGAGTCAAAGGTGAAAGTACCTGAATAATTTATGTCTGAGGGGGACATGTTTCTTTGCTCATAGGTTGAGCTTTCTAAACATGTTCTTATGCCATGAAAACCAAGGCAGCTTTCTGAGACACTAATCTCATTTATGAGGGCCTTGGCATCATATCTGTAATAACTTTGCAGAGGCTCAAACTCTTAGCATTCCCTCATCAGGAACAAGGATTCATCATAGACATTTGTGGAACAGATGACTAAAATAACCCATATCTGTCTATCTCTTTTACTTTAACAAATTGCAAAGCTATTATATTGATGCACTCTATACTCTCACTTCCATATTTTCTTGTCTTATTTTATAACTAGTTCAATTATAAAATAACTCAGTTTTATTTTCTTTCTTCCTTTCTTTCTTTCTTCCTTTCCTTTTTCTTTTTTTTTTCTGAGACAGGGTTTTTCTGTATAGTCCTGGCTGTCCTGGAACTCACTCTGTGGATCAGGCTGGCCTTGAACTCAGAAATCTGCCTGCCTCTGCTTCCCAAGTGCTGGGATTAAAGGCATGCATCACCACTACCCAAAAAGTTGTATTTTCAATTTGAAATATATTATATATTCAATTATAAAGTAATTCAATTATATATTGTTAAAAATTTCTCAAAAGTCAATGGGCTATGAAGTACCTGGGGATCTTATTTACCTTAGTTTCTGTTTTTTATTAGATCTGGAGCACAGCTCTTGATTCATCTAAATTTTCTGAATAGTGGCTGACCACCTTATTCACTGACCATACCAATACCATCACAAAACACAATCTTAATTGTTCTTTCCTTTTTGTGGAAGTGGCTCGTGAAGACAACAGTACATGACTCCCAGGACATGGGGTTTAGAGCCCTGCTGTGGTCTCCTAAACCTCTCCTAAACATTGGAAGATTCGTCCACAGAAATGTTTACTTCCCTAATCCTGTTGAGTTCGCCACTGACTGCTGATGGTTAATTGACATTTCAGAGGCATGGATCTGTTCTGGCTCTTTGTGCTTTAATGGGCATAGCTAGCTGCTTTTCCATGGTACACTCACTCTCCTGACCAGTCACTGTTTGCTTCAAAGTGATTTCCCAAAGTCAGTATTTCTGTATTAACTTCTCTGAGGCTTTGATTATCTCATAGGAGAAAAATAAACAGGCAAATATGTTGAGTTCTACTTCTTTCACAAAACCAGTTTTATAGATCTTAATGCTTTTATTTCCTCTTACATGCCCATCACACCCCTTACCTTTAATAAGTACATATTTTTCCTGTTGTGTTTTATTTTTAGTCTCCACAGGCAGTTATCTCTCCCTATGTAAAGATAATTCTCTATTCACTTTGAACGTTATTTCTGTCTCCTTCATGAAAACAGAGTATCATGTCATCACTTGCATAGTTATCTTTCCTTAGCATGTAAATGGTGTAAGCAAAACATACTTATGTACATAGTTTCTTATGTGTCTTGTGGGTACACTCTTCAAAAGGAAGAACTTTTTTACCATAGGTTGTTAGTAATTAACAAAGATAGACATACCATTAATGTACATTGAATAGTACAATAAATAAATGAAATGAAGGAATGTAGACCTTACATATATACAATATTAAAGTATTAGCATAAATAACAGCAATAACAATTAAAAGTGAGACTATATAACTCCCAACTTTGATCCTCAGCTACCATCTACTAAATCTACGAGAAAATAAATTTGCTTTTAAACTACTTTATCTATAAAAGTTTGATGAATCAGCTCAAGAAGTGTAACACACTGAGACAAAGCATTTGAAAGGCAGCGAATGAGAACATTTGCAAAAAGAACGTCAAAATATTCAGTGGGAAAATAGTCTTCCACAACTAGTACCAGGGCAAGTGGGTATCAACATACAAAAGAATGGAGGAGGTTATTATGTAACTCAGAATAAATTATGTGTCCCAGTGTACAAAGAGAAACAGAACCAAACAGCTTTGTGACCTTGGATGAATAAGAGGTTTCTGAGACATGATTCCAAAAGCAAAATAGAAAACAAAGAGATGTGGACAAAAATATAGATAAATTACACAAAACAATTCTTTCAACTTATGATTCCGAGAATATAATCACTAAAGTGACTTGAAACTCAACGAAAGAGTACCTGTGTCTGAAATCATCATATCTACTAAACAATATAAAAGTAACTCAATTTAAAAGTGTCCAAAGCTTACATGAATTTGCATTTTATAATGATATATACATGTACATAAATATGTAGGGGTATTATTGTCATATACATATAGCATAAATATATACTAATGTCAATAATTTAAAAACTTATGACTCATAGCTTACATTCGCTACTACTTAGCTTCTAGGATGGCTACAATCAAATAGATAATAACAGTATTGCTATAATTTTGACAGTTCTTCAGAAAGCTAAACACAGAATTGCCACATGACAGCAATTTTCCTCCTAGGTATGCCTACAAATTTAAAATGTCTTCATTAAAATTTCTACAATCATCATGACACCAGTATTTATAATGTCCATCCAGTAATAATTACCAATAAGTCCTGCTTTTTAACTATAAAACAAACAAAATGAAATTTACACAGTAGAATATTATTTTACAATTGAAGGGAACTAAAGTACTAACATTGCTTTGGCCTGCATGGACCTCATACATGCTAAATTAAATGAGAGAGGCAACATAAATATTGCACACAATATTACACAATTTATATGAAGGACCATATATATGGTAGCAGTTGTCAAAGGCTAGTGTAAGAGAAGAATATGCAGCAGCTGCTAAGAGGTGTAAATCGTCTGTGATGATATCTTGGTGATGTGTGTATGATTTTGTGATTTATTCTAAAGTGGATACAATACAGCTACTAAATAGAAAACTCAAAGTAGTGGTTTTTATAATGGTTATCAAAACAATATTAACCAACCAGAACCCCCAGACCTCCCAGGGACTAAGCCATCAACCAAGGGGTACACATGGCTCTAGCTGCATATGTAACAGAGAATTACCTTATCAGACATCAATGGGAGGAAAGAGAGGTCCTTGGTCCTACAAAGGCTGATAGATGCCCCAATGTAGGGGAATTAAGGACGGGGAGGTGGGAGTGGTATGAGTGGAGGAACACCCTCATAGAAGTAGGGGGAGGGAAGATAGGATAGGGACTATCTGGGAGAGGGGAACTAGGAAAGGGGATAAAATTTGAAATGTAAATAAAGAATATATCCAATAAAAATTTGAATATGAAAATAAAAACAACAGATCAGTGTTAATTATAAAGATGCTGTGCAGTCACAATGGAGAGGCTTGATTAGGTTTCAGAGGACTAGGAAATATTGCACAGATGTAAGCCAGCATCAGGAAGTAGGAAATGTCTATCAATGTGAATGTGTGTGTCAAAGAATGACTGAACAAACTGTTGAGAAAGTGTATCAGACTTCATTAACGTGACCAAACACCTGGGAGAAATTAATGAACTAATTAATTAAAAGAAAGTTATAATCACTATGGAAATGAATCCAAGCTGTATATGAGAGAGATATTTTAGATTAAGGTAATTGGGATAGGAAAACCCACCCTAAATGTTGGCCTCACCATTTTCTCTGACATGCTGGAGTGTAACCTCAAACTGTAAGCTCAAATAGAGCCTTGCTATCTTAAGTTGCTTTTGACAAGCATTTTGTCACAATAGTGAGAAAAATTACTATATATATTTATAATACATAATCATGTATTTTACAAATGTCAATATATTTTATTTAGATCCTATTACTTAGGATCTTAACATTGATCATTTGATAAAAATAATATGTTCTAGTTTTCCTTGTTTGACCCCCATATATCTGTGTGTATGTATGTATGTGTAAATATATATATATGTAATATATATAGATATATTATATATCTATATATATTATATATCTATATATATTATATATCTATATATAATAGATATATATATTATAGATATATATTATATCTAATTATATATAATTATATATATATTATAATTATATATATTATATAATTATATATATAACTATATATAGATATATATCTAATTATATATAATTATATCTATATATATTATATATCTATATATATATAGATATGTAATATATATATATTATATATCTATATATATATATAGAGAGAGAGAGAGAGAGTATGTGTGGTTTACTTTTTTTTATAAATAACACATATGCTAAATTAATTCAATCTGTCCTCCTTCCTAAATAGTTATAGAAATTCTCCCTCTCTCTCTCCTTGTATCATTGGGGGAACATGTATAATCTCTTATGTTTTATCAAGCCTGAATCATTGTTTGTTTTATCCATCAATTATTCTTACCTAGTAGTTATTCTCACATGTTCACTAAATTGTGTTTTCATAATATTAATTCTTCCTAACTCAACACTTAGTATTCAACTATAAGGAAGAATTTAAGGATTTTTTTTATTATGTATGTCACTTTAGAAGAATATATTTACATTTTGTTCAATATTCTATAGTCATATCTACAATATAAACATAGTGTTTATATTTTCAAAGATTCAGATAATAAGTTCCACTTTAAGCTTTTCATGTGTCCCTTTATATGGACATCTGTCTTACTTAGAATTCCTTCACTGAGATGAAACACCATGACTATAAAACAAGTTGGATAGGAAAGGGTTTATTTGGCTTACACTTCCAAATCACAATTCATCATCAAAGGAAATCAGGACAGGAACTGAAACAGGGCAGGATCCTGGAAGCAGGAACTAATGCAGAGGCCATGGAGGGATGCTACTTACTGGCTTGCCTACCATGGCTGGCTCATCTCACTTTCTTGAAGAACCCAACACCACCAACCTAAGGATGGTACCACACACAATGGGGTGGAGCCACCCAAATAAATCACTAAATAAGAAAATGCCTTACAGCCAGATCTTATGGAGGTATTTTCTCAATTAAGTTTCCTTTCTTTCAGAAAAATCTAGTTTGTGTAGCAAGTTGGTACAAGACTAAGAAACACAAGACCCATTATTCCTTGAGCACTATTATATTTTCCAGATGAATTTGTTTCTCTTGTTGTGGTGGTTATTTGTTTATTTCTTTTTATATCTAACATATACCCTAAAATTATGTAATCTGCCCTCCTTCCTAAATAGTTATAGATATACACTATAGATATATCTGTCTTTTTAGCAAAAATACTCCTTAATTTACGGAGCAAAGATGCATGTGTTTATGTAGTCAGATTTATTTTATTAAAAAGGACCACTCCTATTCTGTATAGGTAGCAGTTTTATGCCTGGAACAATAAATATATGTATGTGATTTGAGATCTTCATTATTATCTACATGATAGTATATTGTATACCAATTCAATGCATACCTATGAGAAAACATTAATTCCTTTTTAGAGGCTTAAAATTGGCTTTAGTGATACATTTCTGTGTGAAGAAGCCAAACTATGCTCCCATATCTTTAATAAGTAAAATCAAAGTACCCACTGAGGATATTAGCAAGTTACTGAGATTAATTTTGCTGTATTTATTAAGAATGTATATTCTGCACATTTTAAACAGTATGGAAGGAATATTGAACTTAATGCAAAATGTAATGGTTGGAGATATGAAGCAGAATAAACTAATGTAAAGTGAGCATGGAAATTAGATATTGTGAGGATCAGTGTTGCTGCTGGGACAGGAGTCTTCCTGCTGCCATCTACAGCAGGGAAGCAGGCAGCTCCAAAGCCTTCTGTGCATAGATCACCAGGAGAGAGTGATCTCCCAGCAGTGCTTTCACTACTGAGACCTAATGTGAGCTCTCCACCTTCTCTCTGGAGGGGAACAGCTAGGAGCACACAGGGCATAAGATCAGTGGAGCAGCTGGAACAGGAGTCTTCCCTTCTGGCCGCCATTTGCAGCAGGGAACCAGACAGCACCACAACCTTCTGTGCACAGACCCTGCCAGAAGAGAGTTGGTCTCCCAGGAGTGCAAAGCAGGTTTACATGTCCATAGGAGGGACAAGCTCCAGCCAGAGACAGCAAGACCAACTAACATCAGAGATAACCAGATGGTGAAAGGCAAGCACAAGAACCCTACCAACAGAAACAAAGGCTACTTGGCAACATCAGAGCCCAGTTCTCCCATCACAGCAAGTCCCGGATGCCCCAACACACTGGAAAAGCAAGAGTTGGATTTAAAGTCTCATCTCACAATGCTGTGAGAGGACACCAAGAAGGACATAAGTAACTCCCTTAAAGAAATACAGGAGAACATGGGTTAAAAGGTAAAAGCCCTTAAGAGGAAACACAAAAACCCCTGAAAGAAATGCAGGTGAGCATGGGTGAACAGGTAGAGACCCTTAAAGAGGAAACACAAAAATCCGTTAAAGAATTACGGGAAAACACAAACAAACAAGTGAAAGAACTGAACAAAACCATCCAGGATTTAAAAATGGAAGTAGAAACAATAAAGAAATCACAAAGTGAGACATCTCTGGAGATAGAAAATCTTGGAAAGAATTCACGAGTCATAGATGCAAGAATCAACAACAGAATACAAGAGATAGAAGAAAGAATCTTAGGGGCTGAAGATACCATAGAAAGCATGGACTCAACAGTCAAAGAAAATGCAAAATGCAAAATGCTCCTGAGTCAAAACATCCAGGAAATCCAGGACACAATGAGAAGACCAAACCTAAGGATTATAGGTATATAAGAGAGTGAAGATTTCTAACTTAAAGGGCTAGTAAATATCTTCAACAAAATTATAGAAGAAAACTTCCCTAACCTAAAGAAAGAAATGCCCATGAACATACAAGAAGCCTACAGAACTCCAAACAGACTGGACCAGACCAGAATGTCCTCCAGGCACATAATAATCAAAACACCAAGTGCACTAAGCAAAGCATATTAAAAGCAGTAAGGGAAAAAGGTCAAGTAACCTATAAAGGCAGGCCTATCAGAATTACACCAGACGTCTCACCTGAGACCATGAAAGCCAGAAGATCCTGGGCAGATGTCATACAGACCCTAGGAGAACACAAATGCCAGCCCAAACTACTATAGCCAGCAAAGCTCTCAATTACCATAGATGGAGAAACCAAGATATTCCATGATAAAACCAAATTTACACAATATCTTTCCACAAATTCAGCCCTACAAAGGATAATAGATGGAAAACGCCAACGTGAGGAGAGAAACTACACCCTAGAAAAGGCAAGAAAGTAATCTTTTCCAACAAACCCAAAAGAAATTAACCATACAAACATAAAAATAACATCAAAAATAACAGGAAGCAACAATCACTATTCCTTAATATCTTATAACATCAATGGACTCAATTTGCAAAATAAAACCCATAGTCTTACAGAAATAATTTTCATGTAAATTTTCAATTTTATCAGAAAATGTTTGTAATTCCTCTTTCTTTCAATTTAGTAATGTTTTTCATGTCTGCCATTTTGACTGTATTCTTCTCCATAATGATCTTTAATTTTAACATTTTTCTATGTATTTCTTCAATTTTATCAGAAATATTTTCCATGTAAATCTTCAATTTTGTTAGAAAATGTTTATAATTCCACTTTTAATCAACTTAGGAATATTTTTATGCCTATCATTTTATCTGTATGATTTCTCCATGAAATAGTCAAACTTAACGTATTTTTCTATATATTTCTTCAATTTTATCAGAGATATTTTCCATGTAAATCTTCAGTTTTATCAGAAAATATTTATAATTCCACTTTCAATCAACTTAGAAATATTTTTATGCCTATCATTTTATCTGTATAATTTTCCATGATAATTTTCAATTTTAATGTTTTTCTATATTTCTTCAATTTTATCAGAAATATTTTCCTTGTAGATCTCCAATTTTATCAGAAAATGTTTATAATTCTACTTTCTAACAACTTAGGAATATTTTTATTCCTACCATTTTATCTGTATAATTTTCCATGAAATAGTCCATTTTAACGTGTTTTTCTATATATTTCTTGAATTTTATCAGAAATATTTTCCTTGTGAATCTTCAGTTTTATCAGAAAATGTTTATAATTTCACTTTCAATCAACTTCAAAATATTTTATTGCCTACGATTTTTATCTGTTTAATTTTCCATGATAATCTTCAATTTTAATGTTATTTTATATTTTTCTGCAATTTTATTAGGAATATTTCCCATGTAAATCTCCAATTCTATCATAAAATGTTTCTACTTCCTTTTTCAATTAGTTTAGCAATGCTGTATATGTCTACAATTTTACTCTTTAATTATCCATGAAAATTGTCAATATTAATGTGTTTTTCTACATGCTTCTTCATTTTGTCAGAAACATTTTCCATGTAAATCTTTAATTTTATCGTAAAATATTTTTACTCCCCTTTTCAATAAAATATAAATAACAAAAGATATTGTGAGAATGATCTATGCTTATTGCAAGTTGGTCTAATTTTAACCCTTTCAATTGTCTGTATGTAAATATTTAAGATGGAAATTTACCATATATACTTTATTTGTACTATAATAGCCAAAACTATAACAATAACTTCAACTTTAATTTTTTTTAAAAAATGCAAAGTTGTTATTTGATCTTTAGCAAAGTTTAGATTAAGGAATTGAAAGCTCTATTTAATACTCTATAAATCTTAGTATATGGCTATTTTTAGAAAGGATATGTGTAAATACTTAATTGATGTTTTAATAAAAGTGTTGAGAATGGAAAGTTATTATTATTTGTCTTTATGTGATATATTGGCACTTTTACTAAAACCTTAGAGAAGGTTGCTAAAATATGGGCCTAGCATGCATGAAGCTTGTTTCAATCTGTAGCATGACCATAAAAGGAAGGAAAAGATATATTATTCATCTGTTAAGATCTTTCTCCTTGAAATTTCACAGTATTTTTTTCCAACTCTTGGCAGATTCAGAATTTAGTCAATCAGTGCAGAAATTCTGAGTTCTTGCAGAAATTCTGTTGTTTATTAACACAAGACCCATATGCTTTAAATACTTAATGTGAGAAGTTGAAAGTTTTATCTCTGGATAATCTAAAAGTTGTCCTTTAGTCTCATTCATGGGGAGTGTAGGAGTTTGCATTGAATTCATTTTGCACTATATAAAAATAATATAATTATTAGTTCAGTGAAAAATTTTGATTCATTATACATGGACATTACTAACTATATATAAAAGGATATAAAAGCCACAAAATTAAGAGACAAGTGGCATGTATTCTGTGCTGTTCCATAGATGAAAGTAGAAGGATCTAATGAAAGGAAGGAGACAAGTTAAAGGAGGGACTAGAAGATGGGAGAGAAGCATTGGGGTGAAGTAAGGACAAGGTATAACAGTATACATGTCTGAAAAATCTCACTGGGAAAATAATGTATTTTTACTCCAAAAATATTAATAATATTTTAAAAATAAAGACTCAATAAGAATATTTAGTAATATGGTATTTTAGCCAGTTTTTTTATTTGAATAGTTATAATTTTACCAAGCTTTCTAGACATTTTCTCTGCAGTGTTAAAGCTATTCTAGAATTGTACATTAAAAAATAAAAAGACTGTTTTATGTGGTTTTGATTTCCTGTTCAGTTTCCTCAGTATAGAATGTTGTCCCCAAAGAAAAGGGAACTACCCACACTGTACTCAACACCTACATCATTCTGACAAATTCTATACAAATTTTCAGTATTGAAGAGTAATTGCTCTGTTGCCTCTATGATCTGTATGTATGTATGATATGTATGTATGTATGTATGTATGTATATATGATATGTATGTATGATGTGTAAAAGTTAATATGTGAACATTGCAAGAAGAAAAAATATTAGGCTATTAGATGAAAAATAATGAAAAAACATTTGATCATATTCATATATGTAGATGACATATTCTAATTTAGTGTTAAAAATTGATATATTAGGCTGAGGAAGTAAAAACATTAAAAGTCTTCTATGCCAATGTTCCATTTAGGGATGGGCAATCCATAATTCTGTGTACATTTTAAAACTTATGATTGTTATGATTGAATATTTTGTATTACTTAAAACAGTTTTTAATTTTAAATATATTTTGTTCATATTATTCCACTCCATCTATTCCTACCAGATTCTTTCTCCCTCCCTATCCAAATAACTTTCAGTGTTTTATCCAAAAACACAGTACAACAAATCCCACCAAAACAAAAAAGACAAAATCCTGCCCCCCAAAAACAAACAAACAAAAAAACCCACTGAAATGTAATAAAATAAAAGCACAAACGCACACAAAAACATATACAAATCAGTTAAAAGTTGGTTTACTCCTGAACATGAAGCCTGTCCTGGAGTGATTGATATATTCAGTGTTTCTGTCTCTAGTGAAGAAAACTGATTTTTTCCTCTCCAGCAGGTGTAAGTGATAGTTCATTTATTAAGACTTACGCTACTAGTTACATTTTTATTCACACATTTTTTAATATATAAAATATAATAAGAAAATAAAACTATCATATGGAGTTGAACAAGACAAACCAACAAAAGAAAAACAAACCCGAAAAGGCCCAAGAAACAGAGATCCACTCAGATTATTACTTGGGAATTCCATAAAAATACTTAATTGGAGGCCAAAGTATATACACAGAGGACAGTTTCAGAATGGTGCAGACCCTGTGCCTGCTGCTACAGTTTCTGTGAGTTCACATAATCTTTGGTTTAGAGGGCTTTGTTTTCTTGGTGACCTTCATTCCCTCTAACCCTTACTCTCTTTGCACCTTCCCTTCCACAGGTCTCATTGAGCTTTGATGGAGTTGGGGGAAGGGAAGAATTTGATGGAGACATCTATTTAGGGCTTAGTGTTATAAGGTTTCTGAATCTTCATGTAGTATGTGACTGAGTAGTACTCCATTGTTTAAATGTACCACATTTGCAAGCTGCCCCAACCACTCTGGAAATCAATTTGGCTGTTCCTCAAAAACTCGGACATAGTACTATCAGAATACCCAGCTATACCACTCTTGGGCATATACCCAAAAGATGCTCCAACATATAACAAGGACACATGCTCCATTATGTTCATAGCAGCCTTATTTATAACAGCCAGAAGCTGGAAAGAACCCAGATGTCCTTCAACAGAGGAATGGATACTGCTATCTTAAGAAATGTGGCCTCGCATCAGGAAATTCCAGTAGTATCTGCTTTCACGCTTGAACACACCATCCTGTGTTTTCAAAGAATACCAGAGAGACAGATTTTGGAAATAACAAACAGCACCCTAGGCCTCCTTAGTTCAGCATAGCATGTTTTACTAGCTGTTGTCTGACTTAGCATTTCCTTTGTTATGATATTATAGGCAATGTATAAAAAAGGAAAATAATAATAATCTATTGACTGATGGAATTGTAGAAGATTAAATGCCATCAATTATATTTAATGCTACTAAATTAGAAAATTATTTTAAAGTATAAAAATCATACTTGGATAGTGACTGAAGGCTGTTTATACAATCAACTATAAGAAATGTTAAAGAGAGGTATCATATACACTAACATAATAATTCACAAATATTGTAGTTATGTTGTCTTTCTTTTCATAGTTTTTCTACTGTGGGTTATACTTGGATATTAAATCAGCAAAGGTTAAAATTTGTGTGTGCTTTTACAATAGTGTAACACTCACTAATGTTTGTTCTGAGAGTCTGCAAAGGTGACCCTTTCAAAAGTGTAAAAGAACAAAATATATGTTTAATAATTCTTTAAACTTCTCTATCATTTTAACCTTTGGCCTAAAACATTCATATGATGAAAAGAAAAATCATTTCAGCACAGTTAAGTAGGTCAAACTGAACCTACTGTATAAAACACTGTGTGGCTGACATTTTCACAGCACCACAGTACGTATGTCAAGAGACTTGACTGTAGCACTAAGCTTCAAAAGACAAAGAAAATTAATTTCCACTGGTATTGCACTCAATCCAGGTATATTAACATGGAAGAGAGTGGAGACTAGTTCAAGAAAATGTAGAAATTGAGAGAATTAGAAGCAGCTTTAGCTGTTTGTGTTAGACTCCCTTTAATGACTTTGTCACCCTAATATGAGGTTATCGATATAGTATAAAGGAACCAAAAGCAAAGCAAGACAAAATGTATTTTTAAAATGAGAGGAACATTGACATTAGGAATCCTACTAACAGGGTGGAGAGGTGGCTCAGCAGCTCAGAGTACAGATTGCTTTTCCAGAGGTTTGATTCCTAACACCCACAAGGTGGCTCAAAACCATCTGTAGCTCAGGTCCCAGGAAACCTGACAGTCACTGTACACATGACACAGACATTCATAGAGTCAATACACCCACACACATGCAAAAGATAATAACAAAGTTTTAAAACTTAGTGAGTAAAATAATAAAAATAACCATGTTGAAGTTACAAAATCATAAATGTTTCATGAGTTTTGTACTTCTGACTTTTGTAGAAAATCTTTCCAAGTTATGATGGCTATTTTTATTTTATTTTATTTTATTTTTTTAATTTACATTCCAAATCACTTCCCCTTTCCCGTTTCCTCCCTCCCCGAAAGTCCCATAAGACCCCTTCCCTCCCTCTTTTCTCCATTCAACCCCCTCTCATTACTCTGTCCTGGCGTTCCCCTACATCCAGTCTTTCCAGGACCAGGGGTCTCTCCTTCCATGAATTGAACTGTGTATGGAATTAACTGAACCCAGGAGGGTTGGTATACCTGTGAGGGACATTTCTTTTCTTCTTCCCTCATATTAAGACCTCATATTCCTGGTAAAGGCAACTCAGAAGGAGAAAAAGGATCCCAAGAGCAGGCAAAAGAGTCAGAGACAGCCCCCACTTCCACTTTTAAGTTGTGTAGCTTGTTGTTTTCCACAAGAAACAACAAGCTACATAACCATAATATATATCAGAGGCTTCCTGGTCATCAGTTCAGCTTCTGTGAGCCCTATCAGCCCTAATTAGCTGATTCTGTGGATTTTGACCTTGACGCCTCTAGTTCCTACAATCCTTCTGCCCTCTCTTTCACATGACTCCCTGAGTTCTGCCTAATGTTTGGATGTGGGCCTCTGCCTCTGATCCCTTTAGTTGCTTGCTGAAGCCTCTCTGATGACAATTGGACTTGGCACCAATCTATGAGCATGGCAGAATATCTTTGGGAATAATTTCATTGAATTTATTTATTTATTTATTTATTTGCTTATTTATTTTGTCAGTCATGTTTGGTCTCTAGGCTATCCACGCCCTAATTTCTGGCCCTCCAGACAGTGTCAGGTGTAGGTTCCCTCTCAAGGCTTGGATCTCAAGATGGACCAAATCATTGGTTTGCCACTCCATCAATTACTGCACTATCTTCATCCCAGCACATCTTACAGAAAAATAAATTGTAGGTGAAAGATTTTGGGGCTGTTTGTGTTCCAATCTCTTCACTGCAAGTCTTGCCTTGTTACTGAAGATAGCCAGTTCAAGCTCTTTATCTCCCATTACTAAGATACTTAGTTAGAGTCACCCTCATAGATTCCTGAAAGTTTACATTGCACTAGGATTCAAGCTTGCCATATAAGCCCTGTCCTATTGATTCCAGTTGTCTCTCCCTCCATCTGCCTACCAGCCCCAACTGATCCCTCCAATTTCACCCCCAACCTAAACCCAGTCCACATGTGAAATCAACTTTATTTTTTTTACAGGCATATTCATTTGTTCCCTTTGAATGTTCCTAATTACTTAGCCTATCTGGGTCTGAAGCATGATTATTCTCTACTTTATAGCTAATATCACTTATTATAAGTCAGCATATAACATGTTTGTCTTTTTAAGTCCGGGTTTATCATATTAAGGATGAGTATTTTTTCTAATTCTATCAACTTTTCTGCAAATTTCAAAAAATTTTTTGTTTTGTTTTTTAACAGCTGCATGAAAATCCTTAGTATAAATGTACCACATTTTATTTGAATCCATCCTATGGTTGAGGGACATCTAGGTTGTTTAGAGTTTCTACCTATTACAAATAAAACTTCTATGAGCACACTTGAGCATATATATAATAGTATGATGGGGCATCTCTTGGGTGTATTTGGGGCAGAGACAGGGAGGGGGATGGACCTTGGTGAGAGAGAGGACAGGGTGAGAAAGGGGGAACATAATTAGGCGTTGTATGTGTCTGTGGGAGGGGGACAGGAATGAAGCCCTGAGGGCAAGCAGAAAGAATGGAAACAGGCAACCTCAGGAGGTAGGAGGTTGGGGGGGGTGAGGGGACCCTCTAGAATGTACAAGAGACCTGGGAAGTGAAAGACTCTCAGGAGTCAAAAGGAGAGACCTTAGATGAAATGCCCTGCAGTAGGGAGAGGGAACTTAAAGAGCCCACCTTCAGCAGGAAGACAAGGCATCAAGTGAGGGAGGGGATTGGATGAAGTGCTCTATAGTGGGGAGAGGAAGTTGTAGAGTCCACCTCCAATGGAGGGACAGGACATCATGTGGAGGGATGGTGTAGCAATCCCATAGTCAAAAGCTCTGACCCATGCAGTTCTTTCCTGTCTGAAAGAACTGCAGGGACAAAAATGGAGAAGAGCCTGAGGAAAAGGAGGTCTAACAAAAAGCCCAAAATGGGATCCAGTTCAAGGGGAGGCCCTGGGGCCTGACACTGTTACTGATGCTATGTTGTGCTTGCAGACAAGAACCTAGCATGGCTGCCCTCCAGGAGGTCCAACAAGAAGCTCAAAGAGCCAGATGCAGATACTAGCACCCAACTAATAGAGAAAAACTGGGGACCTCTGTGTTTGAATTGGGGACAAGCTGGAAGAAGCAGAGGAGAAGGATGGCCCCCATGGGAAGTCTAGCAGTCTCAATCTACCTGGACCCCTGAGACCTCTCAGACACTGAACCACCAACCAGGCAGCATACACCAGCTGATATGAGGCCCAAATACATACACAGCAGAGGACTGCTTGACATGGTCCTTAGTGAGAGAAGATACACCTAACCCTGAAGAGTCTTGAGGCCCCTGGGAGTGGGGAAGTCTGGTGGGATATGGGTGTGGGCTAGGGACATCCTCTTGGAGATGGGGGTGGGTGGAGGAGATATAGGGTGGGGAGCAATTGGGGGGCAGACCAGGAGGGGGATGAAGACTAGACTGTAAAAACGGATTAAAGAATTAAAAAGAAAAGAGCAGTATATCTAGGTCTTGAGATAGATTGACTTCTAATGTTCTGAAAAACCACCATATTATTTTCCAAAGTGTATGTACAAGTTTGTACTTCTGCTGGCAATGGAGAAGTGTTCGCATTGCTCCAAATAAGTATGAGTTTTCACTTGAGTTTTTGATCTTATGCCATTCTCATTGGTGTAATCTAGAATCTCAAAGTTGTTTTGATTACCATTTCCTGATGGCTAAAAATGTTGATCATTTCTTTAAGTGTTTCTCTGACATTAGAGATTCCGCTGTTGAAATTGTTTGCTTAGATCTGTACCCCAGTTTTAAACTGGATTATTTGGTTGTGGATGTCAAGTTCCTTGAGTTCTTCTTAATAAGTCTAGGAAATTAGCCCTCCGTCAGAGGTGAAAATCTTTTCTGATTCATTTTGTCCTGTTGATAGTGTCCTTTGGTTTAGAGAAGCTTTTTAGTTTATGATGTCTCATTTATTAATTGTAGATCTTAATGGCTGTGTGGTTGGTGTTATGTTCAGGAAGTTGCCTCCTGTGTCACTTTATTCAAGGCTAACATTTATTCTAATCTAACTTTCTCTTCTGGTTTAGTGTATCTGGTTTTATACTGAACACTGAAGATAAGCTTTAACATACAACTTCATGAACTGAACAGCTGCAAGATTCTTGGGACTTTCACTGATAGACTACTATTGTTGGAACCCTGGGTCACCTAATCCCACCCCTGAGTTCTGTTCCACTAGAGAAACCTGACTAATAAACTAGTCAATACATGAATATATTACTTTATTTTTTATAGGCAAAATGGTATTTAGTAAAAATAATACTACTTTAAGTTGTATTTGTGATATTATTCACTACTATTTTAATTATTTGATAGTGATTTTAGTTTGTTAGTAGCTATATTATAATATTCAACATAGCTCATTTTAAATTAGACAAACATGAAAAATCAACACCATCACTAGCATGTTATAATATATCTGTCATCCTAGCACTTTGCACACAGTCAGAAGACTGATGAGCTTTAACCACAGAGTGAGTATTTGCTACACACACACACACACACACACACACACATACACACACACACGTGTGTGTGTATGTGTATGTTAAAGCCTCTGCTATATAAATATGTCAAACTTTTTATAAGCTAATAAAAATAAAATTGAGTCTATCTATACAGCTGTGAGTTTTCCAGATAGATATAAGCACTTGCCTAATAAACCACAAAAATTATGGCTTAATAAAATAAAATACTATAAAGAGTATGACAAAGAAATACAGATAAATTTTCCATGTACTGATATTTACCTTGTAATCTTGAGCTATTTATTCTCTCCCTCAAATGTGGAAGAAATAGTATTCTTACTACCTAGAGAACTTACAATTGTAGCTATTTAAACAGGATTTTATATGTTAGAGATTGTGTAGTTAAAAGGAACAATCTATGCAGAAAATTTATGCAACATAAACATTAAATCAGTAGTCCTGACCTATTACACCCAGACTCACACTCCTAAATAACACAGAGTAAACCAGACCTTGTATTTGGATATGTTCCTAATATACATGTCTGCTGCTGATCTGACTTCAATATTCTAGAAGATAAAACCAAGTGTGTTTTTAGCACTTCAATTTGATATTGAAAGGTGATGATCTTGATTTTTAAAAATGAAACTGTAACTGTAATATGTTTTTGCTTATTGAAGCATTTCCTGTGAAGATTTTTAATTTTATTCAAATAGATAACTTAGATAAATTTTATACATTTATGCACATTTAGATAAATTTACATTTTGTGTACAACTGTTTCTTGAATAGCAGTGAGTATATAAATATGTTCTACAACTTTGGAGGTTTTAAATTTTTATAATTTTATCAATTTTTGAAGGGAAATATTAAGCTATAATTCAAGATGTCATTTTAGGAATGGTGCAGTAAATAAGCTTGATGTCAAAATTGTGATCAATTTGTTATGCAGATGTCTGAAAACATGCTTTATAAGTCTATTCAGTAGGTTCCTAAACATTAGTAGTATCCAATAAAACATATGTCATCTGAAATACCATTGCATAAGAAATCACTATTTATAGCTATTATTGATACATTTGATTTTAGTGAAATAAAGCTTTGGAATAAGAAACTTACAAGAATTCACATGCACAGAATAGTAAAGGGTTATGATGTATAAACACAAAGGTGAAAAACAGTCCTTGTGAATTTAATATGTATATATACTATACTCACTTGCTTTAAACATTAAATAAAATCAAGAAACACTCTTAGTTTAGTTTATCTCTTAGATGTTATTTCGATTAAACATTTTATTTAATGTGTGAAATCACATTAAATTCTCAGCAATTAAGTAAACAGGTATGGGTTGATTCTTGGCCGTTAAGAAAATTGTTAATCACACAAGGTTATGGATCTAATTGTATGAAACAATTATCTCTGTACACATATACACAAACACACACACACACCCCTACACAAACGAACACAAATCAACATCAACAACAACAAAGCTGTTCTACCAACACAAATCACACCATTAAGTGCGGTCAACCATCCAGCTACACAAGCCAATGGTCCCAATGGGATGGGTGCAACATATTTTCACTCCTAGAAGAACAATTAAATACACATTTCCAGCTGCTGGCAGTTCCACGGTGGCATCTTAATTTAGGAAAATATCTTTGAAACAGTGGTAACTAAGGAAAAAAATATGCCTACAGAGAGAAAAAAAGTCCAGGATCCAAAATGAGCACAAGAGTAGAGTCAAAATTGCTCAACACTTAAAACCACAACTATGTGATTATTTTTAACTTCTAATCAGTTTTGGGACTTAGTTGATTTGCAAGCAGCATCCTTTATTTCAACTGGCCCAGGATAGTCTGACTATAAAAAAAAATATAAAGTAAGTAATTAAAAGTGCCCATGTTTTATGTGTAACTGGTATGTGTCCTGAGATATTTGGACATGTAGCCTCTCACTAGGTACTAGATTTTCTCTAGTTTTATGTGTTTTATACTGAGATACATTATTCTGTCTTTTATTGTACTTGAAGAGTTGACTTTTGGGTCATATATCTCAGGTCTCCTTTGTATAAAATTTCCTTTTGCTTATGACATAGGAACATAGGAGACATGGGTAACAGAGGAGTTCAGAGGTTCAGACAGTAATTTGTCAGAGTTTCTGCTCCTCAATTTTGTCCTCTGAGCCATAAAACACTTACAAATAACAAGCAAACCCACCAAACCATTGGTCAACATTTTTCTCAGCAACAATCAGACAGACTTTCAGTAAGCTGTTCAGTTCCATTCTTCCTTAACACATCCATCTAATGTTGGGCTCATTTTTCTCCAAAATTTGTCTCCAGAGAGAAGGTATGTCGAAATATTTATTTTAAGTTTATTTAAGAATCATTTTATTAAAAGAAAACTCATGTATGAAAACCTTCACCAATAACAAGTGTTTGGCTGGATG
The DNA here is from genome assembly GCA_036184795.1 of Tokudaia tokunoshimensis. NCBI lineage: Eukaryota > Metazoa > Chordata > Mammalia > Rodentia > Muridae > Tokudaia > Tokudaia tokunoshimensis. Next base: position 21,842,222 of record BTHU01000016.1, read on the forward strand.
CAATCTCACAAGTTGATCAATGGAACCAGCATCCAGAACTAAGCAGTCCATTACCTAGCATCACAGAGGGCTCCTTGTGTTTCAACCTGTCACTGTCCTCAGGGGTGAAAAATTACCTTGTCTTCTAATGCCAAACTTATCTTGTTATTTTAGTTGAATTAAATGGATTCAAAGAATATATACTTTCATCCTCTCCTGTAATCCTATTTCATTTTTATGTTTCTTTTATGTGTAAAAGAAATAAAGATGGTTCCTTTCTTTTCTGGATAGATAATTAGATACTTCGTAAACTCCTTGTTATTAAACAAGTTTCCTCCAAAATAACTATTGCTGTCAGCAGATCCAGATATACATGCTGCCTAATATGGGTAATAGCTGGGTGGGGGAAAGATTCCTCTAAAGCTATGAACAATATCTGCCCTATTCAGTCTTTGTCTTGTTTCCACTGGGATTGTTTTAAAACGTCCTTCCTGAAACAAGTTTACAACCTCTACTTCTCTCTCAAGTTACCTCAAATATAGTTAAATTATCGATAGATCTATGAGAGAGTTCAATCACCTTGTTTATTACTTGATTCAGACCCAATATCCAGAATCCCAGTATAGGGGTCTATGTCCTCCAACCGGCTTACATATGCAACACATCTTTTCCTTTTAAAATTCAACTTTGTTCAAAGGACTAAGATATGCAGTACATGATCCATTCTCCAAGATACTATCACTTTAAATAAAGCAATTATTTTGAATACTTATTAAAATGTCCACTCTCAAATTATAATCAAAATTATTCATGAGGCATGTAATGGAGTTTCAATGTCAATATTTAAACTTTCCTTTATTTTTCCTAACACTCCTCCCTTTTTTCTCTTTCTCCACATAATTACTACTTCTTTTTATGTCTTTTGCTTTCCCTACATAATTGTTCTATATTTATTCATTCTCTGATTTCTCCCATATGGCAATGGTTTTGCTATCAGCTCTTTCAAAATCATTTTCTTTCCAATGTAACAGTTTGAACTCGATGGTTAACTTTCTGATGCTAAACCTGTACACACACACACACAAACACACACACACAAACACACACACACAAACACACACACACAAACACACACACATACACACACACACAGAGAGAGAGAGAGAGAGAGAGAGAGAGAGAGAGAGAGAGACTCTTTTTTTTTGCTAATTTTGCCTTCCCTGGATACTATAGAGTGAGTTATTTGTTTTCCTAAAGAAGACCAGGTCTTTTAAATCAATCTAACCAAAAAAAAAAAAAGAAGAAAACCATAGGTGGGAATAAAAGTAATACCTTGTCCTACAATCATTACACATGAGATCAGATAAAACTCTTAAACATTTGAAACAATCATGGTGCCTTACATACCATCATTTCTGTAAATTTAAAGGTATCTCTGCCTAATGTATGTTTGTCTTGGCTACTTTTCTATTACTATGATAAGGCACCATGACAGAGGAAATTTATAAAAGAAAGTGTTTAATTCAGAGCTTACAGTTCCTGAGGGTCAGAGCCCATGTTAGCACAGCAAATGCATTCAAACAAGAATAGATGGAAGCTCCTATTTTGATATAAAAGCAGGAGGCAGACAGAGACCACACTGTAGATGGCAAGGCTTTTGAAAGCTCAAAGACTCCCCACCTCCCCAAATGACACACCTTTTCCCAATAAGACCATGTTTACTAATCCTTCCTGACCAGTTCTACTAACTGGGAATCAAGTATTCAAATATAAGAGCTTATGGGGGAGATTCTCATGCAAACTTTTGCAACTTTATGCCCATCTTAAAAGTCAGCTATAAAATAACAGATGGTAAGACCAGATGTGTTTACCATTCTAAATGCAAAGGGAACTGATAGAAGGGAGCTAATGAATGAGGCATGGGAAAATCTCATGCAATAGCCAACTTTATTTGAACATCAGCCAATTTATACTCTAAGAGTTAAGTAGAATTACATGAGTGAAGCGTGCCATCACAAAGAAAAGCTTCATGTGGTGGACAAGCCACAAGTGACCAAAATATATTTTTTCCATAATGCATACAAACAAATAACAACAGACAGTTGTAGTGAATAATCTGAAGTAAACTCACTCCTACCTGCTATACTTGAGAAGATCACAAAATCAAAATCCAAGAACAATTCTTGATTGAGAAGAAATTGAGTCTCAAGCCTCATCTGATTTCTTGGAGATTTCCCCCCATTCAGTCAGAATTCCCTACACAGGCCTCCATTCTTGAACCTTGTTCTGACATAGGTGTATCATTTCAATTCTAGCATAAGGAGATAAGGAGACCATACAGAAAGATGCCAAATGGACTCTTTCTAAAAAATTTTATTTTTTATTGAAAAAGGAAGCAAAAACATTTTATGATATAATTAAAGATTTACATGGAAAATATTTCTGACAAGATTGAAGAAGCATATAGAAAAACACATTAAGATTGACAATCTTCATGGTAAATTAAAGAGTAAAATGGTAAAAAGAAACATTGCTAAATTAATTGAAAAAGGAAGTAGAAACATTTTATGATAGAATTGAAGATTTACATGGGATATATTTCTAATAAAATTGTAGAAAAATATAAAATAACATCAAAATTGAAAATAATCATGGAAAATTACAAATAAAATGGTAGGCATAAAAATATATAGAAAAACACATTAAAATTGACTATCTCATGGAAAATTATACAATTTTTCTAACTGTAATATTTTCCATGATAATCTTTAATTTTAACATTTTTTCTATATATTTCTTCAATTTTATCAGAAATATTTTCCATGTAAATCTTATATTTTTGTCAGAAAATGTTTATAATTTCACTTTCAATCAACTTATGAATATTTTTATGCCTACCATTTTATCGGTATAATTTTTTCCATGTAATAGTCAACCTTAAAGTGTTTTTCTATATATTTCTTCAATTTTATCAGAGATACTTTCCATGTAAATCTTCAACTTTATCAAAAATGTTTATAATTCCACTTTCAATCAACTTAGAAATATTTTTATGCCTACCATTTTATCTGTATAATTTTCCATGATAATCTTCAATTTTAACATTTGCCTATATTTTTCTTCAATTTTATCAGAAATATTTTCCATGTAAATCTTCAATTTTATCAGAAAATGTTTATAATTCTACTTGCCAAAAGCACTCTTAATCAAGAGTATTATAAGCCACACATTTGCTCTGTTGCATATAAAGAATAAATATGTGCATTTCCCTAATGACTAAGGATGATGAACATCTCTTTAGGTGCTTCTCAGCCATTAGATATTCTTTAGGTGAGAACTCTTTGTGTAGCTCTGTACCCCATTTTTTAATAGGGTTACTTGCCTCTCTGGAGTTTAACTTCTTGAGTTTTTTGTATATCTTGGATATTAGCCCTCTGTCGGATGTAAGGTTGGTAAAGATCATTTCCCAGTTAGTTGGTTGCCGCTTTGTCTTTTTGACGGTGTCTTTTGCCTTGCAAAAACTTTGTAATTTAATGAGGTCCCATTTGTCTATTCTTGATCTTAGAGCATAAGCTATTGGAGTTCTATTCAGGAAATTCTCCCCTGTGCCCATATGTTCAAGGAGACAGCAGTTGTTGGCGAGGATGTGGAGAAAGAGGAACACTCCTCCACTGCTGGTGGAATTGCAGGCTGGTACAACCACTCTGGAAAGCAGTCTGGCGGTTCCTCAAAAAAACTGGGCATGACACTTCCGGAGGATCCGGCTATACCACTCCTGGGCATATACCCAGAGACTTTACCTGCATGCAATAAGGACACATGCTCCACTATGTTCATAGCAGCCTTATTTATAATAGCCAGAAGCTGGAAAGAACCCAGATGTCCCTCAAGGGAGGAATGGATTCAGAAGATGTGGTATATTTACACAATGGAATACTACTCTGCAATTAAAAACAATGAATTCACGAAATTCCTAGGCAAATGGTCAGAACTTGAAAATATCATCCTTAGTGAGGTAACCCAATCACAAAAGATCACACATGGTATGCAGTCACTGATAAGGGGATATTGACCCAGAATCTCAGAATACCCTAGACACAATCAGCATATCAATAGATTTCTAAAAAGATGGAAGGAGAGACCCCTGGTCCTGGAAATACTGGATGTAGGGGAACGCCAGGACAGAGTAATGAGAGGGGGTTGAATGGAGAAAAGAGGGAGGGAAGGGGGCTTATGGGACTTTCGGGGAGGGAGGAAACGGGAAAGGGGAAGTGATTTGGAATGTAAATTAAAAAAATAAAATAAAAAAAAAAGTACGTAAAAAAAAAAGAATAAATATGTGACAGAAACAAAATCACATTATATAGGCTAAATAAGCATGCTTTAAATAAAGAAATGCAAAATGTCCATTATTCAATTTGTTTTGGTTGTGTCCATGTTAAAAAGGAATTGCAGGATGGAGTTTACAGCCAAATTACAGAAGAATCATGATTAGTTTACCAAATGCAAGAAACATAAAGAAAGCATGGAAATATCAGCAATGCAAGTAAAAGTTTAGCATGTGGGTACAATTTTAAGTTATTCATTGTGAGTTAATATATCTGTATTATGCAAAGTGTACCTATGTGGAGGTCAGAAGTAGATAGATAAAGGGGTTCACTTTCCCCCTTATATTCTGAGAGTTCCTCACTGAACACTGAGCACAGTAATTTGCTAGAATGCTGAGCCAGCAACTTCCATCCCACCAGCGCTAGTGTTACTGGTCTATGTGATCATTCCTGGCTTATATGTGGGCTCCTAGGATCCAAATGCAGATCCTTATCTTTGTGTAGCAAGAACACTGTTGACTGAGCGTTCTCCCCACCACCATGCTCATATTAACTCTTAATTTAGCATATAAAACAATAGGTATAGTTACAGCATTTGCATATGCTATTGTGCCTTAGTATTATTCACCCTCATTCTCCACAATCCTTGCATTAATTGGACCCCATTGGTGTTCTCCTTCTTCACAAAATATAGGTCCTTCTGTTTTTGTGCCAAATTTTTCTCAGGGTTATTTTGCTGTGAAGAGGCACTATGACCATAGATGGCAACTCTCATAAAGTATTCAGGTGGGGCTTGCTTACTTTCAGAGGTTTAGTGCATTGCTGTCATGGCAGGAAGCATGGTGGCACACAGGCAGATATGGTGATGGAGAAGTAGCTGAGAATTCTACATCTGGATCAGAAGGAGAGAGACAGAGACAGAGACAGAGACAGAGTGTCCAGGCTTGGCTTGAGTTTCTTCTATTTTTTTAATTTTTATTTTTTTTAATATTTTTATTTACATTCAAAATCATTTCCCCGTTCCCGTTTGCTCCCTCCCCGAAAGTCCCATAACCCCCTTCCTTCCCTCTTTTCCCCTTTCAACCCCCTCTCGCTTCTCTGTCTCCACATTCCCCTACATCCAGTCTTTCCAGGACCAGGGGTCTCTCCTTCCATCTTCTTGGAAATCTATTGATATGCGTGTTGTGTCTAGGGTATTCTGAGATTCTGGGTTAATATCCCCTTATCAGTGACTGCATACTATGTGTGTTCTTTTGTGATTGGGTTACCTCACTAAGGATGATATTTTCAAGTTCTGACCATTTGCCTAGGAATTTCGTGAATTCATTGTTTTTAATTGCAGAGTAGTATTCCATTGTGTAGATATACCACATCTTCTGAATCCATTCCTCCGTTGAGGGACATCTGGGTTCTTTCCAGCTTCTGGCAATTATAAATAAGGCTGCTATGAACATAGTGGAGCATGTGTCCTTATTGCATGCAGGGGAAGCCTCTGGGTTTATGCCCAGGAGTGGTATAGCCGGATCCTCCGGGAGTATCATGCCCAGTTTTCTGAGGAACCGCCAGACTGCTTTCCAGAGTGGTTGTACCATCTTGCAATTACATGAGCAGTGGAGAAGTGTTCCTCTTTCTCCACATCCTCGGCAACAACTGCTGTCTCTTGTGTTTTTGATCTTAGCCATTCTGACTGGTGTGAGATGGAATCTCAGGGTTGTTTTGATTTGCATTTCCCTAATGACTAAGGATGATGAACATCTCTTTAGGTGCTTCTCAACCATTAGATATTCTTCAGGTGAGAACTCTTTGTTTAGCTCTGTACCCCATTTTTAATAGTGTTACTTGCCTCTCTGGAGTTTAACTTCTTGAGTTCTTTGTATATATTGGATATTAGCCCTCTATCGGATGTAGGGTTGGTAAAGATCATTTCCCAGTTAGTTAGTAGCCGCTTTGTCTTTTTGACAGTGTCTTTTGCCTTGCAAAAACTTTGTAATTTTATGAGGTCCCATTTGTCAATTCTTGCTCTTAGAGGATAAGGTATTGGAGTTCTATTCAGGAAATTCTCCCCTGTGCTCATATGTTCAGGGTTCTTCCCTAGTTTCCTTTCTATTAGTTTCAGTGTGTCTGGTTTTATTTGGAGGTCCTTGATCCACTTGGAATTGAGCTTAGTGCAAGGAGGTAAGAATGGGTCAATTTGCATTCTTCTGCATGTTGACCTCCAATTGAGCCAGCACCATTTGTTGAAAAGGCTATCTTTTTTCCACTGGATGGTTTTAGCTCCTTTGTCAAAGATCAAGTGACCATAGGAGTGTGGATTCATTTCTGGGTCTTCAATTCTGTTCATTGATCTACATGCCTGTCACTGTACCAATACCATGCAGTTTTTAACACTATTGCTCTGTAGTACAGCTTGAGGTCCAGGATATTGATTCCCCCAGAAGATCTTTTACTTTTGAGAATAGTTTTAGCTATCCTGGGTTTTCTGTTATTCCAGATGAATTTTTGAATTGCTCTTTCTAACTCTATGAAGAATTGAGTTGGGATTTTGATAGGAATTGCATTGAATCTGTATATTGCTTTTGGCAAGATGGTCATTTTTACTATATTAATCCTGCCAATCCATGAGCATGGCAGATTTTTCCATCTTCTGAGGTCTTCTTCAATTTCTTTCTTCAGAGACTTGAAGTTCTTGTCATACAGATCTTTCACTTGTTTGGTTAGAGTCACACCAAGATACTTTATATGGTTTGTGGCTATCGTGAAGGGTATCATTTCTCTTACTTCTTTCTCAGCCTGCTTATCCTTTGAGTATAGGAAGGCTACTGACTTGCTTGAGTTGATTTTCTATCCGGCCACTTTGCTGAAGTTGTTTATCAGCTGTAGGAGTTCTCTGGTGGAGTTCTTTGGGTCGCTTAATATACTATCATATCGTCTGCAAATAGTGATAGTTTGACTTCTTCCTTTCCAATTTGTAGCCCTTTGACCTCCTTTTGTTGTCTGATTTCTCTAGCTAGAACTTCAAGTACTATATACACAACATATGCAGAAAGAAAAATGCAAAACACACACAAACTCTGTCTCTGTCTCTTCTCTCTCTCTCTCTCTCTCTCTCTCTCTCTCTCTCTCTCTCTCTCTCTCTCATACACACACACACACACACACACACACACACACACACACACACACAGATGATGTGCACCCATATACATACATATACACATTCATAGATATTTAAGTTTATATTCACATATAAGATAAAATGCATATTTATCTCTCTAAGACTGGTTTATTTTCCCTAACAAAAGTAGTTTCAGTTCTATTCATTTTCTCTAAATACCATAATTTTATTTGGCTTACACAGATAAAACGTTACACTGTTCACATGTACCATATTGTTTTTTCCAATAATCTATTGATGAACAATAAGGCTTGTTCCAAAAGTAGGCTATTGTGAATCCTATAGCAATAAACATATGTTCTGCAGTATGTTGACTTAGTGTCCTGAGGTGCATAGTTATTGTTAAAAGATTTAGTGTTTATGTTGATTTTAAATGCTAAAATACATAAAGGTATAATAGTAATAACTTTTAATTACATCATGAAAGTATATAATACATTGTAGATACATTTACTAAAATTGTGTTTATTATAAAATAAAATCTAGAATATATAAAAATGTACATATCTTATCCTCTGCTTAGCATCCTTTACTCTTTTTAAATTCATTTCCCAGAATGAGTATTTTAGAACTTCAAAAGGTTATTCCAAGAAAGTATGAAATATGAAGATTACTGGAGAAAGTTCAGGAAAAACTGGTTTTCAATTTGATTGTGAGATATATAAAAGTACTGGAATGAACTATTTTTCAACTTAAATTAAGCTGTTGGAAATCCAACCTGCATCAAGTTAAAAGAGCAAATGCAGGCTTCTTATACACTTGAACAAACGGCAACAGAGGAAACAAATCATGAATTGCACTGAATTTTGTTAGCCAGGTAATGTTCTCATTAGCCAGAAACCTTCATTTGAACCCCATCATTGTATTCAAGAATCTGGTCAAAATAATAGTTTTTGAAATATCTCTATTTTTTAAAGTACTTATGGAGGATAAAAACAAATTCAAACCTAATTGTGTTAAGATAAAAGGCACTGCAAATTGAAAGCTGTTTGTATTTATTTTATTTATTATTTATTTAAAGATAACTTTTTGTTCTAGTTTCTGGCTATTATAAATAAGGCTGCTATACAGCTATTAAAAACAATGACTTCATGAAATTCCCAGGAAAATGGATGAAACTAGAAAATAACATCCTGAGTTAGCTAACCTAGACACAAAAGAACACACATGGTATGTAGTCACTGATAAGTGGATATTAGCCCAAAAGCTCAGAAAGTCCACAATACAACTGACAGATCACTTGAAGCTTAGGAAGAAGGAAGACCAAATTGTGGATGCTTCAATCCTACTTAGAAGGGAGAACAAAATAATTATAGGATGTGGATGGAGGGAGGGATTGGAGTGGCAGAGAGAACAGAGAGGAAAAAGGGAGATCATGTATGGGAAGAGACAGGAAAGAAGTACAGAGGGTTAGGAAAATGAATAAAAATATAGCAGTAGGGAGTTAGGGAAATGGGGGTAGCGAATGGAAAATCCCAGGCCCCAGGAAAGCAAGAGGATCCCAGAACCCCACAGGAAGGACTTTAGCCAAAATACCCCAACAAAGGGAGTGTAGAAACTGTAGAGACCACATCTAGTAGGAAGGCAATGGCTCCCAATTGAAGGATGGGGCCACCCACCAATCTCAAAATTTTTAACTCAGAATTGTTCCTGCCTAAAGGACACACATAGACAAAGTTGGAACAGAGACTGACAGAAAGGCCATTCGGAGACTTTCCTACCTAGGGATCCATCCCATCTGCAGACACCAAACCCAGACACTATTGCTGAGGCCAAGAAGCACTTACTGACTGGAGTCTGGTATAGCTGTTCACCTGACTAAGACAGCTGCGGATGTACACAGCCAAACATTGGACTGAGCACGGGGATCCCAATGGCTAAGTTAGGGCAAGGACTATAGGAACTGAAGGGGTTTGCAACCTCATAAGAAGAACAACAATTTCAACCAACCATGTGCCCTCAAAGCCCCAGAAACTAAATCACCAACCAAAGAGTAGACATGGAGTGATCCATAGCTCCTGCTACATATGAAGCAGAGGATGGCTTTATCAATGAGAGGGGAGGCCCTTAGTCCTGGGGAGGCTTGATGATACAGTGTAGGGGGATGGTAGAGGGGTGAAGCAGGAGTGGGTGGGTGAATAGAGGAGCACCCTCATAGAGACAAAAAGGAGGGGGAATGGAATGGGGATTTGCAGAATGGAAACCAGGAAGGGGGACACCATTTGAGATGTAAATAAATAAAATAACCAATAAAAATATCTTTTGTATAATATACTGTTATAATATTTTCATCTCCCACAATTCCTCCCTGATCATCCCCCACCTCTGCACCTTCATTCTCTATTTCCTCTCCTACTCTCTCTAGCTCTTTCAGTCTCTCTCTTCCTAATCCTCCTCCCCACAAGACAAAACCAGTGAACAAAAACCTTGAAATACAAAAGGAGAACAAAAATGAAACAAAAAAGCCCACAGAAACAAAATATAGATTCCATCTTCTTTAAGAGCAACTACTTCTAGTGTCAGGGAGCCATAATGGGACAAGCAAATATACTAGCAGGTGATCATCCTGAAATGGCCTGCTTCGGATTATTATATAATCTGCGACAGGTGAGCCCTCATTCAGCAAGGCTGTGTGGGACTAAATTTAGGAAAGATTCCTGCTATTAATATGCTTCTCCTGTTATTATTATACATATATAATAATCAATAAGTAATAGCACACCACTTTGGAGCAGATCTCTGCAGATCCACAAAGATGTACTGTCTTATAGTGATGCTATATAGACAAATAGATGACTTAAGTTTTAATAAGATCCTATAAGAATTCCTAAAATTATATCTGTGATTATTAAGCTCTTTTATAGTGGAACTTCTATTAGGTCCTTTTCTGATGGTCAAAACTGCAATGAGAACTCTGCCAGTTTCCCAAGTGTCACCAGTTAATTGCTCTTGGATGGCAACCAGACTTTCTCCTACTCAGAGCACATTCCAACAGGTTGTAAAACAATTAACCAAAGGTCATAAAAAGGGAACTAACAATTTATTATAGGTGCTAGGATAGAAGACAAAATATTGACTGGGTTTACCTATACAAAACTTCACTTATAACTTAGTCATTGTGTTCAAATTTCTATGAACCTGTAGAAAAGACAAATGATAAATCTTTAGCTAGATAATTACTCCTAATGGATATGCATGTAAATATTCCCTGTTGTAAACTTCTATTTCAATTTATGGTTTGATTTTTGTGTGAACTTGTGATGAACTTTGTAACATGTAATCATGTATTCTGAAAGACAAAAGAAACATCTCGTGTCTCATTCCTTCGTCTCATCTCATCTCTTTACTCTCTCTCTCTCTCTCTCTCTCTCTCTCTCTCTCTCTCTCTCTCCCTTTTTACCTTTCCTCACTTACAAGAATTTTTCCCTTTCTCCACTTGGGATCTTTCCGCTTTTCCCTCTTAGATAGTTTTCATAGGAAACGTTTTTACAACTTAATAATAAACTCATTAACCACTTCTCTAAGTGTCCCATTTTCCTCCCTGAGACTTCTGACTAACTGACTGAAAGTTAGAGCCCAGCAGTTCCTATGGAGACAGTACAAAGGCAATTTACTTAATCTTTAGCAGTTTGAGGAGGAGATGCTAAATGCCAGAAACTGCAGTTTCTGGCCTCAGAGGATTATAGAAGACAGGTCAGCTACATTAGCATAGTAACTTAGACTTAGATAAGTAAACTTTTTATTATACAGCAACCCTAAATTTTCTGTCTTACCCCCAGAATTTCGTAAGAGAGAGTCTTACCCCACCGATGCTCTTCCCCCCTCTGCTGCCTCAAGAACCAAGAAAAAGAAACACCTTTGCCAGGGCTGGTTCCAGACATTCTAGTCATTGGGCCTGCCCTGGATTGGGGTTGATTACCAAGTGACATACTCCTAGGCAAAACCAATTCTCCCTTTCCAGTGTATAACAATCGCAAACAACCTCTTGTTCTGAGGTGAGACATTTTGTACATTTCCTCTTCTCTGTGCTGGGATTTTGTCTAGTTTGATGCTGTGCAGGCCTTATGAACACTGTGACCATCTCTAGGAATTCATATAGGCATGAACCTTGCTGTGTCTGGAAAATACTATTTCCATAGATTCGACCACCAGTTCTGGCTCTTATCTTTCTGGCTCTCATTCTTCCTAAATCACTGAGTCTTGTAGAAGGGGTTTGATAAAGATATCAAATTTAAGTTAGGATTGAGCACTCAAAGTCTCTCATTTTTTTTTCATATTTTCCCAGTTGTGGGTTTCTGTGTTAATTACTATCTACTTTAAGAAGAACCTTCTCTGGTGAAGATTTATCAATGCAATAAATGATCTATGGGCATAGCAATATTTCCTCAGGAGTCATTTTAGTGCTATGTTCTGTTAGCAGAATAGTATAAAATAATAACAGGCATTCAACCTAGAAATCATGACCTATCCAGTCTTATTTGGTATAGCAGTATCAAGTATGTATTTGTTTTTAGAGTGGGTCAGATATCCAAATTAAAAAAAATGATTTTTAAAAAGTAGTTGGTTACTTCAATAATATATATGTCCCAATTGCTTTAGCGTATCTTGCAGCCAGAGCTCTGGTGTAGGTCACAAGTTTGAAGTGATATTGATGATTATTTTTTCTTTCAGTATCATGCAGAAAACTTTCCAGCACTAGGAAAACTAGTCAAAGGGCAGAAGTTTCTAGTTGGATACCAGCTCGATGTCTCCATAGCCAATGAAACAAGCAAGTTGTATCATCAGGACTAAGGCTTTATTATCAGGTTATGGAGAAGATCAACTAGCCTTGGCAATATTCTAATGTTTAGGGATTCTCTTTGGTTCATGACTCAATAAAATGCAATCCATTCCTGTCACCGGAGGTCTAGCTGGGCATTCTCTCCCCCATTACATAGTGACATTTGAATTTCTTTCACACATGAATAAGTTTTAAAGATGCTCCAGTATTAGTAGATTTCCCTATGACTATTCAAAAGCTCTTTAATGTTCATTGCCTCCTCCATATTCTCCTCCGCCTCCCTTTCTTCTTTCTCTTCGTCTTCTTAATCATCATCATCATGAAAGCAGCAAGAATTTCTGTAGATTCAGAAAAAAACATTATAGGAGTAAAAGGACACAACATCATATAAAAATAGAAAATTGAGTAAAAAATGCATTTGCATTATCTAATTGTGTAGCCTATGGACTAGCAGCCTATGAGTAGTTAAAAATGGCATTCAATCTCCAATTTTGTTTATATTCTTGTAAAAAATAGTATGAAAAGCACTTCAATTGCTATGGCTTCCATGGAAACAAGGAATGCACATAGTACACATACATATCTGCTGGCTGACATTCATACTCATAAAATTAAAAATACATGGTTAAGAATACTTGCACTTGCTAATTAATATGTGACTAATTTGTCAGTCTAAAAGAGTATTTTGATTTGTGATTTTGTTTTTGTTTTTTAATAAAAATTCCCAGTGCTGCTTTGGGAAGAAAAATTAACTGAAATCCTGGCTAAATGGATTCTTATCTGACTTGGCTTTAGGTTGATATATTGAAATATTTGGATATTTGCCACTCTGTGATGGTTACTAAGAGATAGCATTAACCTCTGGCACCAATAATCTAAAAGCAAACATTTGCTCATGTCAAGTTTTGGTAACCCTCATGCATAGTACATCCTGAAATGGGCAATCAGGCTATCACCAGGGTCTTAAATCTGAAGTGATTCAAAGACACAGAAAGTGGAAATTTTGTTCTTGTAGAAACAATAGTGAGCTAGAATTGATGGGGGTGCTAGTGATTATATCAAATAGAGACGCATCTTCTTCAAACTCATTCTGTGTTTTAACTATGTTCATTTTGCTAGCCGTTGTATTTCAATCCTTGTTTAGAGTAACAAAGAATCAAAATATTGCTTGGTCTTAAGTACTTAAAGATCTTACTCCCTGCTGGCTTTGGGCTCTGTATTAGTCAGGGTTCTCTAGAGTCACAGAACGTATGAGTAGTCTAGGGAATTTATTGACAGTCTTTAGTCCAACTCCCCAACAATGGTCGGTAGCAGCTGTGGAAGGAAGTCCAAGGATCTAGCAGTTGCTCATTCCCAAAAGGCAAGCAGGCAAAGAAGAGAGAGAGTGGATCTTTCTTCTTCAATGTCCTTAGTAGGTCTCCAGCAGAAGGTGTGGCCCAGATTAAAGGCTTGTGCCATCACGCCTTTAATTCCAGATGACCTTGAACTGAGAGATCTCCCTGTCTTAATCTTCTGGAATTCATAGTCACTATGCCTCAAGATCTCCATGCCAAGATCCAGGTCAGAAACTTGTATCTCTCAGCCTCCAGATTAGGATCATAGGTGAACCTTCCAATTCTGTATTGTAGCTCATTCCAGATATAGTCAAGTTGACAACCGGGAATAGTCACTACCAGCTCCAATACTGACTCTCTCAATAGTAGATGTAGTGAGAATCAGGGTTCAGGCCTCATATTTCAAAGTTGCTCCTAGAATTTTTTTAGATATCCTTGCTTATGTTACAATCACAAAACTGGGAGGAAATGGAATTGTTTTATTTTTAACGAAGTCTACTCCTTGATAATTAACTCTAGATATAATGATAAGAAAATACCCCTGATTAATACATCATATTAGGAATTAAATCCTAGACATTCAGAGCAAGTTATACTTTTTCTATAGGAAATATAATTATAAAAGAAAAGATGTTTAAGATGGTAAAATATATATTTGCTACAAGATAGTAATTGTTGAGTTTTCAGAAGAGAAATGAAAAATAAAATAAGCAATTAGAAACATTCACTGCAAAGTATGAGATATCATAGGGGAAAGAGATCAATATGTATGAGATATTAGTACACAGATAGGGAAAAACATAAAGTATTTTACCAGAAATGTATATAGTCCATGTCACTTTGAAATATTCTACGGAAACAGCATATCAAACATGTACAGAAAAAAAAGAGAAAATAGTGAAAGATGATTAGGACTGAGTGTCTTCAATAGTTCAGATATGAGGAACAGCAATAAAAGAAAACCAATAAGATAATAAACAAGGAACAACAATAAAATAAAACCAATAAGATAATAAACAAAGAAAAAATAAAACATCAATTTGAAAGAGTTAATTGATAAAATGTGCTGGCTATGGCCACTTGATTCAAGTGGATGAAAATGATATCAATGTTCCCATTAATTTTCAGTTGTAACATTTCAGTTAAAAACTTCAAACCGGAATAGGTAATTCATGCCTATTTTGGGTACAGTCCGGCTAATGGAATTTGGGAAGGAAATAACAAAATTGTGATGAATTTCTTAGTTGTCCTACTATGGGAATGAAAAGTTTTCCCTTGAGTTCTTTAGAAGCCATCCAATTTTTTTCATAATGTGCATAAATGAACTCTCAGTAAAATATGTATGTGTGTCTACATTTTTATTATACTAAGAGACTTTCTTTCTTTGTACATATCAAGTGGCTGTAACCCATAATTTGAGAATTGCTGCCTAATGCAACACAAATTTCTTTGAAATAGAACATGTTCTTCTTATGAGCAAGCTGGTACCTGAAAGCAAATTAGACACTTTTCCACCTTGAACCAAACAATAATTTTAGAGCATGGGAGTAAAATAATGCCTATGATACTAAATGTATTCTCACATTCTGTATGAATTGATTCAGCTTTCAAAGGTGCCTGACACTTAGGGAATGGTTTATTTGCTGTAAAAATCAAGTTCTTGTCATTCTCTGGGCTTTTGACCTGTTACTCAACACTAACTTCTTGATGTCTTTGTTAGCATTGCTTAGAATTCAGAATCATCTAAAGAAAACATCATTTTTCTATTGAATCTTCATATATCTACAAAAAGTATTTCCTTTGTTTGTTATTGTCTAAAACTATATCTGAAACTACCACACATAGGAATACAAATAAATTTGGGAAAAAATTTTCACTTCACAATGACTCCAGTAAGTTATATCTTCAAGGAATAGAATACAAACTATATAACTAAGCAAGTTGAAAAACTGACCACTATACATCATTAACATAGACATTAGCAAAATATATAAATAATTTCTATAGTTTAATATGTTTTATTTCAAGAACATTTTCCTGAAATTCATAATTTTAGTGTAGTCATGAGAAACTATTAAACTATATTGCAACCAAACCTATCTAATATTTAGCAACTAATCCTAAACGTTTCTAACGTTAATTCTCTCTTACAGTTTCTTCCTATATCTGACCCGCCCCCTATCTGTTCTCCTCCCTATCTCTTTTCCACCCAGTTCCCTCCTTCATTGTACCTGCCTCTAATATCTATTTTATTTCCCCTTCTGAGGAAGACTCAACAATCCTCCATTGAGTCATCCTTGTTATTTGGCTTCATTGGATCTGTGCATTACAGACTGATAATCCTGTACTGTATGGCTGATATCCACATATAAGTGAGCATATACCATGCTTGTTCATTTGGGTCTGAATTACTTCACTCAGGATGATATTTTTGAGCTCCACACATTTGCCTACAAAATTCCTCATGTCCTTGTTTTTAATAGCTGAGTAGTATTCCACTGTGTAAATAAATCACATTTTCTTTACCCATTCCTCAGTTGAGGGAAATCTAGGTTGTATTCAGATTCTGGCAATTTTTTTGTTTGATTTTTATTTTTTTCCAAGACAGGGTTTATCTATATAGCCCTGGCTGTCCGGAACTCATTCTGTAGACCAGGCTGGCCTCAAACTCAGAAATCTGCCTGTCTGTCTCCCAAGTGCTGGGATTACAGGCAGGTACCACCACTGCCTGGCTCAGGTCCTGGCAATTATGAACATAGTTGAGAAAGTGATCTTGTAGGAAGATAGAACATCTTTTGGGTATATTCCCAGGATTGTTATAGCTGGGTCTTGAGGTAGATTTATTGACAATTTTCTGAGAAATGGCCAACTTGATTTCCAGAATCGTTATACAAATTTTCACTCACACCAGCAATGGAGAAATGTTTCTCTTTGTTTCCAGTCTCGTCTACATATGCTGTCTCTTGAGTTTTTGATCTTAGCCATTCTGATGGGTGCAAAGTGGAATCTCAGAGTTACTTTGATTGGCATTTCCCTAATAACTAAGGACACTGAACATTTCTTTAAGTGATTTGTGGTCATTCAATAGTCTTCTGTTGAGATTTCTCTGTTTAGCTCTGTGCCTCATTTTTAAATTAGGTTATTTGGGTGGTTGTTGTCTAAAGAACCTTCTTGAGTTCTTTATACATTTTTGATATTAGCTCTCTGTCAGATGAAGAATTCGCAACCTATATTCACAATGTTATTGATGGTGTCATTGACATAGAGAAGTTTTCAGTTTCATGGGAGTCCCATTTGTTAATTCTTGATCTTAGTGCCAGAGCCATTGGTCTTCTGTTTAGGAAGCTGTCTCCTATACCAATGAGTTCAAGGTTATTCACCAACTTCTTTTCTATTATATTTACTGTATCTGATTTTATGGTGAAGTCTTTGATCCACTTGGAATTAAGTTTTGTGCAGAGAGATAAATATGGATCTATTTGCATTCTTCTACAAGCAAACAACCAAAATTTGATAAAGATGCTCTCCCTTTTCCATGAGGTGCTGAATTGAGAACTGCTTTAGGTCAACTTTTTTTTTTTTTGACCTTTGAATAGTATAAAGTGTTCTTCCTGGATATGTTAACTTGGAAAAACTTTTTACAGTCCTTCATTCTGAGGTAATGACTATCTTTGTTGTTGAATGGGGTTTTTTTTTTTGAATTGGACATACACTTTATTTACATTTCAAAAGATTTCCCCTTTCCTGGATCCCTCCTCCCCGAAAGTCCCATAAGCCCTCTTCCTTCCCCCTGTTCCCTAATCAAACTTCTCTGTCCTAGTATTCCCCTACACTGCTGCATTGAGCCTTTCCAAGACCAGGAGTCTCTAAGTCTTTCTTCTTGGGCATCATTTGATATGGAAATTGTTTCTTGAGTATTCCAAGTTTCTGGGCAAATAGATGATTATCAGTGAATGCATACCATGTGTGTTCTTTTTTGACTGGGTCAACTAACTAAGGATGACATTCTCCAGTTCCACCACTTGCTTAAGAATTTCATGAATTCACTTATTTAATAGCTGAGTAGTATTCCATTGTGTAAATATACCACATTTTCTGTAACCATTCCTCCATTGAGGGACATCTGGGTTCTTTCCAGTTTCTGGCTATTATACATAAGGCTGATATAAACATAGTGGAACATGTGTCCTTATAACATCCTGGGGAATCCTGTGGGTATATGACCAGGAGTGGTATAACAGGATCCTCCAGTAATATCAAGCCCAGTTTTCTGAGGAACTACCAGACTGATTTCCACAGTGCTTGTACCAGCTTGCAATCCCACCAGCAGTGGAGGGGTGTTATTTTTTCTCCATATCCTCACTAGCACCTGCAGCATTCTGAGTTTTTGATCTTAGCCATTCTGACTGATGTGAGGTGAAATCTAAGGGTTGTTTTGTTTTGCATTTCCCTGATGACTAAGGATGTTGAATATTTCTTTATGTGCTTCTCAGTCATTCGATATTCCTCAGGTGAAAATTCTTTGTTTAGCTCTGTACCCCATTTTTAATAGGGTCATTTGGCTCTCTGGAGTCTAACTTCTTGAGTTCTTTGTATATCTGAGATATTAGTCCTCTGTTGGATATAGGATTGGTAAAGATCATTTCCCTATTTGATGGCTGCCGTTTTGTCCTTTTGACAGTGTCTTTTGCCTTACAGAAACTTTGTAATTTTATGAAGTCACATTTGTCAATTCTTGATCTTAGAGAATAAACTATTGGTGTTCTGTTCAGGAAATGGTCCACTGTGCCCATGTGCTCAAGGTTCTTCCCCAGTTTCTTTTCTATTAGTTTCAGTGCTTCTGGTTTTATGTGGAGATCCTTGATCCACTTGAACTTGAGCTTAGTACAAGGAGATAAGAATGGATTGATTTGCATTCTTCTGCATGCTGACCTCCAGTTGAACCAGCACCATTTGTTGAAAAGGCTATCGTTTTTCCACTGGATGGTTGTAGTTCCTTTCTCAAAGATCAAGTGACCATAGGTGTGTGGGTTCATTTCTAGGTCTTCAATTCCATTCCGTTGATCTACCTGCCTGTCGATGTACCAATACCATGCTGTTTTTAATACTATTGCTTTGGAGTACTGCTTGGGGTCAGGGATACTGATTTCCTCAGAACTTCTTTTACTGTTGAGAATAGTTTTAGCTCTCCTGGGTTTTCTGTTATTCTAGATGAATTTGAGAATTGCTCTTTCTAACTCTATGAAGAATTGAGTTGGTGTTTTGATGGGGATTGCATTGAATCTGAGATTGCTTTTGGCAAGATGGCCATTTTTACTATATTAATCCTACCAATCCATGAGCATGGAAGATTTTTCCATCTTCTGAGGTCTTCTTCGATTTCTTTCTTCAGAAACTTGAAGTTTTTGTCATATAGATCTTTCATTTGTTTGGTTAGAGTCACACCAAGATACTTTATATTGTTTGTGACTATTGTGAAGGGTGTCATTTCCCTAATTTCTTTCTCAGCCTCTTTATCCTTTGAGTATAGTAAGGCAACTGATTTGCTCGAGTTAATTTTAAATTCGGACAATTTGCTGAAGTTGTTTTTCAGCTGTAGGAGTTCTCTGGTGGAGTTTTTTGGGTCAGTTAAGTATACTATCATATCATCTGCAAATAGTGATAGTTTGACTTCTTCCTTTCCAATTTGAATCCCTTTGACCTACTTTTGTTGTCTAATTGCTCTAGCTAGAACTTCAAGTACTATGTTGAATAAATATGGAGAGAGAGGGCAGTCTTGTCTAGTCCCTGATTTTAGTGGGATTGCTTCATGTTTCTCTCCATTTAGTTTGATGTTGGCTACTGGTTTGCTGTATATTGCTTTTACTATGTTTAGGTATCGGCCTTGAATTCCTGTTCTTTACAATACCTTTAACGTGAAAGGATGCTGAATTTTATCAAATGCTTTTTCAGCAGCTATTGTCATGACAATGTAGTTTTTTTCTTTGAGTTTGTTTATATAGTGGATTACATTGATGAATTTCTATATATGGAAGCATCCCTTCATCCCTGGGATGAATTCTACTTGATCATGGTGAATGATTGTTTTGATGTGTTCTTGGATTCAGATGCAAGAACTTTATTGAGTATTTTTGCATCAATATTCATAAGGGAAATTGGTCTAAAGTTTTCTTTCTTTGTTGGATCTTTATGTGGTTTTGGTATCAACGAAATTGTGACTTTATAGAACGGACTTGGGTAGTGTTCCTTCTGTTTCTATTTTGTGGAATAGTTTGAAGAGTATTGGTGTTAGGACTTCTTTGTAGGTCTGATAAAATTCTGCATTAAAACCATCTGGTCCTGTGTTTTGTTTTGTTTTGTTTTGTTTTTGTTTTTTTGTTTTTTTGTTTGGGAGACTGTCAATGACCACTTCTATTTCTTTAGGGGTTATGGGACCATTTAAATGGTCTATCTGATCCTGATTTAACATTGATATTTGGTATCTCTCTAGGAAATTGTCCATTTCATCCAGATTTTCCAGTTGTGTTGAGTATAGGTTTTTGTAGTAGGATCTGATGATTTTTTGAATTTCCTCAGTTTCTGTTATTATTTTTCCATTTTTCCTTTCTGCTATTGCAAATTTGGATACTGTTTCTGTGCCTTCTGGTTGGTCTGGCTAAAAGGTTTATCTATCTTGTTTATTTTCTCAAAGAACCAGCTTCTGGTTTTGTTGATTCTTTGTATAGTTCTTTCTGTTTCTACTTGGTTTATTTCAGTCCTGACTTTGATGATTTTGTGCCTTCTATTCCTCTTGGGTGTATTAGCTTCTTTGTGTTCTAGAGCTTTCAGAAGTTCTGTGCTGTTAAGCTGCTAGTTCATGCTCTCTCCAGCTTCTTTTTAGAGGCACTCAGAGCTATGAGTTTTCCTCTTTGCACTGTTTTCATTGTGTCCCATAAATTTGGGTATGTTGTGCCTTCTTTTTCATTAAATTCTAAAAACTCTTTGATTTCTTTCCTTATTTTGTCCTTGACCAAGGTATCATTGAGTAGAGCTTTGTTCATCTTTCAGTGTGTGGGCTTTTTCTTGTTTTTGTTGCCATTGAGGACTACCTCTACTCCATATTAATCTGATACTAAGCATGGGATTAGTTTGGACTTCTTATATCTGTTGAGGTTTCTTTTGTGACCAATTATGTGGTCAGTTTTTGAGAAGGTATCATGAGGTGTTAAGAAGAAGATATATTCTTTTGATTAAGGATGAAATGTTCTATAGATATCTATTAAAACCATTTGGTCCAATAATTCTGTCAGTTTCACTGTGTCTCTGTTTAGTTCGTGTTTCCCTGATCTGTCCATTGAGGAGAGTGGGGTGTTGAAGTCACCCATCATTATTGTGTGGGGTGCTATGTTTGCTTTAAGCTTTAGTAAAGTTTCTTTTAGAATGAGAGTGCCCTTGCATAGGTGTTTAGTATTGAGAATTCTTCCTGGTAGATTTTTCCTTCAATAAACATAAAGTGTCCTTCTGTGTCTTTTTTGATGACTTTTGGTTGAAAGTCTATTTTATTGGATATTAGAATGGTTACTTCAGCTTGTTTTCTTGGATCATTTGTTCCTAAAACTGTTTTCCAGCCTTTAACTCTGAGGCAGTGCTTGTCTTTGACACTCAGATGCGTTTCTTGTATGCAGCAAAATGTTGGGTCTTGTTTATGTATCCAGTTTGTTAGTCTATGTCTTTTTATTGGGGAATTGAGTCCATTGATGTTAAGAGATATTAAGGAAAAGTGACTTTTTTCTTCCTGCTATTTTGATGTAATTTTTATGTTTGTGTGGTTATCTTCTTTTGGGTTTGTTGAACGAAGATCAATTTCTTGTTTTTTCTAATGTATGTTTTCCTTTCTTTTGTTGGTTTTTTCCCATTCATTATCCTTTGAAGGGCTGGATTTGTGGAAAGATACTGTTTAAATTTGTTTTTGTCATGAAATACCTTGGTTTCTCCATGTATTTTAATTGAGAGATTTGCTGGATATAGCAATCTGTGTTGGCATTTGTGTTCCCTTAGGGTCTGTATGATAACTGCCTAGGCTCTTCTGGCTTTCATAGTCTCTGGTGAGAAGTCCAGTGTAATCCTGATAGGTCTACATTTATATCTTACCCTACTTTTTCCCTTATTGCTTTTAATATTTTTTCTTTGTTTAGTACATTTGGTGTTTTAATTATTATATGATGGGAGGAATTTCTTTTCTGGTTAAATCTATTTGGAGTTCTGTAGGCTTCTTGTTATGTTCAATGGACATCTCTTTCTTTAGGTTAGGCAAGTTTTCTTCTATAGTTTTTTTGAAGACATTTACTGGCCTTTTAAGTTGGAAATCTTCACTCTTCTATCCCTATAAGCCTTAGGTTTGGTCTTCTCATTTTGTCCTGGATTTCCTGGATGTTTTGGGTCAGTTGCTTTTGGCATTTTGGATTTCCTTTGACTGTTGTATCAATGCTTTCTATGGTATCTTCTTCATCTGAGATTCTCTGTTCTATCTCTTGTATTATGTTGTTGATGCTTGGATCCATGACTCCTGACTTCTTTCCTAGGTTTTCTATTTCAAAAGTTGTTTCCTTTGTAATTTCTTTATTATTTCTACTTCCATCTTTAGATACTGGATGGCTTTGTTCAATTCCTTCACCTGTTTTTTGTTTTTTGTTTTTTGTTTTTTTTTTTTTGTTTTCCCTTAGTTCTTCAAGGGCTTCTCCCTGTTTACTTGTGTTCTCCGGTATTTCTTATTTATATCCTTCTTGAAGCCCTCCATCAGCATCTTGAGCTGTGATTTTTAAATCCAAATCTTGCTTTTTTCATGTGTTGGGGTATCCAGGACTTGCTGTTGTTGGAGAATTGGGTTTGGATGGAGCCATATTGCCTTGATTTCGGTTAGTAACATTCCTAAGCTTGCCTTTTGCCATCTGGTTATCTCTGGTGTTAGTTGGTTCTGCTGTCACTGGCTAGTGCTTTTCCCTCCTGTGTGCCTGCAGGCCTATCTCAGGATCCCTGGGTGACCGGCTTTCCCCTGGCACAGATTGCTCTGGGGCTGCCCAGCACCTGGGTGTATTCAGGCCCTGGCAGACCAAGTCCCAAGTGATCTTACACTCAGGTGTTCTCTTCATTCCTGGCTGGGGCAGCATGCTCAGTGTCAGGAGAGAAGGTGTTGGTCTCTCCTCTACTCGTGGGATACATTGCAGAGCAGATATCCCCTAGGAGACAATCACTTATTTGTTAAATTTCAAATGCAAGGTTTCATTAAAAATAAGCATTTAGTTTATAAATTAGTATAATGAAATTGTTCTTCTTTGTTCTATGGATACAAATCATTGCATGTAAGCTTGTTTGATGATTCTTTTTAACGTATAATTGATAGAAATTATGATAAGTATTAAGCTATTTAAGATCTATGCATGTCAAGATCTCATAATTGGTGTCTTCATTAACATTTTAAATGGAATCTAGAGGAAGCTGAGAGTCCTCTTAATTGCTTTGCTTGATTCCTTGGAAAGATTAAGGCAGTCTATGCTTTTGTAGTCTTACACTTAATCTATTTACTGTACTTATTGGTTGTGTAAACTTTTTATTAGAATGCCTGTTTTAATATTTTGTCCTTTTAATCTGTTAAGCTCCATTTATATTGCATACTTACCATTTGAAAAATTATTAAAACACACTTCTACACACAGATTTATTTTTAACTCCCTCTCAAAATTAATTTTAAAGTAAATGTGGACATGTGTATGTATACTATGACATTTAAAATCTTATGTGATATGTTGAGTTAATCTATGAACTCTTGCAAAGTAACAGAACTAAACAATGTATATTTCCCGAATACAAAATTAGAAAATATATCCATAGATCACTTAGATGCTATGATATTAAAAACTTCAATTTCTTCTAAATGCATCCATTTTATTTTGCTTCTATGAGTTTTAATGTAGACTCATTAACATATAATTATTTTAATTATTTAGCTCTAATATTACAGCTTTATATTTCTGCCAAAAGTAATTCAGAAATAAAATAATTGAATAGTAATAATTCTATGTAATCAGATTAGAAAATAAAAAATAAAAATATAAAAAATTGATTTTACAGATATTCAGTCAAATGATTTTGACAATCTATTTGAAATTGTTCTTTAATTTTCAAATATATTGTAAATCAGTTTTCCTTTAGAGTGTAAAACTATATACAATAAACACATCAAAATAGAGTTACTTTAAAACATTGATTTTCTGCCCATTTCAGTAGTATTCTAATTTAACGAGAATAATCTGTCATTATTAGTAAGTCATTTTTTTGTAGGACTAAACAAGATTGTACTAAGAGGACCCTCAAAGGTGAGCACCACCAGACTGAGCAGACAGGTGCAGCCAGGTAGGAAGGGAACACCAGAGTATAAGATCGCTTGGGACACGGCCCTCCAGGGCCGCACCTGCACCCAGGAACTGGATAGTGCCACCACAGCCATCTGTGCACCTATCCTGCTAGGGGACATCTGCTCTGCAGGGAGTCCCGCAGTTAGAGGTGAGGCCACCATCTTCACTCCTATGACTGAGCTGGCTGTTATAGCCAGGAAAGCAGAGAACACCCCAAGTGTAAGACCACTTGTGACTTGGAGAGCCAGGTCCTTACTTGCATCCAGGAGCTAGGAGCTTCACAGCCTTCTGTGTACCTACCCTGCCAGGGAACATCTGCCCTGCAGGGAGTCCTGTGGTTAGAGGTGAGCCTACCATCTTCATTCCTGTAACTGAGCAGCTGTTACAGCCAGGAACGCAGAGAAAACCTGAGTGTAAGGTGACTTATGACTCCATGCACTAGGGCCCCACCTGCACCGAGGGCCCCAATTGCAGCCCCACAGCAATTTGTGCCAGGGGAAAGCTGGTCACACAGGGGTGCTCAGATAGGCCTGCAGGCACACAGGAGGGACAAGCACCAGCCAGTGACAGGAGGATCAACTAACACCAGAGATAACCAGATGGCAAAAGGCAAACTTAGGAATGTTACTAACAGAAATCAAGGCAATACGGCACCACCTTATTCCAATTTTCCCACAACATCAAGTCCTGGGTGTCCCAACACACCAGAAAAGCAAGATTTGGATTTAAAATCACTGCTCATGATGCTGATAGAGGGCTTCAAGAAGGACAAAATAACTCCCTTAAAGAAATACATGAGAACACAAGTAAACAGGGAGAAGCCCTTAAAGAACTACAGGAAAACACAACAAAACAAGTGAAGGGATAGGGCAAAACCAACCAGGATCTAAAAATGGAGGTAGAAACAATAAAAAAATCACAAAGGAAAACAACTCTTGAAATAAAAAAACCTAGAAAAGAAGTCAGGAGTCATGAATGCAAGCATCAACAACATAATACAAGAGATAGAACAGAGAATCTCAGATGCAGAAGATATCATGGAAAGCATTGACACAACAGTCAAAGAAAATGCAAAATGCAAAAAGCAACTACACAAAACATCCAGGAAATCCAGGACAAAATGAAAAAACCAAACCTAAGGCTTATAGGGATAGAAGAGTGAAGATTTCCAACTTAAAAGGCCAGTAAATGTCTTCAACAAAACTATAGAAGAAAACTTGCCTAACCTAAAGAAAGAGATGCCCATGAACATACAAGAAGTGTACAGAACTCCGAATAGATTTGACCAGAAAAGAAATTCCTCACGTCACGTAATAATTAAAATGACAAATGTACAAAACAAAGAAAGAATATTAAAAGAAGTAAGGGCAAAAAGTCAAGTAACATATAAAGGTAGACCTATCAGAATGATACCAGACTTCTGACCAGATACTATGAAAGTCAGAAGATCCTGGGCAGATGTCATATAGACCCTAAGGGAACACAAATGCCAACACAGATTGCTATATCCAGCAAATCTCTCAATTACCAAGATGGAGAAACCAAGGCATTCCATGACAAAAACAAATTAACACAATATCTTTCCACAAATCCAGCCTTTCAAAGGATAATGAATGAAAAATACCAACAAAAGGAGGGAAACTACACCATAAAAAAAGCAAGAAATTAATCTTCTTTCAACAGACCCAAGAGAAGATAACCATACAAGCATAAAAATTACATCAAAAATAGCAGAAAGCTACAATCACTATTCCTTAATATCTCTTAACATCAATGGACTCAATTCCCCAATAAGAAGACATAGTCTAACAAGACTGGATACGTAAACAGGACCCAACATTTTGCTGCATACAGGAAATGCATCTCAGTATAAAAGACAAACACTACCTCACAGTAAACATTTGGAGCAAATGGTCCCAGGAAACAAATATCCAATAAAATAGACTTTCAAGCAAAAGTCATCAAAAAAGATATGGAAGGACACTGTATGTTCATCAAAGGAAAAAAAAACCAATAAGAACTCTCTATTATGAACACCTATGCTCCAAATAAAAGGGCACCCCCATTCATAAAAGAAACTTTACTAAAATTTAAAGCACATATTGCACCTCACACAATAATTGTGGATGACTTCAACACCCCACTCTCCTCAATGGACAGATCAGGGAAACACAAACTTAACAGAGAGATGGTGAAACTAACAGAAGTTTTGGAACAAATGGATTTAATAAATATCTACAGAACATTTCATCCTACTTCAAAAGAATATACCTTCTTCTCAGCACCTCATGGTACCTTCTCAAAAACTGACCACATAATTGGTCACAAAACAGACCTAAACAGATATAAGAAGATCGAACTAATCCCATGCCTCCTATCAGATCACTATGGCGTAAGGGTGGACTTAAATAGCAACAAAAACAACAAAGTCCACATGCTGGAAGTTGAACAAAACTCTACTCAATGATACCTTGATCAAGGAAGAAATAAAGAAAGAAATCAAAGAGTTTTTAGAATTTAATGAAAAAGAAGGCACAACATATCCAAATTTATGGGGCACAATGAAAGCAGTGCTAAGAGAAAAACTCATAGCTCTGAGTTCATTAAAAAAGAATATGGAAAGAGCATTCACTAGCAGCTTAACTGCATACCTGAAAGCTTTAGAACATAAAGAAGCTAATATACCCAAGAGAAGTAGAAGGCAGGAAATCATCAAACTCAGAGCTGAAATCAATCAAGTAGAAACAAAAAGAACTATACAAAGAATCAACAAAACAAGGAGCTGCTACTTTGAAAAAATCAACAAGATAGATAAATTTTTAGCCAGACTAACCAGTGGCGCAGAGACAGTATCCAAATTAACAAAATCAGAAATGAAAAAGAAGATATAACAACAGAAACTGAGGAAATTAAAAAAAAATCAACAGATCCTACTACAAAAACCTATACTCAACACAACTGGAAATCTGGAAGAAATGGACAATTTCCTAGACAGATACCAAATACCAAAGATAAATCAGGATCAGATAGACCATCTAAATGGTCCCATAACCCTTAAAGAAATAGAAGTGGTCATTAGCAGTCTTCCAACAAAAAAAGCACAGGAACAGATGGTTTTAGTGCAGAATTCTATCGGACCATCAAAGAAGATCTAACACCAATACTCTTCAAACTATTCCAAAAAATAGAAACAGAAGGAGTACTACCCAACTAGATCTATGAAGCCACCATTTCGCTAATACCAAAACCACGCAAAGGTACAACAAAGAAAGAGAACTTCAGACCAATTTCGCTTATGAATATCGATGCAAAAATACTCAATAAAAACCTTGCCAAACAAATCTAAGAACACATCGAAACGAACATTCACCATGATCAAGTAGTCTTCATCCCAGGGATGCAAGGATGTTTCAATATATGGAAATCCAACAATGTAAACCATTATATAAAGAAACTCAAAGAAAAAAACTACATTGTCATGACAATAGCTGTTGAAAAAGCATTTGATAAAATTCAGCATCCTTTCACGTTAAAGGTATTGTAAAGAACAGGAATTCAAGGCCGATACCTAAACATAGTAAAAGCAATATACAGCAAACCAGTAGCCAACATCAAACTAAATGGAGAGAAACATGAAGCAATCCCACTAAAATCAGGGACTAGACAAAACTGCCCTCTCTCTCCATATTTATTCAATATAGTACTTGAAGTTCTAGCTAGAGCAATTAGACAACACAAGTAGGTCAAAGGGATTCAAATTGGAAAGGAAGAAGTCAAACTATCACTATTTGCAGATGATATGATAGTATACTTAACTGACCCAAAAAACTCCACCAGAGAACTCCTACAGCTGAAAAACAACTTCAGCAAAGTGGCCGGATTTAAAATTAACTCAAGCAAATCAGTTGCCTTACTATACTCAAAGGATAAAGAGGCTGAGAAAGAAATTAGGGAAATGACACCCTTCACAATAGTCACAAACAATATAAAGTATCTTGGTGTGACTCTAACCAAACAAATGAAAGATCTGTATGACAAGAACCTCAAGTCTCTGAAGAAAGAAATCGAAGAAGACCTCAGAAGATGGAAAAATCTTCCATGCTCATGGATTGGTAGGATTAATATAGTAAAAATGGCCATCTTGCCAAAAGCAATCTACAGATTCAATGCAATCCCCATCAAAACACCAACTCAATTCTTCATAGAGTTAGAAAGAGCAATTCTCAAATTCATCTGGAATAACAGAAAACCCAGGAGAGCTAAAACTATTCTCAACAGTAAAAGAAGTTCTGAGGAAATCAGTATCCCTGACCCCAAGCAGTACTCCAAAGCAATAGTATTAAAAACAGCATGGTATTGGTACATCGACAGGCAGGTAGATCAACGGAATAGAACTGAAGACCTAGAAATGAACCCACACACCTATGGTCACTTGATCTTTGAGAAAGGAGCTACAACCATCCAGTGGAAAAAAGATAGCCTTTTCAACAAATGGTGCTAGTTCAACTGGAGGTCAGCATGCAGAAGAATGCAAATCGATCCATTCATATCTCCTTGTACTAAGCTCAAGTCCAAGTGGATCAAGGACCTCCACATAAAGCCAGACACAGTGAAACTAATAGAAAGAAACTGGGGAAGAACCTTGAGCACATGGGCACAGAGGACCATTTCCTGAACAGAACACCAATAGTTTATTCTCTAAGATCAAGAATTGACAATTGGGACTTCATAAAATTACAAAGTTTCTGTAAGGCAAAAGACACTGTTAATATGACCAATTGGCAGCCAAAAAATTGAGAAAAGATCTTTACCAACCCTACATCTGACAGAGGGCTAATATCTAAGGTATACAAAGAACTCAAGAAGTTAGACTCCAGAGAGCCAAATGACCCTATTAAAAATGGGGTACAGAGCTAAACAAAGAATTTTCACCTGAGGAATATCAAATGACTGAGAAGCACATAAAGAAATGTTCAACATCCTTAGTCATCAGGGAAATGCAAATCAAAACAACCCTGACATTTCACCTCACACTAGTCAGAATGGCTAAGATCAAAATCTCAGAATGCTGCAGGTGCTAGTGAGGATATGGAGAAAGAGGAACACTCCTCCACTGCTGTTGGGACTGCAAGCTGGTACAACCACTGTGGAAATCAGTCTGGCAGTTCTTCAGAAAACTGGGCAGGATATTACTGGAGGACACTGTTATACCACTCCTGGTCATATACCCACAGTATTCCCCAGCATGTGATAAGTACATATGCTCCACTATGTTAATATCAGCCCTATTTATAATATCCAGAAGCTGTAGAGAACCCAGATGTCCCTCAATGGAGGAATGGATACAGAAAATGTGGTATCTTTATACAATGGAATACTACTCAGCTATTAAAAAAATGAATTTAAAATTCTTAGGCAAATGGGTAGAACTGGAAAATATCATCCTAAGTGTGGTAACCCAGTCACAAAGGAACACACTTGGTATTCTCTCACTGATAAACATATATTAGCCCAGAAACTCAGAATACCTAAGACACAATTCACATATCAAATGATCCCCAAGAAGAAGGAAGGGGAGTCCCCTGGTTCTGGAAATGCTCGATACAGCAGTGTAGGGGAATACCAGGACAGGGAAGCAGGAGGGGGTTGATTGGGGAACAGGGGGAGGTTAGAGACTTATTGGACTTTCAGGGAGGGGAGAACCAAGAAAGGGGATATCATTTGAAATGTAAATAAAGAATATATCTAAGAAAAAAAAGAGAACCCTTAAAATTAGTGGTGTAAAATACATTGATCAATTTACATGAATTATAAATTAAATCTGAAACTAATAGAAAAGAAACTAGGGAAGAGCCTTAAACATATGGGCACAGGGGAAAATTTCCTGAAAAGAACACCAATAGCTGATGCTCTAAGAAGAATTGACAAATGGGACCTCATAAAATTGCAAAGTTTCTGTAAGGCAAAGGACATTATCAAAAGGACAAAGCGGCAGCCAACAAACTGGGAAAAGATCTTTACCAACCCTACATCTGACAGAGGGCTAATATCCAATATATACAGAGAACTTAAGAAGTTAGACTCCAGAGAGTCAAATAACCCTATTAAAAAATGGGGTACAGAGCTAAGCAAATAGTTCTCACCTGAAGAATATTGAGTAGCTGAGAAGCACATAGAGAAATGTTCAACATCCTTAGTCATTAGGGAAATGCAAATCAAAACAACCCTGAGTTTCCACCTCACACCAGTCAGAATGGCTAAGATCAAAAACACAGGAGACAGCAGTTGTTGGCGAGGATGTGGAGAAAGAGGAACACTCCTCCATTGCTGGTGGGATTGCCAGCTGGTACAACCATTCTGGAAAGCAGTCTGGCGGTTCCTCAGAAAACTGAGCATGACACTCCCAGAGGATCCTGTTATACCACTACTGGGCATATACCCAGAGGCTTCCCCTGCATGCAGTAAGGACACATGCTCCACCATGTTCATAGCAGCCTTATTTATAATAGCCAGAAGCTGGAAAGAACTCAGGTGTCCCTCAACAGAGAAATGGATATAGAAGATGTGGTATATTTACACAATGGAATACTACTCTGCAATTAAAAACAATGAATTCACGAAATTCTTATGGAAATGTTCAGAACTGGAAAATATCATCCTTAGTGAGGTAACTCAATCCCAAAAAATACACATGGTATGCAGTCACTGATAAGGGGATATTAACCCAGTAACTCGGAATACCCAAGACACAATTCACATATCAATAGATTTCCAAGAAGATAGAAGGAGAGAACTCTGGTCTTGGAAAGACTGGATCTAGGGGAATATCAGGACAGAGAAGTGAGAAGGGGTTGAATGGGGAACAGGGGTAGGGTGATTTTGGGCATTTAAAAAAAATATAAAAATCAAAAATGCTGCAATTTGGAATGGGCCCCAGTGTAAATCAACAAATGAACTGCCTAAACAAATTCATGGGCTTCATCTCACATAGAATTGATACACCCCAGATATTTACAGATTCTCTCTCTTTACTTTTTACATCACTGTCTTCACCTCCAAAGTAGGACTGACCAAAGAATAATAACATCTTTTATCACCTACAGGCAAGTTATGTTGAAGCAGGTAAATCCTTGTGATAAAATGTTAGAATTCTAAGAATTAAATTCACTCTGAGATTTTTAAAACAAACCACCACTAACATTAACAATCAGGATAATAGCTGTCACCAGAGATGGGATTGCCTTCTACTCTGTATTGATGTAACATAAGACATTCCTTTTTTCACACATTATAATGAACATTTGAGGGGAGGGGGCTTTGCCATCACAACTCATTCATAGTTCATTCCTGCTTCCTTTTTCTAAACATGTCCTCTGAAAGATTTTCTTTGATAAAGAATATGGACATTCATGTCCTACTTGATTTTATTAAGAAACCCATCTAGCCAAGAAAGCATCTATGTATCTGTGTATGTCAATTTCCATGTGATATCAATAATTCTGTGATTTGAATGTAAAATGCACTGCTAACACACACACACACCACCCCACAACACACAGAGATGTTCAAGTTAATGTGTTGAGTGCTTCAACATTGATAGTGATGAGATTTCATCAGGTTTTGGTTCCTTTAAAAGGTAAGACAGGAAACACATCACTGGGTACATTATCACAAGGTTATACATTGTCCTCAGTGCCTTTGCCCCCACCCAAAGTCTATCCTGAGGTGAATACTTCTTTATTTCAGCCAGGCGGTGGTGGCGCACGCCTTTAATCCCAGCACTTGGGAGGCAGAGGCAGGAGGATTTCTGAGTTCGAGGCCAGCCTGGTCTACAAAGTGAGTTCCAGGACAGCCAGAGCTATACAGAGAAACCCTGTCTCGAAAAAAAAAAAAAAGAATCTATGCATTCTTTATTTCAGATGTTTCAGCAGTAATGTTCAGTGATCCTCAGATCTATAATGATAAAGCTCCTAACTATGGGTTGAAACCTTGAAAAGATTTAAAACACATTTCCGTAAAATTGTTCTCTTGGATAATCCTACCTGTGCAAAAATAGCTAATAGACATATGAAACTGTATAGTTGAATGAGTACAATGTAATCATATGACCATTACTGTATTAAATCATAGTCAAAGTGATGTAAACCTATTTAAAATATAAACTTTCATAAGAATTTAGCTAGATATTTAGGCTATTCTTGTAATTGTACCAAAAGTCTCAAGATCGTTTACTCTATAATAACCAACCCAAATGATGCCTGTATCTGCATGAGAAAATATTTTTAATGAAGACAATGATAAATAAACATATATGAGCCTGTGAAGTTAAATGTTAGCAAGCCATTGATTGACATTACAACATTTCTTCTCTTTTCTTTTATCTCAACCATAAAAACATCAAATATAAGAAAGAGCTTTCACATGAAAATTTAGTGTTATGTAAGTTTATATCATAATAGACTCTCCCTTGTGGAAATGTGAATGAATAACATATATTTCTGCCTTTGTTAATGAAAAATAATATTGTATTTATCTACACTGTAGACTGAGAGATTATTTCAAGTTTATTAAAGTTAAAACATAATATGATTATTGGCATAAATCTTTCCTTATATTATACAGCACAGATATGCTTTATAGCTTTAAACTTTAAAATATCCATTAACATTATTCTAATTTACACTTTTCTTGAATTTAAAATCAAGTAGTTAAAAGGACGATAAATTGATAGAAAGTTATTTGCCCATTTTAAAATTAGACCATACAACAGTAAATTAATCAAAATTGAAATATTGAAAGATTTTTGAGCAATAATCCAGAACAGGACTATGTATTTTGTCTAAAATGTAGTCAGTATAGGAAAGCTTACATGTACCCATATACACATACATACACAAATACACACATATGCACTGACATAAACACATGTGCATCCAAACTAATGCACACATATACAAACAAAATGTTAGGTATTGGAAATTAATGTGACACATGAAGATGCTTATGCATCTATAAGTGGGAAATAATAAGACACATAAAATTAAAAAGAGCCTAGAAAGAAAAAGAGAATTCCTTACAAGGATCATCATACAAGCATTTTACGTAATATGGATTAGTATTATACTAGAACTGAAAGGACTGAGCCTGGCTGACTCCATGACTTGCTCCAAAGTGTCATTTCAAGAATCTAGACCTATGATTCTTTTTCCCAGGATGGAGATAATCTAGGCAAGCCAGTTCCTGGAAAAGCCACAGCACATGGGCAGCTAATAAAGAGCTACCTCCAACTCGCCTGAGGCAAAAATAGTCACTCAGAATGAGTCAGCAAGAGTTTTCAAGGTCCCCCAGTAACAATTCTGGAAAGTCCCCAGAGCCCTCACCATTCCCAAAGACACCCCTAACTCTAGAGACCTAGCCAACCAATCAAGATAAAATGTCACCTAACCAACCCTGGAATCCCACTGCCTCATTTGCTTTAAATTGAGCCTGTGAGGTCACTTCCTGGTCTTCATTTTGATGAATGATAGATCAATGCATGAAGGGTTTCTGCAGAATTTGAAGCTCTTTGTTTTTGCATACTATTTGAGTCCGGGTTATTCCCTGGCAATTCATAGACCCTTACAGAACTAAAGCATTCCTAGTTTTAAGCATAACTTTTAAAAAGTATACTTTTTTTAGATCCTAATATACTTCATTTTGCAATGATCTCTCATATAGCATTGACTATTGCTCTATGGTTTGAATAAATTTTTATGTCAAGAATTTTAATGCAGAATTAATAATACTAACCCTGGTAATGTAATTGTGCATAAACTCAAAATTACACACACAATTGTAGTTATTGAACAAATAGTAATTATTATTAATGACATTAATTATGCTGCTTTATAAAATTCTTCCTCTCTTGAGTGCTCACATTAATTTGTGATGGAGTTGCAGAGCTTTGTGTACACTCTTCAATAACTTAGAAGAGCAGGTTGAAAAGGTTAAGATTTGTCATGCTGCTTTTGAAATGAATGGTTATTACTATAAGAGGCAGTGTTTTGGGTAATGAAATTACTGGAGAGTTATAAAATGGAAATAACAAACACCAATGTGAAAAATGAAATTTCTGATTGGTCAAGGATCAAATTCTCCTTGAAATGAGAACTTAAACAAATCATACCAGCCAGATAAGATTTAATTAGAAAATGAAAAAAGCTGAATTAGAATGGTAAAGGTAACTACAAATTGAGAGACAAAATGTCAGATTGTTCCTGTTTGAAAAAAAAAATCTGAAATCAAATATTTGAAATGTCTAATTACAGGAGGATGGGGAGGCTGCCAATACAAACATCTATTGCTCCGTGGTATTTCAGTGATGGGCTCTGGGAGGCAACACCTGCAGCCGAAGTGAAAAAGTTAAAGTGCCACTGGCCTTGAATAAACCAAAAGAACTCTCTTGTCGTGGCTTTGAGTGAAAATTAATGAATGAAATTATCCTGAAACACAACAAATAAGACTCTGGAATATAAGTGAAGTTACAAAATTAGAGTGTTTTAAAAAACAGTGTTAGGCATAAAATGATGGATGCACCTGCTTTCACAATTCAGATAAACCACACTGCCTCCGGTAATAGTCATCTTTGTTTGGAGCATAGAAGAGAAGAAAGGAAGCACACTTTATGGTTGATATTTTCTTAGAAATGATTTTTCTTGACCCTTTCTCATGTACATGAATAAAATAGTTTTTGGAATGAATTTTATAAGAGATCTACATGATAGTTACTAGGTTTGGGATTCTAAAAATGACCTTATTTAATGTTATAATTTTAAAAAAGGTAGTTCTAATGTATAATGTATCACATAGAAATTCATAGGTACCACTTTTGAAATACTTTCAAAACATATCCTTCCCACTGCAAAACATAGGTTCACGCCTATTCGCACTCAAAATAGTTTTCGGTTGGCATAAGAAAAGCCATGTAATTGTGTCATATTTCAGTAAATGTTTCACAGGAATTAGATTTCATAAAAATTTTATTTTTTGGGTTGGAGAGATGACTCAGTGGTTAAGAGCACTGACTGCTCTTCTGAAGGTCCTGAGTTCAAATCCCAGAAACCACATGGTGGCTCACAACCATCTGTAAGGAGATCTGACTCACTCTTCTGGAGTGTCTGGAGATAGCTACAGTGTACTAACATAATAAATAAATAAATCTTTAAAAAAGTATATTTTTCATAAACATAGTTTATACTTTGTTGTGTCCATTTGTTTCTTGAGACAGTTTTACGTACTCCAGGGCTGGAACTCTCCTTGCATCTCATATTGCTCTTGAATTTTTGATCTTTCTACAATGTCTCTCAAGTTTTATAATAACAGAAGCATCATACTGGTCCTGTAAATGCAGACATAAGAGTCACAAAGAACTACCTAGGATGCTGGGTTATCTCCTCTCAAAAATCCAGACACTAGAAGAAGTAAACTGATGTCTACAAGTTGTCCACAACATCTGTACTCATGTTGTGATCTGTTCACACACACACACACACACACACACATCTGTGCACACACAGAGATATACTCACAGACACACAGAAACATTCATGCATGTATACACACATGCAGCAGAGCAAAAAAATATTTTTAAAAAATATTTTATCTACATTGATGTTTATATACATGTGGACATCTATATACACTGTGGAAAAGCAAGCCAATTGGAAAATATATTAGTAAGACTTCTTTTCTGATCTTCAACTCTTAGCAATTTTATTTTAATTTAAAAGTTCCAAAAATGATAGAGATAGGCAGTCACTGCACATACCCTACAGATGGGACTGTAGCTATGGCAATCAAATAGGGCTTATAAATAATCGATCAATCAAATTTGAGTAAGGCAGTTCATCTAGGAATGATAAGCAGACATAACAATGTGACAGGAAGTTGGTACTTTTCCTCCTACCAACCCAAGTCTCCCCCATGCACATTCTCCTCCACATTTCTCTTATGTTTCAAAGGAAGCCAGCAAAGCAAGCTTGATTTTGTAGTGATTTTATAAAGAAACTGAAATGTGACAGTCCACAAGCACCAAAACAGTTACATTATTCATTAAATAATTGGAATGTTTCATTGCTTTGCATCATTTTGACTTAATAGATTAACCTTAACTTTCACAAAGCATTTATCACCTACTTCTTTAACCAGGTGCCCATTTAGGCACTAAGGGGACTATGGAAACTCAAACACAATTTCTACATCTGTAAAGGCTAATGGTGTAGCAAGAGCTATGTTTAATATACTGGACCATGTAGGTTCAGAGAATAATAAACTATCAAAGACATAAAATAAATTAAAGGAGAAGTGAAGTTGAAACTTCTAGTTTCTTTGGAAAGTCAGTTATGTCAAATGATGTTTTGCTGGGGCACACAGGTGAAAGGATGTCTTGCTAAAGCAAACACATGAAAGAATGTTTTCCTGAAGCAGACACAGGTGAAAGGATGCTTAGATACAGCAAACATTGGTTTAGTTGACTCTGCTTTGCTATTCTTCACTAAGGACACACATTTATTGGTTTGCCTTATATAGAATTGTTGAGCCCCACTTGTGGTAGTGTTTTCATTGGGAGAAACTCACCAAAGAACTGCTTGTGAGGTTCCTGCAACTGTGCCTCTTCTGTGGCCTTGGGCCTGTTGACAAGCCTTGTGGTTTCTTCAGGATTGAACAGCAGCTGCTGGTTTATGCATGGTGTCTGACTGCTGAGAAGTCTAAACTGCACCTGCTGGTTCTTGACTGGTGTCTATCTCCAGGAGGACTGAACTATAGCTGCTGCTTTGTATTTCGTTTTTGCTACAGGACTGAACTGCTGACAAAGAGGACTGAGCTCTTTCCCAAAGAACTACTGCTAAACAGGTCCGTTCTCCCATGACCTAAAATCTTTTCTCTTCCACTATCTCTGCTGAGTGGTGGACTAGAGGAGAGGTTGAATGCTTTTTAAAATAGGCTGTAAAAATTGTATGCCTATAAAGTAGAAGAATGCTTACAGTTCATGCCTCAGTGGTGATGTTCAAGATTAAAAATGAAATCCCTGAGTGTAGTTCCTGTTCTTAAATGTTGTTAGAAGTGAAACAACATATTATCAGTATGATAAGGTAATGATATAAGGGTACCAAATCACACAAAAAGTCTAAAACTAGAACATGTCTTTCTGCCTCAAAATAATCTTTAGGATTTTAAGTACTTGTAAGTTGCCTCTATTAGTATCTTAGGGTTTTGGTTAGTGTGATAAAACACAATGATCAACTGTAGCTTGGGATGGAATTCATTTATTTCATCTTGTAAGTTGAGTAAAAGTCTATCACTGAGGGAAGTAAGGGCAGAAGCTGAAGCAGTAGCCATGAAGGAGGATGTCTTCTTGACTTGCCTCACCATGTTTTGCTCAGCCTGCTCTCCTATAGTATCAAACAGCTAAGCCCTCTCAAAGCAATCACTAATCAAGAAAATGTCCTCCATACTTGCCTACAGGCAATATGATGGAGGCATTTTCTCAATTAAGAGTCTCTCTTCTTAGATATACTTAGGTTTGTGTTAAGCTGACAGAACTAATCAACAACACAGTTGCTTTTATTGTCACTGTGACCAGATACATGGCACAAAAGCAACCTACAGAAAGATGGGTTTCTTTCGGCTCACAGTTCAGAGAACTCTGGTCCATCATTGCAGAGAGGTTTTCATCTCGGCAGTGTGAGCAGCTTATCTCATTGGGCCGCATGAAGTAAAGGGAGATGAATGCTGGACTTCTACTCACTTTGTCTCTTTTTACTTTTTATAAAGTCTGTGTTCCCAGCCTGTGAGTTGGTGTGACTCACATTCAGGGTGTATCTTTCCTTCTCACTATATACTTTCTCAGAATTACAGATTCATACATGTATGTATATGAATACACATAAAATGCATATACTTATATATCTGTGTATATGCATTTATGTGTGTATGGATGCATGCATGTATAAAATTGTGACTGCCATAGAATTTTAAACCTCAGGCCACTAAACAAATTTTAGAGTCCTGTATTTCAATGTCTCTCCAATAAAACAAGATAGTCATGTGTTATCAAGAGACTCTTTCTTTTGATACAATTGAAACTTTGCATTAGGATGGTGAGATGTGACACAAAATAATGCACTGACTGCCAAGCCTATTCACTTGATTTCAATCCTTGGAACTCAAATGGTGGAAGGAAAGAACCATCATCTTCAAGTTGTTCTTTGATCCACCTCGACATGTGTGCAAAAGTACATACTCACCCAAACACACACTAAATAAGAATAAGAAAAACATAAATTAAAAATTATTAAAGTATTTATAATATAAAATATAAAGTATTTCATTGGCTATGGATATGATCCAAGCCTGACAAGGCAAGGCATCTTTAACAGATTGAAGTCTATCATATAACATTGAGTAGGTGGGGAAAATAACAAATTATCTGCTCTTTAATGTTTTAGAATAGGGAAATCTAAGATTAGTGTGCCAGTATGGTAATGTTCTTCATGATGGTCTTCATTCTGGTTTATATATGGCAAACATGCTAGGTCTTCTGACTTGGAAATACCTTTCTCTCTGTTCTGTTTGTTTTCTCTAAGTTACTATTCTGTCACTGTGACAAAATAACAAGACCAAGGCAACTTGCAGAAGAAAGTTTGTTCTGACTTATGGTTCCAGAGAGATGAGATTTATCATGACTGGGAACAAGGCATCAGGCACGTGTACAGAGCAGGAAGCTGAGAGTTCACATCCTTTAGCACAAACATAAAACAGAGAGAGAAGGAAAGGGAGAGAGATAGAGACAGAGAGAGAGAGAGACAGAGATACAGAGAAAGACAGAGATATAACTGGAAGTGGGGCAGGACTATAAACACTCAAAACTCACTCCCCAGTGATTTATTCCTGTTAACTTTCAAAAGTTTCACCACCTACACAAACACTGCCACTAACTGGTTACCTAGTGTCAACATACACAGTCATTATACACTTGGGCCTGAATATACAACAAAGGCTCCACCTCTAAATTCCAACTTATTTGACATTAGGACTTCAACATATAAATAAGAGAAAGTCAGAAAATTCATAGCATAGTATAAAGAAACCCAGTACCAATAGAACACAGCACAGGACTGGGTGGTCAGTATGAACAGTATGCTTAATCTTACCAAAAAAAAAAAAAACCAAATAAATAAACAAACAAAAAGGCTAAGATATATATATATATATATATATATATATATATATATATATATATATATATGAAAATAGAACATCTGTAAACATTGTGATTTTAGAAAATTGTTTTTATCACTGTACAGTTTTGCTCATTTAAAGAACATAGAGTATGGTGCTGGAAAAATGGCTTAATACTCTTTAGAAGACTTGTTTGTAATTCCCAGCACCCAGATGGCAGCACACAATGATCTGTAACTTGAGTTTAGGGTTGTGTGACACCTTCTTCTGTCTTCTGCTGACACCAGACACACACATGGTGCACTGACATACATTAAGGCAGAAACACCCATATCTATAAAACAACAATCATTTAAAGAATAGTCTAAAGTACATGGAACATGACATCTCATCCTGAATATTTAAATGTATTAAATAGATTAAATAGTAATATTAAATCATAGCATATATATGTGCTTATATGTTCTATTTATATTGTACCATTTATAATATTTTCACTTTTTAAAAAGTCTGTGAACTGAAAGCCAATTATATGTATAAATCTGTAAATTGTATACACTTACATAGGCCTCAATATCATTAAATTATTTTAAACATTAAATTTGTTATTTCTTTTTAATTTTATATTGATACCAAAAAATAAAATGATGTTATAAAATATCACAATGAGATATCTTATGTCAAGTAAATAAAATATCTTTAAGGATACTCACAATGTTCAATAAGGAGAAATTTAGAACAGATTCTTAGCTAACAGTTCAACTAAGAGGGGAAAAAAACACCTAAGGAAATAGAAAAAAAAATCCTTCTCATTGTTACTGCATTGTAGGATCAAATCTCTAGTGGGATTAAGGGGAAAGCTGAATGTTTTACATTTTTCTTGGAGAAAAGAAAATGAAGTCGTTTAAAATCCTTGGAAATACTGTCTAGTGTCTTAGCTCCCTGGGCATTCATTGGGATTACTTTATTGAGCTACATAAACTCTAAAATGGGATTGAAAATGGCAGGCCCAGCAGACCACTGCATTGTAACAAAAATACTGGCTGTTACGGTACACTTAAAATCTCACTGAGTAGATGGTAGGCATTTAGCTCTGACAAAATAGCATGGCACAAATGGAAATGGCTTTCTTTCTTAATATTCATAGTTTAAATGTGGCTGATTGGTGGAATTTCTTTTTTTTTTTAAAGATTCATTTATTTATTTTATACATATGAGCACACTACTATTGCTCTCTTCAGACACACCAGACGAGGGCACCAGACCCCATTACAGATGGTTGTGAGCCACCATGTGGTTGCTGGGAATTGAACTCAGGACCTCTGGAAGAGCATTCGGTGCTCTTAACTGCTGAGCCATCTCTCCAGTCCTGATTGGTGGAATTTCTATATTTGACCTTAACACACATGTTTATCAGGAAACCAAACTTTTATTATGGACTGATATTAGGTTAACCTGCTAAAGCATTTCCTCTTCATGAGGTGGTTTTGGTTCACAGTACCCAGCTGTGCTATTCCAATATTAAATGGGTCATTCAAATTGCCAGTTTGAAAGAAAAACTATTAAGCAAAACTAGATGAAGGAAAGCCTGGCCTGGGGTGAGAGCTCAGTCCTTTAACAAAATGTTTCCAAGCAGAAGGACATCTGATACCCAGAACCTCATAAAATTGCTGGGAATAATAGCTGTCAACCCAAGTCCCAGCACTGGGGAGAAGACAGGCAGGTGTCAAGTGGTAGAGCCCCAGGCCAAGGAGACTCTCGCCTCAAAAGTAAGGTGACTGGATCCTAAAGAATAATACTTGAAGATAATTTCAGACTTTCGCATACACTACACACATATCTACACGCATATGGACCCATAGAAACATGCATGCACACACAGAAAGATACATGGACACCCAAAAGGAAGAAAAAGCAAACAGAACCTTCCAAGAAACTTGTCTAGCACAAGCTTTGATGTGGCATCTAACACAATTTGACCAGCCAGCATTTACAAACAAAGCAAAGGCAGCAATTTGTTGCACAAGCATGTTATGGCAGAGATTGCATATGATAAAGGCCGATGTCAGATGAAATGATATATTTTCCTAATAACCTATGAATTATGTGTCCCATATCACTTGTCGAATCAGTCATGTGTTTTTTTTTAACACATGAGCACATTTTATAGAGGAAGATGCATGCCTCTGCTCTTTGAAAATAGACAAGAAAGACAGTTCTTTATGTGAGAGATGGAGGAAAAAGATTAGGATTGAGATCTATTTGGGCTTAAGAATTCTTACCTGCACTTTCTTTTCTTTTATATAATTTCATGAAACCATTATATCTTTTAATATAATATGCAATCCAAACTAAGATGAATATCAAAATTCAAAGGGCATTTGATCACACCATCATTAACTATGAATAATATTGCTATAGTAGGACATGTAATCTATTTTTTATTGAAGTTCTGGGCATATACTATTATTCTATAAGGAACCTCTTGTAGACCACAGACCTTTTTGTACAAGGTCTAAGAACAGGCTGTGTAATTAAAATTTGTCCTAGCTTTACAGTTTAGTATAACAAAAGTCACTCCCACTAGAAAGAATTCTCATACTTACATAAGATTTAAGAAAAGAGTTTTATTCAGACATAAAGATCATTGCTTGTTTTATAATTAAATTAATTGGTGCTTAATTAATATCTCTGTAGGTAATTTATTTCATGTAGATAACTAGTATGAAACAGTTTTATCTTTCAAATACAAGGACAGAAATTAGCCAGGCTTGATTTTAAAGGTGACTTTTTTTTTCTGGTAATATTATAGAGACCCTGGTGAACTCTTTTCTCCTTCCCATTTATTACTATAATTAATGATAGTTGAAGTCTTTATACAGTTTTTCTTGAGGGTATTTCAAAACATAAGAGCATTGTTTATGCCTCTTTCAAGGTACAAAAATATTTTCTCAATAACTTAAAATATTAATCATATACAACCTTATCCTTTATTCAAGGACACTGAAAAGTTAGGACTGTGGCCAACTTTACTGTTTGCATTGCACAAGCTGACACCACATTCTCTAGCTTCATTAGTGCCTGGAAAGAAATGCAGGGAATTCCTTGGGTAGAACTAGTATTGTAATTTTGTGACAATAAAACTATTATTTTTCCTATTGAAAGGTATGATAAAATGTTTGCCATGTGTAATAAAATCATTATGAAATACAGAAATAAACAAATTAAAGCATCTAGATGTTCTTTGATTATATTTCTTCTTACTTCATTACCAATTACCTTTCTTTGACTTAGAATCATGTCCTAACAGAACAGTTGTAGTAGATCCTAAGCACAAATCTCTCCTGTGTGTTCTGTTTCTACACACTTTGGCAAATTCTGGCAACAGCCAAGAAAGAAGTAAAATCAGAGCAGAGATATGGTCTTTTGTTTCCTTTACTGTTCAAAGTAATACTGACATTTACTCAGAGAGAAGACAAAACATTAGTTCTTAATTATTCCTAAATTCAAATAGCAACCACAAAAAAAATATAGCATATAGAGGTGAGGAGTCCTCCATTAGGTTTCTAAATCCTGACACACAGCAACCAACCATGACAAGCATGATCAAAACAGACAAATTCAAATGATATTGTCTTCTGCAACTTGCAAATGGTCTAACTAAATTTTCTTTGCAATTTCTGAAGCTGCTGGATTACATGACAGATTACAGATTCCTTCAGACAAATGTATTAGATTACTGCAGCAGAGACATCATCAAACAATTTAAAATATCACTACCTTGGAAGCAGTTTTAATTAGAGTGACTTTATTTTAACTAAAATGGCAACACTATATAAGCAATACAATTTAAAAGTTAAAGCTAGTTATATTGAGTCAAAGAGGAGCTCTTCATAACCTTGAGTATTTGACAATAGCAACCTTTAGGAATGTAATTTTTACCCCTAAACCCAAGGAAACATTTATATTTCTATATTCACCTAAATCTTTAAAGTGTAGGAAAATAAGCATAAGAGACTTCATATGAAAACAGAGAGGCTTGAAACAGCAAAACATACCACCCAAAGCAAATTATAAAACTATAAGTGAGTTAGAACATTCATCAAAGTCCTTTCTCTGACTGGATAAAATTCTGGTGTTTCCACCTTGCAGTGAATGACCTCTTCTTGCTCCTGTCTCCCCTCCTGTTCTGTTTTCAAAGATCAGAATCATGTATGTTTCATACTGTGAAATCAGAATTAAGGTATGCAAGGCAAGCAGATGCACAAGGTGGAAAAGATGCACAAGCATATTCCCTTGATCCCTTTGCACAAGGGAATTGGGCACCCAACCCATAATCCCTGTTCAGTTTATCTGAAGACTTGCCCTAAAAGTGGCATTTGCCACTCCTGTTATAAAACCATGTAAAGAAAAAGAATTTGACTTGTAGAATTGAGATGTCTAGTAAACACCATTGTATTTCTGAGGTTGATTTTACTGGCTTATCAATTTTACTTATGATTCAAGTAGTATTACTGAGATGTGAATCTTCAAACTCATCTGAGATTGACATTGACCAAGCAATCTCAGATCACTCTTGAGGTAACCTGTAATTTATATGCTTCAGGTCATTCTTAAAAAGAAGATAAATGCAGTGTCTTCATTATATATATATGTATATATATATATATATATATAT
The DNA here is from genome assembly GCA_036184795.1 of Tokudaia tokunoshimensis. Taxonomy (NCBI): domain Eukaryota; kingdom Metazoa; phylum Chordata; class Mammalia; order Rodentia; family Muridae; genus Tokudaia; species Tokudaia tokunoshimensis. Next base: position 21,886,106 of record BTHU01000016.1, read on the forward strand.
ATATATATACATATATATATATGATATATTATATCAACCTTTTCTTTTAGGTTGATTCCAGTTTGGGTATTTGATTTACTTAAAGTTTTTGGTAAATAGCTAACATTTATGATTAAAACAGGGATGTAGATCCAACATAGCCAAAGTAAAGGTTTAAAATACATATAATAAAGTTGTTTCACAAATTGCTAGTATTAACAGTATTATATATTTTATAATAGACTTATATACTAAATTTCTATATCTCAGAAAGATAAAGTAATATATGACAGGAAAATACCTTCCTCTCACTATAATAATCTTGTGCACAAGTAATAATTTTTTGTTGATCCCAAATGAAAATTGAAGTGACACTATTTTCAAAACCATTGATTCTACTTCTTGATTAAAATGAAACAACTAAATTAAAATACATGCTTAGTAACTTACCTTCCCAAACTGAAAGACATCAAAGGTTAATAGGTTAGTAAAGGTGGGATTGTAATTTAACATTGAATACTATTTAATTAATACTTTGAGAATTTATTTTGATTCCATTCTTTTCCCAATCTTCTCTCAGATTCCCCATCACCTCCCTATCAAAACCATTTTCTGCTGTTTTATTTTGTTGATATTTTATAATGTATTGAGTCCAATTTAGATCACTCAAATCCTCTTGGATGTAGGGTTAGCTCTGAGAAATGGTCTCACTATGAGGAGTCACATGATAATAAACAAAAACAAATACAAAACCCACCCAAACAAAAAACAACAGCAAAAACAACAGAAACAAACAAATCAACAACAACAAAACCCTGATTCTCCTTTTCCAACAGCAGTCAATTGTCAGTAGTTCCTCAGAGAGGGGTGTGGCTTCATGCCCATCTTTGTGAACTATGATGACATTTTGTCTGCCATGCACTTTTGCAGGTCTTGCACATGCTGTCATAATAAATACCACATGCAACTAACTGATTATATCCAAAAATCATTATTCCCGCTGCCTCCTAAATTTTGCAGTCTACTCATCCTTAATGATACTTGAGACTTGCAGGGAGAAATGTGAGACAGATGTCCTATTTAAGACTGAGCATTCTACAGCATCTTACTGTCAGTAGATTGATCAGTTAAAGATCTCTGTGCTAATGCCCATCTACTGCAGGAAGCTTTACTGATGAGGGTTGAGAGATGCCCCCATTCTATGCACAGAACAATTAGAATTCCATGCGACCTAATCTTCATTGTACAGGTTAGGTACATTTAGCAGAGTAATAGCACTCAGTCCAAAGTACATGTCATGTTACATTAAGTAGATTAATAGCACTAGGTTCTTCCCTAGGACCTATGATCCATCCAGTCACAGTTCTCTCCTCTGATAACCATTCTATGCATGGGCTCCATCTGTTGCTGGCTGCCTCATATGAAAGCAGAAAGCGTTTGATAACCTTCCATATTTGTGCCACTATTGTACCAGTGGTCTTGTCTTGCCAGAACTATATTGTCATAACTCAGCTTTTACAACTGGGTAAAATTGATAATGAGTTTTCTTTTCCCATTGTGTATGAGTAAGAGCATGTACCTCTTGACATAGAATTCATTGTGTTTCTAAGAAGATGAAAGGAGAGACCCCTGGTCCTGGAAAGACTGGATGTAGGGGAATACCAGGACAAAGAAGCGAGAGGGGGTTGAATGGGGAAAAGAGGGAGGAAAGGGGGCTTATGGGACTTTGGGGAGGGAGGAAAAGGGAAAGGGGAAATGATTTTGAATGTAAATAAAAAAAACTTAGAAAATAAAATTAAAAAAAAAGAATTCATTGTGTTTATGCCCAATAGTATTAGAGCTATATCATATGGTATGAAGGTTTTTGAGGAACATTGACACTTTAATTTCAATAGTGACTGCCACAGCTTGCACTTTAACCAGCAGAAATAGTCATTCTATTTCCCCCAAATCCAGTTCAACCCATAAGGTCATTTGTTCCTTCATCCAACATTTAATTTGGTGGGTTGTGTAAATGTCACTTTGATTTCTTCACATGAAGGAATGAGATGAGAGTTGTTTCTAAGCTGTAGAAATACACAGTTGGGCTAAGCCCAGTGTGTTTCCTTCTCTGTTTTAAATATCCCTAGGCTTAGGCCTGGAAGCTTCTAGCCTTCATACAATCTAATCTCCAAAGCTGACTGACTCAGTCTGGCTTCACCCAACTTCTGACTGTATTGCTCTGACTGGCCTCATGCTAACTTTGGCGATACGTTATACTCTTCTGGTTCTTCATTCTTTGACTCATCATAAAGTCATCAAATGTGTCATATGGTGGCTGCATTGTGCCACAGGCAAACTGAATTTTTAAAGCAAATCTACTTGGAATGATCCCAAGCACACAGTCAGAGCAGCTCAGCACTGTCGTTGATCCTGAGTATGATGAGGTTTCTAACCATGTCACTAAACTTTCTTCTTATCAAAAATCTCTCTCTCTCTCTCTCTCTCTCTCTCTCTCTCTCTCTCTCTCTCTCTCTCTCTCTCTCTCTCTCTCTCTCTCTCTCTCTCTCTTTCTCCTCCCCCCTCTCTCACACATACACATTGCCCTTACCCTTAAGTAGTCTCTCCTCCTCTGCTGTTCTTGTAAGAGTTGGGCATATCCTATCCCTGAGTCATCTTTCACTGATTTATACTTTTTCTGCCTGTCACTTAGATGTTACTTTCAAACATAGCTACTCCCTTCTACAAACTAACCTTAACTTACTTCATTGTTATGGATTAAAGGTGTGTTCTAAGGGTGTGTCTGTTTCCAACTAGATCATATCTTTGGATCTTATATCTTGCCAGAGCAGTCATGTTGCTGGGATAAAATTCCTCTATAGGTTTCACAATACTTGCTTTTGTTTGTTCATTTGGTTATTTGGTTTTGTTTTGGTGGTTGCTCTTTACAGATTCTACATACTAATGTATAGCTAATAAAGGTTCTGCCCCATTCTGTGGGCTGCCTCTGCACTGGAATGGTGGGGTCTTTTCTTGCACAGAAGCTTTTTGGAATGTTTGTCGATTGTTGGTATTAATGAGCTTGTTGTCAGAGTCCTGTTTTCTCCTGAAAGCTCATTTCTGTGCCAGGGATTGCAAGCTTATTTTCTATTTTCTCCTTGCCCTATCCAGAGTACCAGGTGACATTTTTTCCTAAAATGTCTTTAAGTCTTCAAGTACTGTGTTGAAAAAAAGTAGCAGAAATGGGCATCCTTGTCTTTTTCCTGGAGGAGGAGGATATTGACGGTGGGCATGATGTAGATTACCTTATTATACTGAGATAGGGCACCTATATTGCTTATATCTCTGTGAATTATGAATCAAAGTTGTACTTCTCAAAGGCATTTCTGCAACTAATGCAATGATTGTGGTGCTTCTGTGCTTTTGTCTATGTACTTGGTATATTATATTTATTGATTTACATATTCCAAACCATCTCTGTAACTCTGGAATAAAGCCAGCTATATCATGGTGGATAGTCTTTTTTATTTGTTCTTGATTTCTTTTACAAGTATACTGTTACTCTTCTTTTTTTTACATCTAGGTCCATAAAAGAGAGTAACCTATAATATTCTTTAATTATTGATATTATAGGAGGTGGTTGTTGGGTATCAGAGTAATGAGATTTTCAGTAAAAGTACTTGGAACTGTTCCTTACTCTTTTATTTATACAATAAATTAAGGAGTATTGATGTTGCTTCATCTTTGAAAATATGGTAGAATTCTGTGCTGTGTATTCATCTAGCATTGGGCTTTTGGTTTGGAGATTTTGTTAATTATTACTTCTCATTGGTTTTTATGGGTCTAATCAAATTATTTATTTTATGTATAATATATATTATATGTAATATATACATGTATAATATATGTTTTTTTCTATGTCTACTTAGTCCATGTTGTTATGTATGTATGTGTACAAGTTTAAGGTTGACCACTAGAGACTGAAATAGCCTATCAGGGAGCTATTCTCTCTGAAGTCAATATTTGCCTATAGTTCTTCATTTAGGGGAGGGCTATGTGATATTTTTCTCTATCTGAGGTAGTTGATCTACACACATTGCACTGTACAATATGAGGGACTGCTAGGTAGTACTGTAAAACTAGCCACATAACTATGGCTGGTGAGGTCATAGAGCCTTAAAGAAGAATATATCACTTTATTTTTGAAAACCACTATAATTTCTAAGTGCATTCTACAATCTTATACCTATGCCTAGTATGCTGCTTAGTTATTTAAACTGGATACAGACTAAAGGGAACAAGGAACATCAATTGAGGAACTTCCTCCAGAAGACTGGCCTGCGAGAATGTCTGTGGGGCATTTTCTTAATGAAAAAATTGATTTGGGAGGATGCATCGCCTGTGGGCAAAGCTATCTCTAGGGAGGTAGTTCTTCTTATCTGTAAGAAAAAAAAAGTTGAGCAATGTAGTCCTAGTTAATAAGCATTGTTCCTTGGTGGTCTCCACTTTGAACTTTGCCTGCAGGTTCCTGCCTTGTGTTCCTGCTGTAGATTTCCCCACTGATGGTCTGTAACCTATAAGCAAATAAACCTTTTCCTCCTCAAGTTGCTTTTGGTCACATTATTATCGAACAAATTAAAACATCACAGATAGGTGCAGCTCTCACCCTTCATCAAAGATGATACTTTCTGCAACAGGTAAACCCTATTAAAGAAATCCATCAATGTTCAAAACAAAAAGAACACTAGACTATGGGATGCCCAACCCCATTAGTACATACTTAATGTAACCTGAAGAGCTGAAGTCCAGGGAACATCTTGGAAGAGAGAGCAGAAAAAGTTCAAGAGCCAGAAATCCAAAACATCTACTTAAAGACAGTGTCTTCTATGTATGACATTGACATTGTACCCATGGAATCTCAACAAGGTTGTTAACTAAACAAAACTTGCATGATGAAATATATACAAAAACTTTGATTCCTAAATATTTTTAGTATCTACTATATCATTCCATTTTCATCCCTGATTTTATTCCTATGGGTACTCTATATCTTTCTTTTGTTCCTGTGTAAAATATTTATCAACCATGTTTATCTATTCAAAGAACATACCCTTTAATTCACTGATTCTTTGCATTGTTTTTATTGGATTTATGTTTGTTTCTATTTCATGAATTTTAGTCCGTACTTTGATTATCTCTTACCATCTGCTCTCTTTGAGTTCTGTTTGTTCTCTGAAAAGAATTCAGGTATATCATTAAACTATTACTATGAGATTTCCCATTATTTTTTTAAAGTAGACACTTAGTGCTATAAAGTATTTTCTTAGGGATGCATTCATTGTGGCCCATAGGTTTTAGGATACTGGGTTTTCATTTTCATTCCATTCTACACATATTTCTTGATTTCCTCCTTGTTCCAATTTTCATTCATTAATATCTTATTTAGTTTTCATGCATTTGTGTAGTTTATAACATCTCTAGTGCTGCTAATATATAGCTTAATTTCTTTGGAGTCTGAAAGAATGCAGGAATTATCTCTGATTTCCTAAATTTGGAAAGACTTGCTTTGTGTTATAATATATTTTGAATTTTGGAATCAGTTATGTGTTCTAAGATGTAACGGGTTCCTTGCCTAATGAAACATTCTAGCATCATTTAACTCCAGAGTTTCATTGTGCAGTTTTCGTCAGGATGAAACAGGATGTCTCTCCTGTTACATTGGAGAGAGTGGTGTACTGAAGACATTAACTATCATTTTGTTGAGGTCAACCTATGTTTTACACCTAATAATGTTTGTTTTATAAAAGTGGGTGGTACAGTGTTTGACAGTCAGATGTTATTTGATGTGACTGTCTTGATATGTCACATTGTCTTTTTTTCTCTGATTTCAATTTCCTTTCTTAGTTTAGTACAGTTAGTGTTTTGAATATTGTAGGACATAGGGAGTTTTATTTTTGGTTCATTTGATTTGGTGCTTTGTATTCCTCTTATACCTTGATAGATATTTCCTTCTGTAGATTTGAGGATTTTCCTCTATATTTTTATTGAATATATTTTCAGTGCTTTTGACCTAGGTTTATTCTCCTTCTCCTATACTCTTCATTTCTAGATTTGGCCTTTGAATTTTGTTCGAGATGTATCTAATCTGGGTTCATTTCTTGTTTCTTAGTTGTTTCTTCTTCTTCTTCTCCTTCTTCGTCTCCTCCTCTTCTTCTTCCTCCTCCTTCTTCTTCTTGATTTACCATTGTGTCCAAATTAGTTAGTCAATTCACTTTCTTGTCTAAAAGAAGAAATAATGTAATATTTATTAAAAACACAGAATTAATCATTGTTATCAATTTATGTAAAAAATTTATGTAATAAACCAATTTATTTAATAAATACTGTAAAAAAATACTTGATGGTCCAAATAAAGATGAATTATTTCAGCATTGGGATTAAATATTATATATCATTATATAATATTTATATGTTTAGACATATAGCACAAATATATAAATATTTACATACATGGACATCATATATACAATTATAAGTAATTATAAAATTGAATATAGTTCATCATTCTGACATGGAGATTACATACCATTTCCTAATTATCTATTACATTTGGTGTTTCAAATAAGAACTTTATCTGTATAAGGCTCTTCTTCAAATCAAGAATTAAATTGGCTGACTGACTTTCAAGCATCTCTAGCATGCCAAGTGGAGTAACTATTATTTCTTAGAGCTAATGACTCTGTGCAACACATTTTTAAGGTTTCACCTTATGAAAAATTTTGCACCTTATGACCTCAAAGAAATTCACCATTAATTATCTAGGATTCTTTCTTATGCATCATGGCTGCCTGAATCCCAAGCATTTTGGGCTGCTGTAATTTAGATGTCAAGCCTTGTTTGTCCTTTATAGTCTTTGTTCTAGAAGCCTGTGCTATGTCGTTTTGCTTTTATTATATACTACGTTTTTTCCATCTGCATATTTGCATGACTTAATTTATTTTAATTATCCTCAGACAAAAGTGAAAGAAAATCAAAATAGACTCACTTTGGGATGCTTGTTAGACAATATTAAACTTTTTCAGATTTCTCAACTCTTTGAAAATCAGAAACTCCCCATATACAAGCAAACACTGAATGGCTGCTTTTCTCTTAACTTCATATGAAAACCACTCCCCCAAAGTAAAATACCCAAATCTCTAAAGATAATGCAGGAGAGGTGAAAGAGAATAACTATTTACTAATAGCTAAATTGACCACCTAACAGTAAAAGTTAGGAATGTTATCCATTCATCCAATACTTTTATGCCACTCAATCTGTCCACTGTTGGTTACTGCCACTTTAGCTGCACTAGATGACAATACGTAGGGAAATTAGAGTATGTATGTGTGTTCTTTGGGACTTGAAAGTGTTCTTAAACTTGTTTTCAAGTAAATGAACAATGTAGTTGAAATGTCAGTGAATAATATATACATTTAAGCTGTATATTGCATCAATGTTTTATATAGGGTATTTGCTAAAGAAACCCTGAATACTTATTTTCATAAATATGAAACTCTGAGATTTTTAGCCCTTGAAAGAAAGAGGCCTGAATTTTGTCCTGACCTAGGAAGAATTCTGAATAATATGTGCTATTATTCTCTTACTATAGTACAGATTTAAAAGACTATGAATATGATGTGGATGACTTCATAGATTCAGTGGTTTATGCTCATGCTCATTTGGCCCCATCATCTTTGTGCTTATAGCTAGACAGCATATCATAGCTACCCGTGGATGATGGATCTACTGATTTCCTCATAGTGACTCAGAAAGGAGTACTAGAGAGAGAGGGAACCCATTCCAAATAACACATTCAGGAGCAAAACTCCATATGACCAGACATTTACAAAGAATCTTTTCATCATAATGATTCTAGTTTCTAGAAAAGCAATAGCTGGGAGACCAGGCCTTTAATAAGAGCATTTGGGGACACGTTCAAATGTAGTATATGACCTTGAGAAATTCAATTTTACTTTTGCATCTTATTTCTAACTACAAGTGAGTCACTCAAATCTCTCAGGTTTACAAACAATGTCCAAGTTGTTTTAATGAGGTTGTAACACTTTTCCTTAATGATATATGAAAATTTGCCACTCTGATATATTTTCCTAATTTACTCACTATAGCCCATCTCATGAACGTGTAATGTTATCTCAAGTTTAAATGTGAACTTTACTGATAACTAATGCTTTTCAGTGTCTTTTCACATGTTTAACTACCATGTGACTTCTCTTCATCAATTTTTCAAATCATTGATGGGCTAGAGTTACTTAGCTCTGTAGGGTGTTCCTTTGGTAATACATACATTAGGAATTTTGTTGCATATCATTTATATTTTATAAATATTGTTGAACTTTACATTTATTTAACTTCTATTTATGTATATCTGTGTACATATAGGCTTATGTTCATAAGCTGTATGCAGGCACTCATACAGGCCTAAGAAGGGGTATGTTCATTAGAAAGCTATTTACAGACAGTTGTGAGCCAAGATGTGGGTGGTAGGAAATGAAGGCAGATTCTCACTAGAGATGCAAGTGCACTAATGAATGTAGAACTATAAACCACTTGTAGTCTTCTTTATATTTCTGTAAAAACATGAGATACCTATTTTGCACTAAAATGAGATGATTTCTGCATCATGTTTTCTTTTATTCACTCTATTAAAAGTTTAATGGTAATACTTTTATAATTTTTAAAGAGGCTCTCCTCTTTAAATTGACCTCCTTTCTCACTTAAATAATTCAATGTATTCACCAGCAAAATGACTTACATCTTGAGATTTAGTTGATATTAGTATATGATCAATTTAGGACATTATTTTTTTTACTAGAACATTTGAAAAGGCAAATAATCTATAGCAAGAGCTACAATGTTCTATATAGTTGAACTAAATAAATGATAAATGTGCTTGAGACTTATCAAAATTTCCTCTTATTTTTCTAACTTTTCTGTTTTTTATGATTATTCAGATAATTGCAAAGCACTATATTTTTTCATTGACTTCTGTGTATACTTGTCTAAATAGCTTGAAAGGCTTACTATTCATTTCCATAACTTTATGTCTCAGAATTAGCTCTCTCTTAACATTATAAGTAGCAGCTTTTTCTTTGTTAACAATGTCACTGTATGTAACCCAGACAGGCTTCTGAGTCTTTAAAACCTTAGACCCTAAATGCTGTAATTACAGGAAAGTATGATACTTACAGGTAGTGCTTTGTCTCTATCAAGCACCTCATCTTGCAAGCTACTGTCCTTTACATTTGTACTGTCATATTCACCTTTAGATTACCACTATTTATATTCTGTAATTTTAAATACATTATTTCACTCTGATCCTGTCTTATCATCACCCTTACAATTAATGTATAATTCTTATAAATTACACAAGGTATCAGCTTTCCTCTCTCCCCTCTCCCCTCTCCTCTTTCCCCTCTCCCCTCCCCTCCCTCTCTCTCTGTACTGGTGATCAAGCACAAAGCCTTCTACACACAAGGCAAGAATTGTGCCTTTGAGTTATATATACAACCCATTTTTTCTTACTATTAAAACAGAGCCTCTATGTATAGCTTAAGCTTACATTGAAATCTTTATACCCAGGGTAACCTTTAACATGAGATACTCCCTTTCTGTGTCCCTAGTGACAATGATAGGAGTATGGATATTTACAACCATGGCTAGCTGGTGTTATTTTTTTCCAGGCTATCTGATAATGTACCTCTTAACTTGAATCTCTAACACTATATCTTTTAATAATCTATTAACATAATTTTCAATCATAAATAAATAAAAAAAAGTACATTTTGTTCATTTTTTACTTACACATATTTATATTAATTGTTTTAATATGACAATTAACAAATGGATTTGAATATCCACATAAATATGATTGCTATATTTGTATTACCCATTAACTTTTTGCACACTCCTCCTTCCCACTATCTGTTTTCTTTTTCCAAAAATTTCCTATTTATAATTCAATGAGTTTTTCCAAGTTTAGATTCTGCTCGTAAGATGTAATATGATATTTGCAATTCTCGATCTTGCTTATTATTACTAACGTTCTGCTCTCAAGTGCTACCAAATCCACCCCCCCACCACCAAATTATGTATCAAAATGTAGTATATGTATTTCTGTCACACATAGAAATAGATTCTGTTAGGTATATGTATTGGTGGGACTATATTTAATTTTTCATTGATCCCCTCCAACATTTTTTGATGATAAGCATTCTGGTTAGAATAACATAGAATCTCAATTCATTTCATTTCCATTGGAACTAAATATTGCTGGCTGAAATTTGTTTATTGACCTCTTATTCTTCTTCCTTTGATCCATATCTGATCAATTCATTTTCCAATTTATTTATTTTTATGATAGCTGGGCAATGGTGGCACATGCCTTTAATTCCAGCACTTGGGAGGCAGAGACAGGTGAATTTCTGAGTTCGAGGCCAGCCTGATCTACAGAGTTCGTTCCAGGACAGCCAGGGCTATACAGAGAAACCCTGTCTTGAAAAACCAAAAAAAAAAGTTATTTTTATGTTTAAATGATTTTTATTAATTTGTGCATGATTTTGTGTGTGTGCTTGTGTGTGTGTGTGTGGTTTTGAGTGTGTGTACCAGGGTGTAGGTCCTTTTGAACTCAGAGGCATTTGTAATAATCTCATATTTTTCTTTTGAATCTTTCAGTATTCTTTGTCCCTGTTCTTTTCTTTGTTAATCATTCCATTCATTTGCATCTCAAATTACATCCAAATTCCCAGGTACCCCTCCACAAATCCTCCACCCCATATCTGCCCTCTCCCCCTTCCCCTTTGCCTCTATAAGTGTGCTCACCTACCCACTCATCCTCTCCCGCCCTATCACTCCAGCATCCCCCTACTCTGGGGCATCAAACTTCCAAAGGACCAAGGGCCATTGATGTCAGGCAAGGCCATCCTCTGCTACATATATATCTGGAACCCTGGAGCCCTGGAGCCCTTCCTATACACTCCCTGGTTGGTGGTCTATTCCCTGAGAACACTGGGTGTTCCTGTCAGCCAACATCATTCTTCCTATGGGGTTGCAATCTCCTCTGCTCCTCCAGTCCTTCCCCAATGCCCTCCAGCTCAGTCTTGGTTGGCTTGAAGTATCCACATCTGCATTGGTCAGTTGCTCACAGAACCTCCCAAGGAACAGCTGTACCAGTTTCCTTTCAGTAAGTAACTCTTGGCAACAACAACAGTGTAGGGGTTTGGTGTCTACAGACAGAATTGATCCCCAGGTGGGGCAGTCCCCGAGTGGCCCTTCCTTCAGTCTCTGCTCCATTTTTTTGTCCCTGTGTTTCCTGTGGACAGGAACATTCCTGGGTTAAAAACTTTGAGATGTGTGGGTAGCTCCATCCCTTGACTGGAGGCCGTGCCTGTCCCTGTTCTTAACATTAAACAAAAATCTTATGTGCAAAGGAGTTATTCTAGTCCTATCTGAGTCTTTAAACCTTATCTTCAATCCCTGATAACCTTTGTTCCACCTGTTCTCATGTATTGGTAAAGCCTTCTGTTTAGGTATTTATTGTACTTAATGAGAAGGGTTTTACACCAACAATGTAAAGTTCCTGTAAAATTGATGAGAGTCTTCATCTCTTTGTGAAATTCCTCACACAAGACATTGAGTTTCTCATCTGCCTTATTACATTTGTCAACAAGGTCTTAAGCTGATTATTTTATTTATCTATTTATTCAGATTCTCTTTGGAGTACCTGATCAGTTTTAAAAGTAGGCATTTGCATTCTCTGTCTGGCATTTCAACCATTCCAATATCTGTGGATCCAGCCACTGAAGAGTCATTAATTTTTGAGGAGTCACATTGCCGTACTTTTTCATATTTCAGATTTGATGTTGAGGTTTGTTCTTTTTTAGATGGATATTATATAGTTTTATTTGACTTCTTTTCCTGAGATTTACATCGGAGTATCACACAGGGAGAAAAATAGCTGATGAAACAACAAAATAAAGCACACATACAAATAAAATTAAGTCAGAAGATCAACCTCTAATCTCGACACAGTAGATAATTTTCTCTCAATATGAGGCCAGCTTGAACTACAGTGTATGAGCCAGTTAATGCAGAAAAAGAAAAATAAGGAAAGCAAAGAAAACCAACCAACAAACAAAAAAAACAAAAATCTTCAGTATACCATAAATTAATGTGGAAGTAGTAAGAAAAGCTGAATAAAATATAAATCGGGAGAAGGAAATAAAAGGGAAGAAAATGTAATGTTTAACAGAAAAAAATGGCTGAAGAGAAAGGTAAAAAAGAAGAGTCAGGCATTAAAAGTTCAAACACAAAATTATAATAATGTAGATATTATTAAATAAAAGTAAATAGATAAATAAAAATAATTATTTTCAATTTTACTTTTTAAGGTTATATTTATAATATTTACTACTTCTGTTTACACCCATCAACCTGTCCCGTGTACACACCCTTGCACTCTTTCAAATTATTGGACTATTAGTAAGTTGTTGAGATACACACACACACACACACACACACATATGCACACATAAACACATCCATTATAAATATATAGATATTCATAAGCATATAGATGCAACCTGCTCTGTCCATATGTTACATGTAAATATATGATTTCATGGCTGATCATTTCATTTTGGCACAAGAATTGGTGTGGTATTCTTCCAGGAGAAAGCCTATGTATTCCTTATTTACCTGGAGTTCATTCTCTACGGTTGGAGACTACTGAGCACATTACCATGTTTGTTGGTGTTGTCTTTTTTCAGTCATGGTGATAAGACTTCAAGGGTGTTACTTTCTGAAACAATCCCACAGCAAACTTCATCATCCTCTGACTCTTACAGTCTTTACATCCTGTCTTCTGCAGTTCCCTGAGCTTCATTAAGGTTTAGAAGTTTGGACTACTTTTTGAAAACTAGCTTTCACATTCCCAGAAGGCAGCATAAAATTTCCAAAGGAGCTAAGCAACCAATAGTCCTACCCAACTATGATAAGAACAGTAACAGTAACCAGCATGGCAAGATAACTCGATTAGTGCAGTAGTGGTGGTGCCATCTTGGCTGTAACCAACAGTTCTCTAGTTGGACGTAAGACCCACTCAACAAGAAGAAATCATGCTTAGTACTGGACACTAAGCTAACTACCAAGAGCTTGTCAAATCCTGGGTCTTGAAGGATAGCATACAACTGCTACTTTACTACAGCAGCATAGCCCCTAATTAGATTCTAATTATTTATCTTTATACCACAAATAAGTGTAAGTTAGCCTCATATCAATGAAACCTCTCTCTGCAACAGATAGTAATCATTACAGAAAACCAAAAGTTATCAAATGCGGTCATGGAGCCCACACTTGGAGAGAGAAAGACTGATGAAATAAATGTCTTCTCCAGCAGTGGCCTGGCACACACTTGGACTCACTGTTAATCCAAATTCCTACATGAGAGTGAGAATTGGTCAGTGAGAACTCTGGCTTTTCCCATTGATGGAAATGCCAGTCTGTTGTGAGTAGGACTGACTGCCTTACCTTGTAACTGACTGCTCTGATCTTACAGGGAGTCAAATTCAGTGCCGAGGACCACTCCATACATGTTTCTATATCACAATTCCTTTTCTCTGTCCTATGTGTTCAGCTATCCTACTAAGGTTTTTATGATGTCCCACTTCCCCCCAATGCTGCATTTCTCTTGTTAACATGAAGTTCTCACTCTGGAATCATTAACACAGAAGGTGCATTCATTCTTGAATCACCTCCAGATATATATGTTCTTAGCACACTACAGCAACTTTTGATTTTTTTTAATACACAACCTTTGAAAACATAATGTTTTACATCAGGCTGCTTTTTTCTTTTCTACTTCCAGGTCCTTGTATTCCAAATTTCCCATTTAAAAAAATGAAAAATATCTTGCTTAAATAATATGTTAAATTGCAATTTTTCCACTACCTGTCCTCATAGTTACAGAGCTTAATATCAATACAAGCAAAAGCAGAGAAAATAATTTTTGATTTCACTCTTTCAGGTGCATTCAAATTTTCATTACAATCTCCCGATCTAGAAATAATCGATGCCAGTTTCAGAAGAGGAGGGCTAAGCTTCTTATTTATTGTATTAGATATTTTCCTTATTTACATTTCAGATATTATCCCCTTTCCTGGTTTCCCCTAAGGAAATCCCCTATCTCATCCCCACTATCCTGCTCACCAACTCACCGACTCCCACTTCCTTGTCCTGGCATTCCCCTATACTGGAGCATTGAGCCTTCTCGGGACCAAGGGCCTCTCCCACCTTTGATGCCCAACAAGGCCATCCTCTGCTGCATATGCAGCTGGAGTCATGGGTCCCTCTATGCATACTCTTTGGTTGGTGGTTAAATCCCTGGGAGCTCCGGGGGTACTAGTTAGTTCATATTGTTGTTCCTCCTATTGGGATGCAAACCCTTCCAGCTCCTTCAGTCCTTTCTCTAACTCCTCCACTGGGGACCCTGTGCTCAGTCCAATGATTGGCTGAGAGCATCCACCTCTGTATTTGTCAGGAACTGGCAAAACCTCTCATGAGACAGCTATTATCAGGCTCCTGTCAGCAAACGCTTGTAGGCATCCACATTAGTGTGTAGATTTGGTGACTGTATATGGGATGGATCCCCAGGTGGGGTAGTCTCTGGATGGTCTTTCCTTCAGTCTCTAATCCACACTTTGTCTCTGTATCTCCTCCCATGGGTATTTGTTCCCCTTTCTAATATTTCATATCTTGGAAATAAGTTAAGCCTTTCGTGCTTCAAATATCTCATCTTTTTGGGAAAAAAAAGTATTTGACTCAAATTCAAATACTCTGTGTTTAGCCCCATTGCAGTATGCACTGAAACAAATACCATACCTCTTTTGCAGTAATTTTTATTTGAGTTCAGACACATATTTCTGTAGCTATTTCAACAAAAGAATTCTATGCAGAAAAGTAAAACACAGATGAAGCAGGTCTTTGTGTGTTTAAGCGAATGGTTTAGGTATGTGTTGACTGACAGAAACAATAGCTGAGAATGGAACTATAAACAAGTATGGTTATTATTGTAATTATACCTGCAGATTAAAAGAAATAGTGTCATGACTATCTGGAACATTTAAGAATACCATGGAGTGAAATTAAGTTGTGGAGAGAAAGTATACCTTATCGACACTAAAAGAAAAACACTGAATTATAAATGCAATATAAGCTTACTATGTTAAATCAATTAATCCAAAATATTTCCACTGTAACAAAATTATAATTCCAATCATTTATTATTTTGATTAAAAAGAGGAATCTGGTTGGGTGATCTTTATATATTATGTGTAATTTAAGTCTCTAAATTGAATTTTTATATTATATGATTATTCAAGCAGGTGTTTACAAAAGTAAGCAACAGCATGCAAACTACTAATCATCATAGATAGAAATTAATTGATCACTTGATAATTGATGTAATATTACAGTGGCTAAATTATGGTATAGTAAATTAAATAAAACCAATAATTTCTAATACAAAGGATTGAATTTAGAATTAAAGTCAAGATGTATTCTCCATATTAATCTGTTCTATTAGGAAAACCTAGACAAGATAAAATACTAAATAAAGATAAATCTTAATCATGAAAGCACAGACACACACTGTACTCTGAGATTGTGTTACTTTTTGAAAATACCTATTTGTAGTTACGTGTGTCTCAGCTCTTATCACATACCCTTAATCCTCTGGAAGGAAAAAAGACATGTCCTTAGTACACACCTTTAATCCAAGCCATGAAGGTAAAGTTAGTTTGTAGAAGGAAGCAGTCTTGTTTGAAAGCTATGTCTAACTGAGTGACAAAGTGATGAATCAGAGAAAGATTTGACACAGAATAGGATATGTTCAACCCTCATGAGAAGAGAGAGGAAAGGAAGTTATTTAAGATATATATATATATATACACACACATAGGATCTTCATCAGGGTTTCTACTGTTGCATCAAAGCAGCATGACAAAAGGTTCTGTTCACTTTAAGATATTTCATTTAATATTCAACCAACTGGATTCCACAGGTAAAAGAACAATATTTGTATGGTTGCTGCTTTCTTTTCTTAAAATTTTCATTTTAGTTTTTTAGTTCTTCCCCTCACCCCCATGTTTTTACTCATGTATACATGAGTTTAGATCACCATAGATCCCAGAAGGGAAGGTCTGATCTCCTTAAGTTGGGGTTAGATCATAGGTACATGAATATAGCTCCTCTGCCAAAACAGTGAGAATTCTTAACTAGTGTGCTACATTTCTATACCTACATTTGTTATTTTCCAAGATACATGATAAGTTTAATATATATCGGAGGGAAACACTAAAACCCCAATTGAAGGGTTAACTGGAAAATGATTGGTCTATAATCTTCAAATATGCCAACACCATGAAAATTCAGACTGAAGAAATTTAAACTCAAGTACCTTAAAATACATTAAAGACACATGACTAATAACAGAGGATTTTTTTAAATGCGTATGGTCCCTCCGTCTCTCTGCGTACCCAGATGGCTTCCTAGTGGTTAGATGACTCATTGGCTCAGCTTTGTGAGTAATCATGACCACGAATATTCTCTACTATGTCAGATTGGAGTGTAGTACTTGAGTATAAATTAAAATTTATGAACAATAAGTGATTTTCTGATTGAATCAGTATCAAAGTCCACACCATGGAGTGATGATGGTACTGTGGTCATGTCGCTGTGTCCTTCTAAATGCATATTGTGTCTTTGAGAGGTGGTTAGGAATCATAGCAGAAGAGACATAGATAGAGATTGATGAGTGACATAAAATGGTAATAGTGTGAGCACAAATGAAGATTCCGCAGGCTGTTACTTTGTATGACTTGCATCTCTGGTTTAAACCCCGCATTCATTTATTCTACCAATGCAAGCCCGTGCATCTTTGCAAACATGCTTCCCTTTGCAACTCTTCCCTTTCACAATTTTAACTACTTTGATTTTAATGACTGAAGAATCCATGTGCTCACTCCAACACTAGTTCCAAAGGACCCCACTAATCTACCACTTCAGATTTACAATCACTTCAGATTTAACCCAATCTATTCATTTGTCAATTGAACAAATAAAGACTAACTTCCTACACGGCGGGCATTATGCCAGGCACTGGGAATGCTGCTGATCAATGTACTAGAGAGATGGTACGCAGAAGTTTCCTGAAGCCTACAGCTGCCTCGTCATATTCTTTTCAAACTTTCTTCCACTGAAATCTGTACTTCGTGCAAAAATCTTGGAGTTATGCTATCTTTTAGTCTTTATCATATCTCACATGCATTTCGTAACAGAGGTGACTTCAATTTCTTTCCTAAGGATTTCTTTGACAGCCTTTCCTATCTTGTAACTGTTAGCTCCTTTCCTGTCCTTTTTTTTGGGTCCTAATTTACTACAGACTGCCTCTGAAGTACACATCTACTAAATGGATGATGCTACCCATAATTTAGACTGATTTATATGCTGTAGAACAACTTGTTCATTTGGTCTAAAAGTTCAATCATATTCTCCTGCTAAAGTGATACCTTATCCATGCTATCTTCAGATGAGCTACATAGTGTGCTTCATGATTGTATACTGGGCTTCTAGAGGCTAATGCAGCAGGTGGTGTAAATCTATAATTCTATCAAGCTGAAGAAGAATTATATGTTTAAAACTAACCAGAAATATGTAGTGAGTTTCAAAATAACTTGAGCGAAATAGCAAGACATTTTCCAATAAATATATTAAATTAATAAATAAATAAGGATTTAAATTTTTATTAACTACTTTAAAATGTTTCCACACAAATGTGAATTTCTTAAATATCTTTCATAGCTAACTTTTATAAATATTTTACCCAGTATAAATCATATCTTTGCTCATTTCATCATTTATCTTAGTTCAAATCAGCTATCAGTATATCATAATTTGTACCATCTTCTCCATTAGGTATGTTTAACGAATAAATGAATCAAATTTTCTCTTTTGGTCATTGTTGAATCTCCAATGCTTACTTCAGTAGTTGGCACTTGAAAGGCATTCAAAATATAAATGTGAATGGATGATTTTCAAGCATATGTTGAATTATAAAATCTGATTTGAATAATATCCAAAGGAGAAATAATGGCACGTGGAGCTACATACTTCCTCCCCTGCTTTGAAAATTGTGGATTCTCTGCTTCTGGGAAGGACCTTAAGACTTTATGAGCACAAGGCCCCATCTGGCTGACATCATCAAATTTACTTCTTTTAATTTCACTAACTTATAGGGTAGACATTCAGGGCTTCTTATTTACCCTATCTAAAGCAATTTTTTTTCATAGCATCAGGGAAGGACTAAAACAACACTATATGAAGTCACCTCCTTCTTATGGGTGAGAGAACCTAAGGATGAAGTAATTTCAAGAATAGTAGGACGCCATTTAACATAACCTCAAACACAGGAATATTCTTAGCTGCTGCCTTACTACCTTGAACCTTGGTTCAGGCATTCTGGAAATCTTTCAGGAAAGATAAACTTGTTTAATGATTGAGCTTAGTCCAGGGGGTCTTATGGTTCTATATTCTGGTACCTCATATGTTACACAAATGCACTCTACATGGTTTCATATCAAATGTCATTTAGTAAGAGCAATAAAATATACCAAGCTAATAAAACAAATGCATACGAAACTTTTTGTTTTACTGTGTCTTTTTTAATTAATCATTTTATTCATTTATATTTGAAACAATATCTTCCTTCCCAGTTGCCCTTCAACAAATCCCCTATCCCATCCTCCTTCTGTCTCCTTTCCATTCCTCCACCCACTCCTGCCTCACTGCTCTAGAATCATCCTACATCAAACCTCCATAGAACCAAAGGCTTCCTCTCCCATTGGAGTCAGATAAGGCCATCCTCTGCTACTTAGCAGCTGGAGCCATGGATCCCTCCATGTGTTTTAGTCCCTGGGAGCTCTGGGTGGTCTGGTAAGTTGACATTGTTCTTCCTATGGGGTTGTAATCCTTCAACCTTCAGCCCTTCCCCTAGCTCTTTCATTGGGGTCCCCAGGCTCAATTTGATGGTTAGCTGTGAGTATCTCCATCTGTATTAGTCAGAGGCTGGCAGAACCTCTCGGAGAAGAGCCTTATCTGGCTCCTGTCAGCCAGCACTTCTTGACATCAGAAATAGTATCTGGGTTTGGTATCTGCAGTTGGGATGGATCTCTAGGTGGGGTGGTCTCTGGATGGCCTTTCCTTCAGTCACTGTTCCATATTTTGTCCCTGTCTTTCCTTTGGACAGGAACAATGCTGGGTTAAAAATTTTGAGATGGGTGGGGGACCCATCCCTCAACTGGGGGCCATACCTATCTACTGGAAGTGGTCTCTTCAAGTTCTATTTCCCCTTTATGGGGTATTTGACTAAAGTCATCCCATTGTGTCCTGGGAGTCTATGGATTCCCAGGTCTGTAGAACTTTACAATGGCTACACTCACTTCTCCATCCTCCACTAATATTATTTCTATTCAATATCATAACACTCTGTACTTCTCTCCTATCCCTTCCAATTACTGATCCTGCCCATCCCTTTTCCCTGCCCCCTCCTATCTTCCTCCTAGGTCCCTCCCTCCCTCTACCACCTGTGATTATTTTGTTCCTCCTTCTATGTAGAATTGAAGCATTCACACTTTGATCTTCTTTCTTCTTAAGCTCCATATGGTTTAATAAAACTTGGCCTTTTAAAATAATTTTATCTCAACCTCAATCTCTTTTTGTCTCTCTGTCTCTTTATCTCTCTCTCCCTCTCCCCATACCCCAACCCTTCCACTCTTTGTCTCTCTCTGTCTCTCTTTTTCTCTCTGTATCTCTGTTTCTGTGTCTCTGTCTCTGTCTCTGTCTCTCTCTCTCTCTCTCTCTCTCTCTCTCTCTCTCTCTCTCTCTCTCTCTGTGTGTGTGTGTGTGTGTGTGTGTTTATCTATAAGCATAAGCATTTGAATTCAGATATCTAAAGAGGCCAGACATGTCTGATACCTCTGAAACTACAGTTATAGGTGGCTGTGAGCCACCAAACTTCCAAATACAGAACTATTATTTAAAAATTCATGAATATTAGCCCTCTGTCTGATGTAGGGTTGGTAAAGATCTTTTCACAGTTTGTTGGTTGCTGCTTTGTCCTTTTGAGAGTGTCCTTTGTCTTACAGAAACTTCATAATTTTATGAGGTCCCATTTGTCAATTCTTGATCTTAGAGCATAAGCTATTGGTGTTCTGTTCAGAAAATTTTCCCCTGTGCCCATATGTTCAACGTTCTTCCCTAGTTTCCTTTCTATTAGTTTCAGTGTGTCCGGTTTTATGTGGAGGTCCTTGATCCACTTGGAATTGAGCTTAGTGCAAGGAGATAAAAATGGATCAATTTGCATTCTTCTGCATTTTGACCTCCAGTTGAAACAGCACCATTTGTTGAAAAGGCTATATTTTTTCCACTGGATGGTTTTAGCTCCTTTGTCAAAGATCAAGTGACCATAGGAGTGTGGATTCATTTCTAGGTCTTCAATTCTGTTCCATTGATCTACATGCCTGCCACTGTACCAATACCATGCAGTTTTCAACACTATTGCTCTGTAGTACAGCTTGAGGTCCGGGATACTGATTTCCTCAGAAGTTCTTTTACTCTTGAGAATAGTTAAGTTAGACTCCAGAGAGCCAAATAACCCTATTAAAAATGGGGTACAGAGCTAAACAAAGAGTTCTCACCTGAAGAATATCTAATGGCTGAGAAGCACCTAAAGAAATGTTCAACATTCTTAGTCATTAGGGAAATACAAATCAAAACAATCCTGAGATTCCACCTCACACCAGTCAGAATGGCTAAGATTAAAAACACAGGAGACAGCAGTTGTTGGTGAGGATGTGGAGAAAGAGGAACACTCCTCCACTGCTGGTGGGATTGTAAGCTGGCACAGCCACTCTGGAAAGCAGTCTGGAGGTTCCTCAGAAAACTGGGCATGAGATTCCCAGAGGATCCTGCTATACCACTCCTGGGCATATACCCAGAGTCTTCCCCTGCATGCAGTAAGGACACATGCTCCACTATGTTTATAGCAGCCTTATTTATAATAGCCAGAAGCTGGAAAGAACCCAGGTGTCCCTCAATGGAGGAATGGATTCAGAAGATATGGTATATTTATACAATGGAATACTACTCTGCAATTAAAAACAATGAATTCACAAAATTCTTAGGCAAATGGTCAGAACTTGAAAATATCATCCTTAGTGAGGTAACCCAATCACAAAAGAACACACATGGTATGAAGTCACTGATAAGGGGATATTAACCCAGAATCTTGGAATACCCAAGACACAATTCACATATCAATAGATTTCCAAGAAGATGGAAGGAGATACCCCTGGTCCTGGAAAGACTGGATGTAGGGGAATAGCAGGACAGAGAAGTGAGAGGGGATTGAATGGGGAGCAGAGGGAGGAAAGGGTGCTTATGGGACTTTCAGGGAGGGAGGAAACGGGAAAGGGGAAATCATTTGGAATGGAAATAAAAAAATATAGAAATTAATAAAAAAAATCATGAATATAACAGTATACAACAACTATTTGTGACCACATACTGATAATTATTTGAAAATCTACTAAATTTTAATACTCAGATTTAGCTATGGTAGTTAGGAACGTTTAAGCTTCATCTGACCACTCTGTGATTGAATTTGACTGATTTTTATCAATAGAAGCTCAAGCTTAGAGGACAATGGGATAAATGTCCACCACATGTAGAAAGTCATGCTACATTCAACAAGAATAATCTTTCATTATCCCAAATAGATAGTCTTGCAGAGATTTGAAGTGTGTGTGTGTGGGAGATACTTGGGGGTCCCCACACACACTCAGAAAAAGGGAAGAGAGGATGAGGGAAGGATTGTGGGAAGAGATGATCAAGAGGGGGGACAGTGAGAAGAATTTAAAGTGAATATGTAAAAAAATATTTTTTTTTAAAAAAGCCATTAGTATAACTTCATTCATTGCTATGGAGTAGAAGAGAGATAAGTTATTAGTTCCATTGGCACCAATAATAATAATGGTGCTTTACTATAGGTACATATGAATTAGTAAGTCCTCCTAAAATGTCATGTTGTTGACCTGCTTATATTAAGATATTGTTAAATGTGTTCATGAATTTCTCTCAGAAAAAATATGTTTAAAAAAACATTAATTTGATTATCCCATGCATTAAAGAAAGCATCAGGCATCTACACAGACAGAATGCTGCAGGCCTAGTGGGCACAGTTTAACAAAAATGAAGAACTCCATCTCTGAGAATATCTCGTTGTTAGGCAGGATTGTGTTAAGTAGAATTTTTTCCAGCAATAGAAAATTAAGGAAAATTAACTCATCATCTACACCATGTGGTGCATTTGCATTTCTCAGATAGAAAAAAATTAGTATGACATGCTATAAGAATTATTTCTCTTTCCAAAACTGTCTTTTAAGCACAGCCAAAAATGTACTCAAATCCCAAAGCCTGAAATTGTGTGACAATTTGCATATAGGTGGATATATGAACAAAATTAGTTTGAGGTCTGCTGCTGCAATGTTTGTTGGGTATATGCAGTTATGAGTTTATTAACCTCTTTAAACTCAATTTTAGTTTTCCTTTTCAACAGGGCAATAATGTGCCCTGACTTAGGGACAACCATTAGCTTCAAGAAGTTGATCAGTGTATAATTCTTAGATTAGGCATTTGACAGCTGCCAACTATTTTGATTATTATATCATTGTTCTGTTTTTAGTAGAAGAGTTCTTCCAAGTGACCTCAATTACTGAAACTTCATAACTATAAAATAAACTTATCCTCAAAATAGTAACTGTCCATAAGATTACAAAAAAACAATGCAAATTCACCATGTATGTATAACCCAGAGACTATGAAGGTTTAAAAGAAGCTAATAAACATCTTTACTTTATAAGGTAGCATACTTTTTAAATATTTTTTCTTTTTTTTCTTTCTTTTCTTTTTTAACTTATTCACTTTACATCTTGCTCACTGCCCCCTCCCTGTCACCCCCTCCCACAGCCCTTCCCTCATCCTTCCCTTCCCCTTCTCCTCTCAGTGAGTAGGATATCCTCTCCTGGGTATTGTCCCCACCCTGGCACATCAAGCTTCTGTGAAACTAGGCACATCATCTCCAACTGAGGCCAGACAAGGCAGCCCAACTAGAGGAACACATACATGCAAAAGCTTTTGGGATAGCTCCTGCTCCAGTTGTTTGGAACCCACATGAAGACCAAGCTGTACATCTGCTATATATGTCCAGGCAAGCCTAAGTCCAGCCCATGTATGTTCTTTGGTTGGTGGTTTAGTCTCTGATATCAGGTTAGTTGACTCTGTTGGTCTTCTTGTGGAGTTCCTAACCCCTTCAGGACCCACAGTCCTTCCTCCTATTCTTCCAGGTGGCATCATTTTACATTTAAAATTAAGTAACACACCAGTCTGCACCTCATGTGTATGGACAGATTGCATTATATATCTTCCCACCAATGTACAGAGTCACCCTGCACCCATGTTTCTATTCCAAGTCCTTGTAAAATGAAGTCTTTCCTGCCAAAACACAGCCTGAAAGACCACAGATTTTCAGGGTGTGCAGTATAAAATGGCTTTGATTCAGAGGCTGGATTAAGGCAACTCCTTAAGGAATAGTATACTGTTTAAGACTAAGCTACCCAGTGGTCTTAAAACCAGGAGCCATCAAAAAACAGGGAACCCTAACTCAACATGCCATAACCCTAGGGTTGGGGGTAGACACAGAGATGGGGGATAACTAGATGCTGACTGCCAAGTAGTTCAAGCAATAGAAAGCTCCACTTAAGCAATGACGGGTAGGGATGATAGGTGGTGGTTTGAATGATTAGGGCTCCCATAGGATAATATGATTTAATAATTCACCACTAGTTGTTGGTACTGTTCAAAAAGATATCAAAGAGTATGCCTTCTATGAAGACATGTATTATGGGACACGATTTGAGTGTTCAGGAGCTCATGCCATTTCCAGTTAGCTAACTTTGTCTCCTACTGGCACATAAGAAAGTAAGTTATTGCTCTAGTGCAAGGCCTGCATGTCTCCTGCCATACTTCCCATCAAAATGGTCATGAAATATAACCCTCTGAAGCTTGAGCCACAAATAAAGTTGGGGTCATTTTATAAGTTTTCTTGGACATGGTGTGTTATAATAGTGATACAAAAGATAAATGGGCATTAGTCTCATTCTCATTGATAGGAGCTTAGATCATCACTTAAAGAAAAATACAAAAACAGACAACCATAAGTCTGATATCAATGGGTTGGTAAACCTGTGGAACCACATGTCTTTTAGAAGGTTCACAGATGACTCTGAGGCTTCAGCAAGTGACTCCATAGTCACAGTCTCCCTCTTCCAGCAGGTTGTTTAATGGTGCATAGGTTTTTGACAGTAATTTTCAGTCTGTACAACTCTTAATCACACGTTTGCTTCCCCAGCTCTGAACACACCTGAGAGACATTCACTACCATGCCCTTTAGTCGCCCCCAAGGAGTATAAAATTGGGAATTTTGAAAGTATATTCTAAGTGTGAAATTACTGTCCACTGTCTCCACTTTTTCTCAATATAGAGCTGGAAGTGCTTCCTGAAACATAAGGCAAGGGATGGAAATATAGTGAAAACATAAATAGGAAAAGAAGATATTAAATAATGTCTATTTGCAGATGACATGAGATTATATATAAAGTAGCCAAAAATTTCCCCCAGAAACCTTCTACAAACAATTGACAATTTCAGCTACGTGGCAGGGTACAAAATCAACTTATGAAAATCAGGAGCTCATCTTAAGCCAGAACAACACACTGAGAAAGCGATGATAGTCACACTCATACTGACAATAGCACCACCAACAATAAAATATCTTGAAATAAACTTGATCCAGGAGGTTGCAGACCTGTATAATGAAAATTTCAAATATCTGAAAAAGACACTAGAAATGGAAGGACATCTCATGCTCAGAGATCAGTAGAAATAATTATTTCAATGATTATGAAAATAATTGTTATACAAAAAGCAATTTACTGATTAAAACTTATTTGTTTGATAAATCTTCAAGGAGTTACATTGCTTTTATTTACCTAAAATGATTATAGATAATATAGGCATAGATGATATAGATGTAGATATAGATGTAGAATTAGATATATTGGTAATAATGTATAATATACATATATTGGTGACAATATGTCATAGGCTTTTCCCTGTCCAATTACATTAGTGCAGAGAAGATCAGTGATTGTATAGGGAAGGGGGTTGGAGATAAGAGTTGGAGAGAGAGGGAGCATGGCAGAGGAAAAGGGAGAAGCCAATATGAAGGCAAACAGACAGGAAGAAGATCTTAAACAGTCACAAGTAGCTAAGATTTTTCACAAGGTTAGAAATATTGGGTTAAAGCATATATCATTATCAATTGGCTCTGAAATTATTGTATTGGCATCTTATAAATTGTGATTTTATTGTTATATAAATCAGATCGGATAACTAAGCTTTAAGAGGGTAATTAGGTGTAGAGGTGGCAAATTGTGGGGTGTGTGGGGTGTTGTGTGGAAGGGAGTCATCTTCAGAAACCCCTCCTGAGTGATGGTCCAGTGACTAGAGAGTTGGCAGGCCAGCAGGACCCCCAGAGAGATGGCCCAGTGGGGTCAGGAGAGCTGGAGGGTCGATCTATTTTCTACATTTTTTCTATTTACATACCAAATGATTTCCCCTTTCCCATTTTCTCCCCCCCCAAAAGTCCCATAAGCCCCCTTCCCTCCCCCCTTTCCCCATTCAACCCCCTCTCGCTTCTCTGTCCTGGCATTCCCCTACATCCAGTCTTTCCTGGACCAGGGGTCTCTCCTTCCATCTTCTTAGAAATGTATTGATATGTGAATTGTGTCTAGGGTATTCTGAGATTCTGGGTTAATATCCCCTTATCAGTGACTGCATACCATGTGTGTTCTTTTGTGATTGGGTTACCTCACTAAGGATGATATTTTCAAGTTCTGACCATTTGCCTAAGAATTTCGTGAATTCATTGTTTTTAATTGCAGAGTAGTATTCCATTGTATAGATATACCACATCTTCTATATCCATTTCTCTGTTGAGGGACACCTGGGTTCTTTCCAGCTTCTGGCTATTATAAATAAGGCTGCTATAAACATAGTGGAGCATGTGTCCTTATTGCATGCAGGTAAAGCCTCAGGGTATACGCCCAGGAGTGGTATAGCAGGATCCTCTGGGAATGTCATGCCCAGTTTTCTGTGGAACTGCCAGACTGTTTTCCAGAGTGGCTGTGCCAGCTTACAATCCCACCAGCAGTGGAGGAGTGTTCCTCTTTCTCCACATCCTTACCAACAACTGCTGTCTCTTGTGTTTTTGATCTTAGCCATTCTGACTGGTATGAGGTGGAATCTCAGGATTGTTTTGATTTGTATTTCCCTAATGACTAAGGATGTTGAACATTTCTTTAGGTGCTTCTCAGCCATTAGATATTCTTCAGGTGAGAACTCTTTGTTTAGCTCTGTACCCCATTTTTAATAGGGTTATTTGGCTCTCTGGAGTCTAACTTCTTGAGTTCCTTGTATATATTAGATATAAGCCCTCTGTTGGATGTAGGGTTGTAAAGAACTTTTCCCAGTTTATTGGTTGCTGCTTTGTCCTTTTGACAGTGTCCTTTTCCTTACAGAAATTTTGTAATTTTATGAGGTCCCATTTGTCAATTCTTGATCTTAGAGCATAAGCTATTGGTGTTTTGTTCAGGAAATTTTCCCCTGTGCCCATATATTCAAGGTTCTTCTCTAGTTTTCTTTCTATTAGTTTCAGTGTGTCTGGTTTTATGTGGAGATCCTTGATCCACTTGGAATTGAGCTTAGTGCAAGGAGATAAGAATGGGTCAATTTGAATTCTTCTGCATGTTGACCTCCAGTTGAACCAGCACCATTTGTTGAAAAGGCTATCTTTTTTTCACTGGATGGTTTTAGCTCCTTTGTCAAAGATCAAGTGTCCATAGAAGTGTGGATTCATTTCTGGGTCTTCAATTCTGTTCCATTGATCTACATGTCTGTCACTGTACCAATATCATGCAGTTTTTAACACTATTGCTCTGTAGTACAGCTTGAGGTCCGGGATACTGATTCCCCCAGAAGTTCTTTTACTCTTGAAAATAGTTTTAGCTATCCTGGGTTTTCTGTTATTCCAGATGAATTTTTGAATTGCTCTTTCTAACTCTATGAAGAATTGAGTTGGGATTTTGTTGCGGATTGCATTGAATCTGTATATTGCTTTTGGCAAGATGGTCATTTTTACTATATTAATCCTGCCAATCCATGAGCATGGAAGATTTTTCCATCTTCTGAGGTCTTCTTCAATTTCTTTCTTCAGAGACTTGAAGTTCTTGTCATATAGATCTTTCACTTGTGGAGGGTCAATTTTTAATATTTCCCACAACAATATATATTTATATGTAAAACACATCTATTGGTAATAATAATACCTTATATACATATATTATTGGTATTATATATTATATATAACATTATATATAGAGAGAAAGACGCAGAGAAAAAAATGATATGAGAGAAGCTAAGCCACTTGGGCTGAGAATGCTATCACAATTAACAAAATAAATGAATAGATGAATAAATTTTCAAAGAGTTATTCATGGTCATATAAGTTCCTCCCCAAACATTGCATATTACAGCTGTAGTCCGTGGTTGCCTCCCATGGATTGACTGTGGGCCCCCATTGCTGAAGACATCACACACCCTTAGGAAATAGGACTTCAATTACCAGACCAGAGTCTGACATGGAAGCCACTTTCCTGCAGTCTAGTTTATATGGGTCTAGAAAATACAATAGAACATCCAATGCAGGCAAGCAACAGTCCTACCCTGACACCTATGAACCAGGACAATTACCTACAGCAAGATACGTATTACGTAATCAAGATACACCTTACGTAAGGTGTAAGAGGTGGTACCCACACATCAGTGGTACAACTAACAGCTCTATAATTGAATTAGAAGTCACTCAAGATGAAGATAATTATGTCTGCTTTTGGAAAACCAGCTAGCCTCCTGAAGATAGTGATGTCACTGACCTTAGAAACAAATATACTACTGTCACTTTGCTAGACTAGCATAATTCCTTTCTACATTCTAAATATTATCTTTGTATCCACAGATAAGTGTAGCTATCACCCACCATCAAAGATACTTCTTTTTATAGCAAATGGAGATTGTCACAGAAAACCACAACTAGAAACAGTGTAGAGAACACTGGAGCCTAGCTCCAGTGATAAATTTTAACCATAGCCCTTGCATCCCAGGAAAAGGGGTCAGTTTGTAGGAGTCAACACTAGAAAGTCAATTAGGAAACAGCATGCTCCAGAAATGGCTACATGAATGAGAACAGAAGAACAGCAATATCAATGACCTTCTCCAGTCTCTTCTCCAGCCTCTGCCAAGGAATTGCCACTTGTGTAAATACCCCAGGAGAATGGGGTTTCCTGTGCCAATCAATGTCCTCCTTAGTACAGTAGGCTGACCTGTGAAACTACCCCTAATTCCTGTGGAGGGAACCCCTGCCAACATGGAGGAATCTTTCATAAAGACCCAGAGCGCCCTGTGTGCCAGGATGGAATCAATGGTTCCTCCTTCTGTGTGCCTGGATACCAGAGCAGGCATTGGAACTTGGAAATGGATGAATGTGTTTCTGACCCCTGCATGAATGAGGTAAGAAGATACATGTGTGTCTGTCCTCAAGAGTTTAGGTGAGAACTGTGAGTTGTAAATTAGTGAATGTGGATCTCAGCTGGGTCTACACGGTGCCACAAGGCAGGATTCTCTTGGGACTTACTTTTGTGACTGCACTCCTGGATTTCTCAGGCTATGTTTGTATCTGTCAGCCTGGATTCACAAACAGGAACCTAGTACAACTGTCCTTTGAGGGGCTCCACCCAACAGATGCCTGGAACAGACCCAAACCATACATTAGACAGAGCCCAGGAAATCTTGTGGAAGAGTTTGAGGAAGGATTGAAGAACCTGGAGGGAATAAAGACTCAACAAGAAGACCAACAGAGTCAACTAACATGGACTTTTGGGGACCCCCAGAGACTGAACAACAAACCCTTTTGTTTACAAAGTCTAGACATGACCCCTCCCCTCAGCACATGTAGCAGATATAGCAGATATGCAGCTTTGTCTTCATGAGCATCCCTCAAACAACTGGAGCAGGGCTTACCCTGGCTCTGTCGCCTGCCTGTCAAACCTGCTTCCTTAACTGGCTGCCTTGTCTGTTTTCAGCGGGAGAGGAGGCACCTAGTCCTGAAGTGACTTGAGGTACCAAGGAGGGTTAATTTCCCCAGAAGGGATCTCCCCCTTCTCAGAGGTGAGGGGAGGAATAGGTGTGAGAACCATGTAAAGGATGGACTGAGAGGAGAAGAGGGGCTTCAATCTGGATTTAATGTTCATAAATAAATAAATACATAAATGGAAAAAAATTAAATAAAATATTTTGAGAAAAATAAAATAAGGGGGAAATTTTATGAGATCTGTTCCTAGACAAAAAATGCCCCTAGCCCAAGCATCCATTTACTGCTAACGAATGAGAAATACTCTCTTCCAGAGATGAGTCCCTTTACTGGTTGGCCAATTCAGAAAGAGTAGTCGGTCCTAAAATGTATACACATTAAAAAAAAGACTTTGTGAATCATATATAATATAATACACACACACACACACACACACACATACACCAATATAATCAAAGAAAAAGAAGCTGTCAACTTGCGAATTGGGAGGGATGGGAGGGGTTTGAAGGACAATAAACATGAGAGACTTCAGGGAAAAAAAAGGGGAGGTGGGTAAAGAAAAAATGTATGCAAAAATTAAAAAAAGTAAATTGTATAAGCAGTCTGACATGGTGGCACACAATAATAATCCCTGCACACTGATAGGGCAATCAGAAAGACCAAGTGTTAAATGTCAGTGTCAGCTACTAATGAGTTTGAGGCTAACTTGGACTAACTGCCTCCTTATCAAAAAATAAAAAGAAGAGTTGAAAAGCAATTTTCATAAATTAATATAATATTTTCATGAATACATGTTGTAATTACATATTCATTAAATTAAAATTGTTCTCCTCCCCATATGCACCATCCCAATAAAACAGTTATGGTCTCACTGAGCATCAACTAGTATGGAACTCATTATGTTGTACAGGCTACCTCAAATTAACAGCAATCTTCTTTCTTCAGTCACCTGAGTGCCTTTTAACATGTAAGTTATTAATTTATGATTTATATTTAGAACCTCGTATAGTTTGCCTTTCTCACAGGTTTATTTATTATCACTACTTAACACAGCTATGAATTTAGTCTGTATTTTTTAGTATTTTATAAGCATCTAACTTAAGATTTGTTCTTGACATATATATGTGTATATGTATATATGTATATGTGTATATGAGTATATGTGTGTATATGTGTATATGTGCATATGTGTGTATGTGTACGTGTGCATATGTGTGTATGTGTACATGTGTGTGTAAGTGTGTATATGTATATGTTTGTGTTTGTGAGTATATGTATATGTATATGTGTGTAATATGTGTGTATATGTGTATATGTGTGTATATGTGTATATGTATGTACATATATATGTATATGTGCATATCTGCATATATGTATATATGATGTACATATGTACATATGTATATGTGTATATGTATTTATGTGCATACATGTGTATATGTGTATGTGTATGCAAATATGTATGTTTGTATATTTATATATGTGTACATGTGTATATGTGTATACATGTATGTAAATATGTGTTTGTATATGTATATATGTGTATATGTATATATGTGTATATTTATATGTGTATATATGTGTATATATATGATGTATATATGTGTATGTGTGTATATATGTATATGTGTGAATATGTATATATGTATATGTGTATATGTATGTGTGTATGTGTGTATGTGTATATGTGTACAGATGCATATATGTATATGTGATATATGTATATATGATGTATATATGTATATGTGTATATGTGTATGAGGTGTATGAGACAAGAGTCCCTAAGGTCAGTTGATTCCTTCACATGTCTCCAAATGGCAGACACTTATTTTTAAAGGGCCTAGAAATCACCCCATACCTTTCATCTTTTTCTAACTTTTTTCTTCTTTCTTCTGTGTTTGGAAAATTGCCTTTTACTTCTCACAGGTACTGGCACTACAGAGGTTGAATACACAAACAAGCCTGATAATTTGAAAGAGCTCTGTGAGTTGTGTGACATCTGACTTCATGTAGCAGCTGTGAATCTGGCAGTGTAAACTCTAAGTTGGGTCTCCTCATTCACGCTGACCGTAATCAAATGGGTTAGTATGTTATGGACCCTTGTTTGGGGGCTGGGATTGCCAGCTGACCCTCCAATAGGGCTCTACAAACATTGATCTTCTCTTGCTTTGATGTTATTGGATAGTCTTGTAAGGTAACACTGCACTTTGTCTTCTGTGATACTCTGTAGACTATTTGGGATTGTGAATACAGTGATGCATGCCTATCAACTAAATTAACAGTTTCAGAAAAGGTTGGTGAAAGTGAGCCACCCTGAACCCAGTTCTCTAGTGGTGTTCAGACTTTCTAGGAATTACTGGGATCAAATGCATTGTTGAAAGCTATCCCAGTACATGATATGGTAATACAACAGTTCACCAGCAGAGACACTCCTGAAACATGGTGAGCTGTTGGATGGGAAAAGAGATGAACAGCATGTGTCTGAGAGTAGCCTTACAACCATGAATCCAGAAGTTGAGAGCATTGTATGGTTCAGTCCTTTGATAGAAGAACTGTTAGAAACTGTTAGAAACTGGAGGGAGGACTTGAGTCTTCTCATTACCTGCACTGAAAAGAAACGGCTAGTCCCATAGCGTATATGACAGCTACAAGAGGAGTTCAAGCAGAAGGGAGAGCAAATGGTAGGGTTGTAATATGATGGACCCAATTTGTGTGGAATAGGGGCTATCAGTATGAAATTCTAAGGGTAATGCATGTCGTTTGAATTCAGTTGCAAAGGTAGAAGAAATTCACTGTGAACTTCTGAAAAAGTTAAATGAAGTAGAATTTGACTTTACATCCATATTGAGCTTGGAGTATAAAAGCTTGGAGAGCTGTAATTATATAAGGTTATGATGTAGATATTTCCAGGCTAGGAGAGACCATTGGAACCACAACCTGGGAAGCAAAGGAAGCTCAAGGCTTCTAGAAAACATGATAGAAGAAGTTACTCAGAAGAAAATTCAAATCTAGGTTCTGCTGAAATAGGCAAATGACGAATGACTAGTCGAGCAAATAGGCATATGGTAGACTCCATGCTGAAGTGATTTTCTCTAGTCCAAGCTTCACAAAAGGGAAGAAGATTTACTCAGCAGAAGGCTCCCTGGAGTCCACAGAACACAGTGTATCTCCAGAGTACACAGTGTGGGAATGGCAGGCTCGCACCTCACCAGCCACTCATCACAGAGATATAGATGGGAATCCTTTTACATAGTCCTGAGAGGCTCAGGTGCTGTAAGAACAGCTCAGTAAGACATTGACCTGGATTATACAGAACACCTGTCCAGTTAGCCAGAGCACAGCAGCCTATAGGTCACCTGCCTTCTGCAGCCAATCAGAATTCCCACTTTGTAGACCACCAAACTGTGTTCTAGTAGAACATGTCTCATCAGACTGGGAATAGCTACACAGAAAGAAGAACAAAGAACTAAAGACAACATTCATTCAGTATGATGTTTGAGACTGTGTTAAGTCTTATTTGCGGGGAGACAAAGTCATATTAGAACATAAATTATGCAGCACATTAACATGAGAGAAATTGCAGTTATTTGTGAAGTAGGACATCTAAACAAATACATGTCTGAAAGCCAGG
Source organism: Tokudaia tokunoshimensis (assembly GCA_036184795.1). Taxonomy (NCBI): domain Eukaryota; kingdom Metazoa; phylum Chordata; class Mammalia; order Rodentia; family Muridae; genus Tokudaia; species Tokudaia tokunoshimensis. Next base: position 21,919,130 of record BTHU01000016.1, read on the forward strand.
CTTTCTAGTGGTCAATTGATTATTTATGTTTAAGTAGGAAAACAACAACTTTCTTTTTCTGGTCTGACAAACTGTGGTAATATTATTTCTCTATGGTGCCTCAAATCCTTTTTGTTCAGAGAACACTTGGACTTCAAGTGCCTGCCTCTGGAAACACTTCCTAGCTTCTTTCTTAGCAGAAGTATAAATGATCAGTTTGCATAGAGAGATTCTTGGTAAAACATCTTGTGCAAGGATACTCTTGGTCTGCCTCTATACTCACCCTGGCTTATTCTGGAAGACACCTGTGCTGGCTGGTATCAAGAATTTCAATGAGACTATAAGCAAGAGTGTCAGAAGTCTTCTTCAATTATGCTTTACCTGGATACTAGATAAGGCCTGTACCAAGTGAACGTTAAAGGGCTACTGACTAGAACTACCATTTTCCATGAATCTTTTCTCCATTTCCACACACTTTACAAACAAATTTAAAAACTTATCTTGAAGCACAACTGCAATAATCTCTTCTGCAATGTGTATGTGTGTGTGTGTGTGTGTGTGTGTGTGTGTGTGTGTGTGTGTGTGTGCTTTTAAATTGGAACCAAAGTACACTCTGTGTTTGGTGTTTTAAATTTCTTTTTTATTATTGGAATTATAATTATATTATAATAGTAATTATATTACAATTGCATCATTTTCTCTTTCCTTGTGCTCTCTCCAAACCCACTCATATGTTCTTTCTTATACTTCTTGAAATTCATGGCCTGTTTTTTTTTTTATTTTTCAAGCAACCACCAACTTACTCAGTGCTATTGCTTATTAACCACAATGACTAGCATCAAATAATATTCCTAAGCTTACAGCCAAACATAACTTGACAGTAACCCACAGCTCTCTAATTAGACTTACGACCTGCCCAACAAGTCAGAAGTTATGCCTGATACTGGAAATGTTCCCTGATACCCAGGGTTAGTAAAGTCATGGATCTTGGAGGAGAACCTACAACCACCACTTGGGTTGTTGTTGTTTGCTTCTTTCTTTCTTTCTTTCTTTCTTTCTTTCTTTCTTTCTTTTTTTCTTTCTTTCTCTCTTTCTTTTCTTTCTTCCTTTTGTTTCAAAGTAGGTACAATGAAGTGCCCCTTGCCAGTCTGCTATGTAACACTGCTAGCACAGGCAGAGATAATCATGCTTGTGACCTGTGATGAGTCTTTCATTACAGTGGTTGTATCTTACTTTAGTCAAAAATCAGAAATGAGATCCATAGAAGTCTTCTCTCCTGAGTGGAGAATAAGTCTATGAACCCTGTCCATTTCTATTCCCTAAAGCACGGCATCACTTTTATTGTCTTAACTTGCTTACTCAGTCTTTTTCAAGTTCCTAACAATCAAGCAATGGAAGAATATGAGGTGCTGGAAATTCATACTAGGTTTATAGAATCTGGTATTAGAAGCATTAGTTGTAACCATATGAAGCTTGCAATTACATTAATTTGGTGTGACATTTCATGTTAACCACTTGTGAAAATTTACTTTCCCCTTTTTTTTAAATTTTATTTTCTAATTTTTTTATTTACGTTCCAAATCATTTCCCCTTTCCCGTTTCCTCCCTCCCCGAAAGTCCCATAAGCCCCCTTCCCTCCCTCTTTTCCTTTTTAATGCTGCTACCAATGATTATTCGATGCAATGCAGTATAGCAGATACCAAAGGGAGGAGTGACTGTCACTTTTAACAAGACAAATGTTTAACTAATTTTGTATAATTAACATTATTAAATTAGTTTTGCTACAACAGAGTTTTATTCTTGAGATACTACTTGCATGATGGATTAAATTGAAATTTTTTATTTCTTTTTTAAATCGAAAGTCCACAATATAAACGAATGTTAAATGTAGCAAGGAAATTAAGATCTTGGAGAACAGCTACAACTTTTGATGTTGGAAATGAAAAATTAAGCTCATCAAATCAAAACTATTGTAGAAGGCATCCCTAAAAGACTACATCAAGCAGAATACCATGGAGAAGAGATATGGCTAAGGAAATACTATGTTATTGAGATATCAATATTTTTGAAGGTACCTGTTCACAGAATTCATAAACTCAGAGACATGATCTAGAGAGCAAACACAAGTAACTTGTAGGATAGGAGGAGTGAGATAAAAAAAAACCCAAAGGCCTAGGAAATCTATTTATGCAATTAGAGATATTCCCAAATCTGGATGGTCAAAGAATATCTAACCTGAAGGGATGTTTTAAACCCCAACTAGACATGACCAAAAAATAACCTTCACATTACACATTGTTATTAGGATGCCAAAATTAAAAACAAAATAAAAAATATTAAAAGTTAAAGGAAACAATCAACAAACAATATATAAAAGCAGACATATCAGAATAATAACAAATAATCAGCAAAAAGGCCTACAATTCATGAAATCATAAAACAATAGATTTCAAACCATAGGAGTAAATAACTTACTGCCAAGATTTCTATATCTTGCAATTCATTGCTTATAATTCACTGAAAAATAAATACATTTCATGTAAATCACCAACTATATGAAATCATGACTACAAATTCAGTTTTAAGAAGGTTGTTTGTAGATTCCTACACACAGAGAAGGAATACATACTCAATCACAGAAATCACTGGAAAAAAATAATTTTTTTGAAGCAAAATGTTTAACATAGGTTAAGGAGAAAAAAAATCTTGTCATCTTTAACACTGTAAATTGGCAAGTCTACCTCAATAATTACACTAAATGTCAGTGACCTTAGTTGTTCATTCTAAGACAGCAGAATGCCTTCTGAGATTTTTGAAAAGGTACAATATTTCTTGTCTACAATAAATGCACCTCAGTAATAAAGGTATACACAGACTGAACGTGAAAAAATAAAAACCACAATGTTCCAAGCAAATAGAAGCCAAGACAATCAAAGTTAGTCATACTTATACATGGTAAAGTAAATTTCCAGCCTTCAACTAGTTAAGGGAAATAATGAGAGTTACAGGCCATATTTTAAAAAGGAAAAAATTCCATGGCTATGATAGGAAATATATTCAGAACAGATGGTTGTATATCTGATTTTATAAAGAAAGAGTAGTCCACAAAATGATTATACTCCAGTATACCGCAGCAAAAGTAGATGACTTAAAAACCCTATATTCATCAATAAATCATCCATTTGATTCATGACAAAGTTGCCCAAATCAGACATTAGAATTATACTGCCTCTTTTAACAAATGGTTTTGGGAAAGTCAGATGTCTACATGCAGAAGAATAAACTAGATCCCTATCCATCACCCTGTACAAAAATCAATTCAAAATTTATCAAAGATCTCAGTGTAATACATGAAACTAAAACGGCTAGAGGAAAATGTAAGTGAAATACTTCAAGATCTATACATAAGCAATGGGTGTTCCAAGTACACCCCAACACCCAGGAAACTATTGTAATAATTGTCAAATGGGATTGCATTCTATTAAAAAGCTTCTGGTATCAGAGGAGAAAGGCAGCAGAAAAAAATTAGATACATGCAAAACAACAGAAAGTATGTTTCAGTGAGACATTAAAAGTGGTTCAATGTCTATCTTCTATCCCTAACTTAAAATTAAATATCCAAACAACCCCACACAAGCGAACAAGCCAATCAACAGGCAGCACAACTAAACAGATTGTTATCAAACTAAGAAACAAAAATGACACCCTGAGCAAACCTTGAGCACAGACTCCGCACCCAGTCCCACCACACCCAGGGGAAGCTTGACTCCCAGGTGCTCTAACATGCTCAGGATCACAGGTGAGGTTGCCACATCTCCCCCAATACACAGAAGTAACTGGGTCCCCAGGGATCCAGGGAGGCAGGAGCCCCTGCCCAGCCAGTGGCACTGGTTACTTCTGGTCTGAGCTAATAGCCTGAGCAGAATTTGGGTGCAGGCTGCGCTCCCAGTCCCACAACACCCAGAGGTAGCTCGACTTCCAGGTTCTCTTACATGCCCAGAATCACAGGATCGCAAGATTAAAGAGAAAGTTCAACTCCCAGGAGATCTGACACACCCAGGAGCATTGGAGCACTGACACACTCAAGATCACAGCTGAGGGCACAACATATTTCCCAACACCCAGCTTAACTGGGATCCCCACAGGAACCAGGGAAACACAAACTCCTGCCCAGTCAGAAGCACAGGTTCCTTCCAGCTTGCACCTGTGCACAGAGCAAACACCAGGCTCAGGCTTCCCACCCACCACTGTCAAATGCAGAGAAAGCTTGATTACCAGGAGCTCTGACACAACAGAAATTGAGGATCACAAGATCCCAAAATCACAGGATCACAGAGACAGCTAGTAACTGTGGAGTTCTAGCACCACTAGAATAAAAGGGGGACAGACTCCAACCATTAGACAGCAAGGGAAGGTAGCAGAAGACATAACAAGATGGCAAGAGGGAAGTGCAACATAAGCAACAGAAATGAAGGCTACTTAACTTCATCAGAACCAGATTGTCCCACCACAGTGAGTCCTAGATACCCCGTCACACAGGAAAAGTAAGATTCAAATTTAAAACAACTTCTCATGATGATGATAGAGGACTTTAAGAAGGACACAAATAACTCCCTTAAAGAAATACAAGAGTACAGAGGTAAACAGGAAGAAGCCTTAAAGAGGGGGAAAAAAAAACCCTTAAAGGAAACTAGGGAAGAACCTTGAACATATGGGCACAGGGGAGAATTTCCTGAACAGAACTCCAATAGCTTATGCTCTAAGATCAAGAATTGACAAATGGGACCTCATAAAATTACAAAGATTCTGTAAGGCAAAGGACAGTGTCAAAAAGCGGCAACCAACTAACTGGGAAATGATCTTTACCAACTCTACATCCGACAGAGGGCTAATATCCAATATATACAAAGAACTCAAGAAGTTAGACTCCAGAGAGCCAAGTAACCCTATTAAAAAATGAGGTACAGAGCTTAACAAAGAGTTCTCATCTGAAGAATATCTAATGGCTGAGAAGCACTTAAAGAGATGTTCATCATCCTTAGTCATTAGGGAAATGCAAATCAAAACAACCCTGAGATTCCACCTCACACCAGTCAGAATGGCTAAGATCAAAAACACAGGAGACAGCAGTTGTTGGCGAGGATGCGGAGAAAGAGGAACACTCCTCCACTGCTGGTGGCATTGCAAACTAATACAACCGCTCTGGAAAGCAGTCTGGCGGTTCCTCAGAAAACTGGGCATGACACTCCCTGAGAATCCTGCTATACCACTCCTGGGCATAAACCCAGAAGCTTTACCTGCATATAATAAGGACACATGCTCCACTATGTTCATAGCAGCCTTATTTATAATAGCCAGAAGCTGGAAAGAACCCAGATGTCCCTCAACGGAAGAATGGATTCAGAAGATGTGGTATATTTACACAATGGAATAATACTCTGCAATTAAAAACAATGAACTCAAGAAATTCCTAGGCAAATGGTCAGAACTTGAAAATATCATCCTTAGTGAGGTAACCCAATCACAAAAGAACACACATGGTATGCAGTCACTGATAAGGGGATATTAACCCAGAATCTCAGAATACCCTAGACACAATTCGCATATCAATAGATTTCCAAGAAGATGGAAGGAGAGACCCCTGGTCCTGGAAAGACTGGATGTAGGGGAATGCCCGGACAGAGAAGTGAGAGGGGGTTAAATGGGGAAAAGAGGGAGGGAAGAGGGCTTATGGGACTTTCGGGGAGGGAGGAAACGGGAATGGGGAAATGATTTTGAATGTAAATAAAAAAAACTTAGAAAATAAAATAAAATAAATAAATAAAAAGAATTACAGGAAAACACAAACAAACAGGTGAAGGAATTGAACAAAAACATCCAAGATCTAAAAATTGAAATAGAAACACGAAAGAAATCACAAAGGGAGACAACCCTGGAGATAGAAAACCTAGGACAGATATCAGGAGTAATACATGCAATCATCACCAACAGAATACAAGAGATAGAAGAGAAAATCTCAAGTGCAGAAGATACCATAGAAAACATTGACACAACATTCAAAGAAAATGTAAAAAGCAAAAAGCTCCTAACCCAAAACATCCAGGAAATCCAGGACACAAAGAGAAGACAAAACCTAAAGATAACAGATATAGAAGAGTGCAAAGATTCCCAACAAAAGGACCAGCAAATATCTTCAAAAAATTATAGAAGAAAACTTCCCCAACCTGAAGAAAAAGATGCCTATGAACATTCAAGAAACCTACAGACCTCCAAATGGACCGCATCAGAACAAAAATTCCTCTTGTCACATATTAATCAAAACATCAAATGCACAAAACAAAGAAAGAATATTGAAGGCAGTAAGTGGAAAAGGTCAAGTAAGATATAAAGGCAGACCTATGAGAATTACACCAGATTTCTCACCAGAGACTATAAAAGCCAGAAGATCCTGGGCAAGTTCATACAGTCCCTAAGAGAACACAAATGCTAGGGAAGGCTATTATACCCAGCAAAACTCTCAATTAACATAGATGAATAACCAAAATATTCCAGGACAAAACTAAATGTACACAATATACTTCCACAAATCCAGCCCTACAAAGGATAATAAATGGAAAACTCTGACACAAGGAGGGAAACTACACATCAGAAAAAGCAAGAAAGCAATCTTTCAACAACCCAAAAGAAGATAGCCACACAAGCATAATTCTGCCTCTAACAACAAAAACAATAGAAAGCAACAATCACTATTCCTAAATATCTCTTAACATCAATGGACTCAATTCCCCAATAAAAAAGACATAGACTAAGAGGCTGGATATGTAAACAGGACCCAGAATTTTGCTGTATACAGGAATGAACCTCAGTGACAAAGACAGAAACTACCTCAGAGTAAAAGTCTAGAAAAAAACTTTCAAAGCAAATGGTCCTAAGAAACAACCTGGAGTAGCTATTCTAATATCAAATAAAACAGACTTTCAACCAGAAGTTAGCAAAAAAATGTAAGGAAGGACACTCCATACTTGTCAAAGGAAAAATCTAATCAAGATAAACCCTCAATTCTAAACATCTATTCTCCAAATGCAAGGGCACCCACATTCATTAAAGAAACTTTGCTAAAGCTTAACTTTGCACATTGTACTGCACACAATAATAGTGGGAGATTTCAATACTCCACTCTTATCAATGTACAGATCATGGAAACATAAACTAAAGTGAAGAGAGACACAGAGAAACTAACAGAATTTATGAACCAAATGGATTTAACAGATATCTATAGAGCATTTCATCGTAAAATAAAAGAATATAACTTCTTCTCAGAACCTCATGGTACTTTCTCCAAGGGAGAGATTACAAGAGAAACTGAGGAAATTAAAAAATCATCAGCTCCTACTACAAAAGCCTATACTCAACACAACTGGAAAATCTAGATGAAATGGTCAATTTTCTAGGCAGATACCAGGTGCCAAAGTTAAATTAGGATCTGATAAACCATCTAAAATGTTCTATAATGCCTAAAGAAATAGAAGGAGTCATTAAAAGTCTCCCAACCAAAAAAGGTCCAGAACAAGATATATTTAATGCAGAATTCTATCAGACCTTCAAAGAAGACCTAATACCAATACTTTTCAAATTATTCCACAAAATAGAAACAGAAGGAACAGTACCAAATTTGTTCTACAAAGCCACAGTTATGCTGATATCAAAACTTCACAAAGACCCAACGAAGAAAGAGAACTTCAGACCAATTTCCCTAATGAATATCGACGCAAAAATACTCAATAAAAACATCGCAAACCAAATCAAAGAACACATCAAAGCCATCATTCACCATGATCAAGTAGGCTTCATCTCAGGGATGCAGGGATGGTTCAGTACATGGAAATCCATCAATGTAATCCACTACATAAGCAAACTCAAAGAAAAAACACATGATCATTTCATTAGATGCTGAGAAAGAATTTGACAAAATTCAACACTGCTTCATGATGAAAGCCTTGGAAATATCAGGAATTCAAGGCCCATACCTAATCACAATAAAAGCAATATATAGGAAACTAGTAGTCAACATCAAACTTAATGGAGAGAAACTTGAAGCAATCCCATTGAAATCAGGGACTAGACAAGGCTGCCTACTCTCTCATTACCTATTCAATATAGTAAGTCCTAGCCAGAGCAATTAGAAAACAAAAGGAGTTCAAAAGGACACAAAATGGAAAGGAAGAAGTCAAAATATCACTATAAGCAGATGATATTATAAATGACCCCAAAAATTCCACCAGAGAACTCCTAAACCTGACAAACAACTTCAGCAAAGTGGCTGGATATAAAATTATCTTAAACAAATCAATGGTCTTCCACTACTCAAAGGATAAACAGGCTGAGAAAGAATTTAGGGAAATGACACCCTTTATAATAGTCAAAAATAATATAAAATACCTTGGTGTGACTATAACCAAGCAAGTGAAAAATATTTATAACAAGAACTTCAAGTCTGAAGAAAGAAATCAAAGATGTCAGAAGATGGAAAAATCTCCCATGCTCATTGATTGGCAGAAAAAATGTAGTAAAAATGCCCATCTTCTCAAAAGCAATCTACAGTTTCAATGCAATCCCTATCAAAATTCCCATATAATTCTCCATAGAGTTAGAAAGTAATTTGCAAATTCATTTGGAATAACAAAAAACTCAGAATAGCAAAACTATTCTCAACAATAAAAGAATTTCTGGAAGAAATACCATCCGTGAACCTCAAGCTGTATTACATAGCAATAATGATATATAATGATACTGTATGATATAGGTACAGAAACAGGCGGGTAGATCTATGGAATAGAATTAAAAATCCGGAAATGAACCCACATACCTATAGTCACATGATCTTTGATGAAGGAGTTAAAACCATCCAGTGGAAAAAAGACAGCATTTCTACAAGTGGTGCTAGTTCTACTGACAGTCAGTATGTAGAAGAGTGCACATCTATCCATTCTTATCTTCTTGTAAAAAGCTCAAGTGGAAGTGGAACAAGAACCTCCACATAAAACGAGATATACTGAAACTAATAGAAGAGAAAAGAGGGAAGAGCCTCAAACACATGGGCATAGGGAAAATTTCCTAAACAAACACCAATGGCTTCTGCTCTAAGATCAAGAATAAACAAATGGGACCTAAAATTGCAAAGCTTTTGTAAGGCAAAGGACACTGTCAATGGGACAAAATGGCAACAAAAAGATTGGGAAAAGATCTTTACCAATCCTCTATCTGATAGAGGGCTAATATCCAATAGATACTACACTTGATCTTAGCCAAAAGGCTGAGAAGCGATTCCAATAGATACAAAGACTTCAAGAAGTGAGACTCCAGAGAATCTAATAACTCGATTAAAAAAAAAGGGACGCAGAGCTAAACAAAGAATTCTCAACTGAGGAATATCAAATGGCTGTGAAGCACCTAAAGAAATGTTCAACATCTTTAGTCATCAGGGAGTTGGAAATCAAAACAACCCTGAGATTCCACATCACACCAGTCAGAATGGCTAAGATCAAAAACTCAGATGACAGCAGATGCTGGCAAGGATGTGGAGAAAGAGGAACACTCCTCAATCATTGGTGGGAGTACAAGATGGTACACCCACTCTGGAAATCAGTCTGGAGGGTTCCTCAAGGAATTGGACACAGTATTACCTGAGAACCCAGCTATACCACTCCTGGGCATATACCCAAAAAATGCTCCCACAAATAACAAGAACACATATTCCATTTCTACAAGTAAGAAGCAGCCTTATTTATAATAGCCAGAAACTGGAAAGAACCCAGATGTCCTTCAACAGAAGAATGGATACAGAAAATGTGGTATATTTACACAACGGAGTACTACACAGCTATTAAAAACAACGAATTCATGAAATTCTTAGACAAATGGATCGAACTAGAAAATATCATTCAGAGTGAGGTAATTTAATCACAAAGGAACACACATGGTTTGCACTCACTCATAAGTGGATATTAGCCCAAATGCTCAGAATACTCAAAATTCAATTCACAGACCACATGAAGTTCAAAAAGAAGGAAGACCAACATGTGGATGCTTCAGTTCTTCTTAGAAGCGGGAACAAAATACTCATGGTAGGAAATACAGAGACAAAGTATGAAACAGACACTGAAGCAAAGGCCATCCAGAGACTTCCCCATCTGGGGATCCCTCCCATATACAGTCACCAAATGCAGACACTGTTGTGGATGCCAAGAAGTGCTTGCTGACAGGTACCTGATATATCTGACTCCTGAAAGGCTCTGCCAGAGCCTGACAAATACAGAGGCAGATGCTCACATCCAACCATTGGATCCAACCTCCTATACCATGCCTGCCTGGATGCTACCATGCTCCTGCCATAATGATAATGAACTGAACATTTGAACCTGTAAGCCAGCCCCCATTAAATGTTGTCCTTATAACAGTTGACTTGGTCATGGTGTTTGTTCACAGCCGTAAACCCTATATTCATCTATCTCTATCTCTGTCTCTGTCTCTGTCTCTATCTCTATCTCTGTCTCTATCTCTGTGGATGAGTTCAGCATTCTTTTGCCATCAGAAAAGGCAAATCAAAGCTGTATTTTGATTCCATCTCACTCCAATCAAAATGGCTACAATCATGAAACAAAATCCCAACCCAGATAAAGAAAAGTAAAACACTGAAGACTGGGGTTGAAGGAAGCCTATAGCATTTCGGTAGAGACATAAGCTCATACAGCCCCTGTTTAAATGAGTATTGACATTTTCCAAAGAATAAAACAGAATTGCCATATGGTGCACCCATATCACTCCCAAAGGAATCTTAGTGCATCATAGAGGTATATATTCACAATATGTTAAAAATGAAAATGAACTAAATGTCCATGCATACACAAATGTATAAAGAAAGTAGAAAATGTGGTATATGTATGCTATACTGTTTTGAGATTTCAAGAGAAAGTAAGTTGGATTGTTTCAAGCAAAATTGTTGAAAAATAAAGTCATAATATTAAGCAGAATAAGATAGACTTAGAGAAATAAGTGAAATATTTCAAGATCTAGACCTAGACAAGGGTTTTCCAAATGGATTCTGCTTGTAAACTTTATCTCTCACACATGGAGATTATATTAAAATATATGATATATATATATATATACATATTTCACACAGACATCATCATAATATATATGACTATATATATGACAAACAGAAACATATCACAATGATATACATATATGAAAACAACAATTAAAACGCTTGTTTTGTATGCTAACCCAAAACAACTTTTTAAAAAGTCATATTCATTTTACTACAAGTTTCATTACTAAAATATCTCAATGTTTTGTCCTGCAAGAGCTTGAGGGGTACTTTTAGCCAAGGAACTAAACTTATTTTCATAACCTATTATGTGAATTCTAAACTGACCTATCAAATTTGAGTACCCCACCATGTTTTTATCTTTATTGTATCTTTATTGAGATACTTTTGTAGATTTCACAAAAATGACACAGTCCTCGTGGAAAGTCAGAAGATTAGTAATAACCGAAAATCCTTGAAGTTAATACTTTCATCTTTCCATCTCCAAGTTCAGAAGGATATTTGGAATGACAAAGGTTGTCTTCCACCATACTATCATTTTCAAACACACATGCACACACACATGTTCACATGCACAGACACATGCACACAAATCTCTGCTCCTCAGTTCTTAAAATTTTATTTTACTTTGAATTTAAATTAGTGCATTTCCCCTCATATGGCTCTTATACTCTCAAATTCATAGCCTCTTTTTATTTAATATTTCTTCACAGAGAGAGGGGGGAGGGAGAGGGAAGGGAGAGGGAGAGAGGGAGGGAGGGAGAGAGGGAGGGAGGGAGGGGGAGAGAGAGAGAAAGAGAGACAGAGACAGAGAGAGATTACCTTTATCCATCACACTGTGCTGAGTCCCTTTAGTGATTCTCGTATGTATGTTTCTAGGACTGACCACTTGGTATTAAAAAACCATTTAGGTGGCCTATCCTTGTAAAAGACTATTCCTCCCTCTCTCAAATGTTGTTAATTCTCTATAGTCTTCATCTTAGAGTTGATCCTCTATAGATTAATTTCATTCCTCTAGGCATGTCAGCTGGTGTGATTCAGGCCTTGTTTAAGCTGCCTTATTTGTAAGATTTCATAGTTTCAGCTTCCTGTCATGTCTAAAGAACATACTACCATTCTACAAACATCCTTGGGCTCTTACAATATTTCCCTTCCCTCTTCGGTGATATTCTTTGAACCTTAGATGTTGGGGTTGTATTGAAGATGTGCATATTTTGTCTTGGTCATTCCACAGTCAGTCTTTTTCTGCATTTTGATCAGTTCTAGATTTCTGTAACTGCCTCTGTCTACTGCAAAAGAAAACATCATTGATGAAGTATAAGAGTCACACTTATTTGTGTATATAAAGATGGATAAACATAAAACATATTGAAAGAATGAGGTTTATCAAGTTTAGTAACTTCAACTCACATTTTTAATGATGTGCTTCATTTTAATTTTGCAAAACAGAGCTTCACCAAAATAAACAACCCTCTTTAGCACCATTTTTATTTTCTCTGTCTACCCATTTCATATAAGTAAAATTTTAAGTGTATCTAAAATACTATTTCTTCATAACCTTTTATTGTTACCTTATACTGTCAAATCTAAAGGATATGTTTCTTGACTTTTATAAACTGGGAGTGGGGACACCCAGCTGTAATCCCAGCACTAGGGATGCAGAAGCAAGTACATCTCTGTGAGCTACAATGATAGCCTGGTCTACATAATAAGTTCCTGGCCACCCAGAGCTGCACAGTAAAACCCTGTCTCAACAACAAATAAAAATATAATATGAAAATATGCAATTTTTTCCATGTTTTGAATGACTTGAGTAGCTCAGATATGTTCGAACATTATACTTGTTATTTATAAAGTTAACTTATTCTATTATTTTATACAGCTTCCAAAAGTGTATTCAAACTTTGGATATCTCAGCAGATTTAGTGATAGATTGATTACGTCAGAAAATTTATGATCTTGTTTCCTCTGGAAACTCCCTCACCCTGAGATATGCTTTATTAACCTCCTAATATTTTCTTAAACCAATAAATATGACAATCAAGATTAACAACCACAGAAATTGTGCAAATACAGACAGTTACCTCACTGGGTAATAGACAATGACTTTACTTACATCAATACGAATTGTAAGGCATGAGTTCATATTGAAGGCTCTAATTCAAAAGCAATTAACAGAATTTAATTTATTTCTCCATTGTCATATTTATAACTTTTCTTGCCTGTCCTTGAGAAACTAACCTCTTCCTATTCTCTGCACTTCCTTTAGTAATTCTAGAATATGTAAAACACTCTTTCAGACTGCTGGAACATCTGTGGAACCCCTGTGAGCCAGGAACTAACCAACAGCCACAGCTGCCCCATGCTAAGTGAGTTTACATTTGCCACAGGATACTTTTTAAAAACTTGTCTTTCCTTTTATTGAAAATAGGTACTCAGTATGTCTCACAAAAAAAGGACCTCACATGACTACACTCCTAAAGACCCAACAAGCAACTGAAAGAATCAGATGCAGATATTTACACTCAATCAATGGACAGAAGCAGCTGACCCATGTTGTTGAATTAGGGAAGGTTGAAAGAAGGTGAGGAGAAGGGTAATCCCATAGGAGGACCAGTAGTTTCAATCTGGAACCCCGAGATCTCTCAAACACTGGACCTCCAAATAGGCAAAATACAGCTGGTGCTGATATGAGGCCCCCAACACACATACAGCAGAGGACTGCTGGGTCTGTGTTCATTCAGAGATGATGCCCCTAACCCTCAAGAGACTGAAAGCACCAGGGGGTTTAGAGGTCAGGTGGGGTGGGGGTTGGGAACATCAACGTGAAGACAGGGGGATGGGGAGGAGGTATAAGATATGCAACAGTCAGAGGGTGGATGGTGGTGGTGGGAAATAAAACATGAAGTGTAAAAAAATTAATTAATTAATTAAGAGAAAATAGGTTATTTTCTCATACAGTATGCCCTCATTAAAGTTTCCCCTCCCTCTACTCCTCTCAGCTCTTTCGCCCTTGCTTTTCCTCTGGATCTATTCCATTTCCGACTCCCTTAGTAAAGAACAGGCTTCTAAGAGGTAACAACCAAATACAACAAGATAAGATATTATACGATGAAGTAGAAACTAAAGGTTTTGAGAGCCAGTGGGGATGGAGCATGCTGGCAGAACAAGGCCTTAGTTGTAAGGAAGGGGTATATGAGCTCACAGACACTGAGGCTGAAATCCTCAGATCACATTTCATGTGGGGTGAGAAATAGCCATGACAGTGAAACTCAAGACAGAATGGTTCGCAGGAGATGAGGACATCAGGAACTGTTGACTTTGACTCTTTCACAAATAACTTTGACAAGCTTCTTTGCTCAGACCACATAGCAGCCAAAGATGCTTATGTCTCATCGTCTTTTTCTTTCTATCTTTTTTTCTATTTTTTTTTTTGAGAGCAATCAGAAGAGACTGAAAAATAGGAAAACTTATCTAGTGGAATTCTCTAAAATGAATTCTAGCAAGAAATGAGGGGAAAAGGCCAAGGCACAAAAATAAAGAGGACCTCACTGGATTGTGGAATGACTCAAAGAAACTTAGTGGAAAGGCAAAGCAATTCTCTAAGGGAGATACAGACCAAGCTGTGAACAGATAATGTCCCCGAAGTTACAACAAAAAAAATCTGAAAACTAAAAGAGGAAAAACAATAGGGTGGAGATAGAGATAAAAGCAATACAACAATAATGTATCATTATAACAATAGACAAAGGAAAGGAATATGAATGATCTAGACAAAGACCAACACATCTATAGGCAATCTATTTTCAGCAAAGGCAATTTGGTAGAGATTTGCTCTTCCAAAGATTTTGATGCAATTCCATATCTATAATCAAAAATGAATTTAGAAAGTAAATTCTGATGCAAAGAAACCATATGTTGAAATAAGTTTGAAAGAGATTTTAGCATACTACCAAAAAAGCAAAATGTACAGAACAAACACCATAATAGATTTGGTCTTACAACTAGTTTCTTTCTTCAGAAAACCCTGGGAGGAGAATAAAATGCCAAGAAGCATATTGCCGAAGTATTTTACAATTAAACATCTTATAAATTATTAACAATGCCACACAGTCAGTTGTGGTTAAACTCAGTGGGTCACAAGAACAAACTAAAAGACTTAAATGTGGGAAAGAGACTTGTAAGCATGACAGGGTGACAGGGGTGGGAGGGATATAGGTAGGCACGGGGATTGGAGCCACCAGAGTTCATTATATACATATATGAAAATGTCAACGTACAAATTATTGAAGCTAGGTTAAAAAAAAGTAACCAACTTATAATGCAACAAAAATAATCAGACAAACTAATTTTAAATGGAACAAATTATTGGAACATTTCATCAAATAAAACATGAAATGAAAATAACAATTTGAAATGTGGCCAAAATACACATACATATACACATACACACACATATACATATACATATACATACACATATATATCATATACATACACATACACATATACATATATGATGTCATTTGCCTTTCATAGAGTTGCTTTCTTTCCATACTTGAAAGGATTTGTAGATCTTAAACTTTTAATGGCACTTTATCCATACACCTTTATGTCCACATAATTTCAATACAGCTTCAATTTTCATTTTTTTTCATTTAATTTTATGTTTTGTGTAGGTGCATGTACATGTGGCACTAGAGACCAGATTTTCACAGCAAGTATCTTCTTCAGTTGCTCTCAATCTTACTTATTGAGGCAGAGTCTTTCACTGAACAAAGAGCTCACTGATTCTGCTAATCCAGTGGTCCTCAAACCCCAGGGATCCTACAGTCTCCACATTTCTAATGCAGAGATTACATCATGCTCAGCTTCTTACCTTGTTTCTGGGCACTGGGACTCAGATCTTCATACTTATAAAGCAGGAGATTTACGGACTGAGCCATTCCCCCAGCACTCTAATGTTGATGAATGGAAGGAATGCAAACATTTAGATTTTCAGAATATGACACAGGTTTCTTAGTCTATAAAATATTTTCCACTTTGATGTTCTGTTTAATAACCTCTACCTTTCTCCTCTGTATACCATGAGGATCGCACTAGTTCATGACTAGTAGGTGGAGCTGTGTAGTGCATTTATGTACTTTTAATAGAAGTTAGTTTTAATCTTTTTATCTTTCTTACCAATTAGTGAGATAATGCATTATTTTTAATGTGGCGCTAATACATATCACAGTGTTAAATAGTTTCACTTATTTTAAGGTTTAATGCTAAAATGGAACAAATCTCTGATAATGTGACTCTTAAGATAATGGTACCGGTGTTACATACATGTAATCTCTGTGTTCAGTTTCCCATTAACTTGAAATAAAAGAAAAGGCAGGCAGGGTGTTTCAGTAGGAATTTCTCCCAACTGGTTTGTATTTTGCTTGAAATAAGGGCATATTTGTAGCCAGTAGTAAACTGGTATCCACAGAGCAGAGGTTGATACCCCATGCCTCTTGGAATTTCTGCAAGTTATGCATTTTACAAATGTTCATATAGGAAAGAGAAGAAGCAGGGACTTGTGGGAACGACTAAATGTAATGCACACAGCTCAAGACTTAATCATATTTTGTTTAGAATTTTTACAATGTGCACATGTATTTATTTTGAGGCAAAAAAAAAACAACAAAAAAAACAGCTACTGGGATTTTGAAAATGTAACTTAAAGTTGACTCTGTATTGTGTTCGTAAGTCTTCAGGACACTAAAATTTAAATTTGATTTTATTTATTCTATCTGTTACACACACGCTCACGCACAAGCCTCACATCCACATAAATACATTTAGTAGACTTGTTATCTAACAAACTCATAAAATCTACATCTTCTTTCCTGCCTGAATTAAACAAAATTTTGATTGATCTAGGCAGCTGAGTAGGTTCATTAGCACTTCAGATAAAATAGTATATCCTATTGAAATATGGCAGGCTATTTTGAGTACTACTACTGATCTTCACAAAAACTGCACGCAGACGTGATTCCAGAGTGATGGACCTGCCACATTTTTGCTCATTTCAAGTGAATTTCAAAGCGGAAAACCGGCCCACTTTTCATTTCACATGTCTAATATTTTCAGGGAGCTAATAAACAAAACAGAAGACCAGCTAATCACTCTTCTCTGTCCTGTTTTATGTGCTCTAGGCATCATAGAAAATGAGCTGTTTTATCATGGAAATGTACTGATGTGAATATAATATACGTTTTATTCAAAATGAAGATACCTGAATAGCTGCATTATTATTTTAGTTAGACACTCTTCTTAGGACATAAAGACTAAGGAAGTGTGAGAAAATGGAATTCCTCCTCTTTATTCCCTGATATTCACAGGCTGCTAATGATATAAATATACAGTGAAGGTTATTTTGCAGTTAAGTTAAAGTAAAATACGACTATAAAGTAAATTATAGACCTCATATATGTCAACTAATTTTGAATGCCTTGAAGCAAATTAGCTTAAGTGTTTTATGTCTTTTCCCTCGCAATGTAAAACACATATAGTTACACACAATCTTCATTTTCTGTTGTTCAATAGACATTTATTAGCTCTGACAATTTCAAAAGCACAATAACAGATGTTACCAAGTACTTGAATAAATACTTCTAATAACTATTCTTTTTACTGTGGTTTTGCTTTAGGGAAATTGAACTTTTTTTTTACTGGTTCCAAACTTATAATAAAGGTTGATTAAAATGTGCAACATTTATGTCTCTTAATATTCTGACAATATATAAATTCATTTATATATGAAAATTCCCATTGTTAGTATAAGAAACATGGGAAAGGTAATGAGTTTCAAAATAGGATTTTCATGACTCATACAATCTAAATAGTAAAAAAATTCTGTACCTGAGCCTCAGAAAGACAATATTCTTATTCTTATACCCACAACTAACAAGCTTCTCTTTAAAGGGCATGGAGACCCTCATAAAAGACATCACAATTGGCACAAAAAGATCAATTGATCTGTTCATGGTGAACCTTGCTCCAGTGGACACATCTATATCACAGCTACTGCAACGTTGACTCAGCGAACATCAGAAAAGAAGAGGGAGAAATGTTATTAGAATAAGAACACCAGAAAGCCAACCAGGAAACAGTCTTTCCTAGAAATGACTAGAAATCAAACCAGAACAATGTCAATATCCCTGGGAAATTAACCTCTCCAGGGAAGGTACCTCTTTTTTCCTGTGCCCCCTTTAGGTTAGGTTTACATAGAAACAACTAAGACAGACACAATAGGTTGTATTTATATATGTGTGCATGCACGTGTATGTATGTAATAATAATAATAATAAAAGAAAAATGCTGTCAAATTGAGGGAATCATCAATGAATTAGAGAAACTATGTCTGAGAGGGGCTTGAGGGGAGGAGGAACATGATATACTTCTAATTTAAAAATAATTGAAAATAAGAGGTAGGCAGTAAATGGGGACTAGTACAGACACCCACAACTGGACAATGTACAGGGAGTGAGAGATTTGGGGACACACAGCTCCATGAGACCAGAGAGGAAGGGTCTGATGAAGAACTATCATTTAGGACTATGAGGAACAAGAGGCGAAAAGACTGTGAGAGCCAGTGCAGTTATCCCTTCGACACAAAAAGACTGAGACATATATAAACTTACAGAGACTGTGGCAGCATGCAGTGAGGCTACACGGGTCAAAGCTAAATGGAAGGGATCCTAGCTCTGAGAGGCAAATGTGGACATGAGTTCCACCCCTAACCAAGAAGCTGTCTCCATTCAACAATGATTGCAAAGTAAATATTAGATTCCTCTAATGGAGTCTCATTGGTTATATTAACTGTACTTAAGAGTAACAAACAGTAAAGCAAGACAAAATGAACTCAACAGTATTTTTTATATATTTGGGGGTTTTTTTGTCTCATATTGCTTGGTTTGGGTAATTTTTTATCTTACTGGCCTTTTGTTTATATATTATGGTTTCTGATTTTCTGTTTTGATAGTGGTTGTGAGGCAGTGCTTGATTTTTATTTGTTAATTCTGTTTTCATTGTTTTTGGTTTGGTCTTGTTGTTTGCCTGTAGTTTTCTGAAGAGAGAGTAAGGAGTTTGATTGTGGGGGAGGTAGGTAGGATTTTGAAGAAGACATGATCAGAATATATTGTATAAAATATATATTAAAAATAATAAAAGCCGGGCGGTGGTGGCGCACGCCTTTAATCCTAGCACTTGGGAGGCAGAGGCAGGCGGATTTCTGAGTTCGAGACCAGCCTGGTCTACAGAGCAAGTTCCAGGACAGCCAGGGCTATACAGAGAAACCCTGTCTCGAAAAAAAAACCAAAAAAAAAAAATAAAAATATACAGAAATATTGAAGTTCTAAAAGATCAAGGTAATTATGCAAGATGAGCAACATAATTTCCTTTGCTGTGCTAATAATTTCACCATGTCTAAAAGAATGTTGGTATATTGAACAATCATGTTTTGTACCTTAATTATATACACAGGGAAATTATGTTAATAATTGAGATATATACCACATACATGAAATAAAACATACTTTAAGTAATTCAAAATTTCCAAGATTATTCTACAGTTTCAAAATAATATCAACCATATTACTAGTACCTTTGTGGGTTTTTGTTCTTTTCGCATAAGGCAAGGCTAGATATAGAATTAGTACAGGAAACAGAAGGACAAAGTTTTTTAAAAACACACAAAGCATCGGAAAGATCAAGTTAAAAAATTACATGTTATTGCAAAACTTAGCACACATTGTTCAGAAAATACAGTAACTAATCTCTTAACAATGGTGGAAACAGATGCAATGACTGACAAATGGAATTAATAATCAAGCTAACAATTTTTTCCCTATGGAAAAAACTAATAATCATTTCCAAGCTAACAATTTCTTTCCTATGGAACCAAAATTTCACCTCTGGAAAATTACTAAGATAAAAAATATATTCCCATATACCATGCATAAAATGATTCTGAAGATTATTTAAATCTGGAAGTGATGACCATCTTTGAAACAACAGTCACTAATAAAAGGTAATGGATCCATGGTTAGACATGAATAACTGTCTGGGTAGAGCAATAGTTTAGCAGTTGGAAGATTGTGTTGCTTTTTGATGCAACTCAAGATCAATTCCTAGCACTCACCTGGTGACTCATAGCCATGTATAACTCAGGTTGGAGGGCATCTATCATTTTCTTCTGCTTCCTCCAACACCAGGCATATACACACTGTACAGGTATGCATTTGTTATGCCCAGTTGAAAAAATCCCAAAGACCTCTAGGAAAAGAGAGCTCTGATGCAAACACATGAGAGTCTTTGTTCAAGCTTGAGAGCTTGGTCCACAAAACTTCCTGATGGATAGGAGAGCAACCCTGAAGACTAGAGGACAGGATTTCTAAAGGGGGGAAAAACTGCAAGCAGGGTTTCTAAGCCTTGGCATTATATGATTGGGTAAGAGGTTTATGGGGAGGTTGACTTTTTTTTATTTTTTCTATATTCTTTATTTACATTCAAATGATTTCCCCTATCCAGGTTCCCCTCTCTCAGTTCCCCCCTCCCCAAAAGTCCCATAAGACATCTTCCCTCCCCCCGTTCCCTAGTCAACCACACTCCTGATTCTCTGTCCTGGTATTCCCCTATACTGCTACATCCAGTCTTTCTAGAACCAGGGGCCACTCCTTCCTTCTTCTTGGGAATTAATTGATATGTGAATTGTGTCTTGGGTATTCCGAGATTCTGAGCTAATATCAGCTTATCAGTGACTGAATACCATGTGTGGCTTTTTTGTGATTGGGTTACCTCACTTAGGATGATATTTTCCAGTTCCAAACATTTGCCTAATAATTTCATGAATTCATTGTTTTTAATTGCTGACTAATATTCCATTGTGTAAATATACCACATTT
The DNA here is from genome assembly GCA_036184795.1 of Tokudaia tokunoshimensis. NCBI lineage: Eukaryota > Metazoa > Chordata > Mammalia > Rodentia > Muridae > Tokudaia > Tokudaia tokunoshimensis. The sequence continues at coordinate 21,940,154 of BTHU01000016.1, forward strand.
TCTGTATCCATTCCTCCACTGAGGGACATCTGGGTTATTCCAGCTTCTGGCTATTATAGATAAGGCTGCTATGAACATAGTGGAGCATGTGTCCTTATTGCACGCAGGTAAAGCCTCTGGGTATATGCCCAGGAGTGGTATAACAGGGTCCTCCAGAAGTGTCATGCCCAATTTTAAGAGGAACTGCCAAACTGCTTTCCAGAGTGGTTGTACCAGCTTGGAATCCCACCAGTAGTGGAGGAGTGTTCCTCTTTCTCCACATCCTCGCCAACACCTGTTGTCTCCTGAGTTTTTGATCTTAGCCATTCTGACAGGTGTGAGGTGAAATCTCAGGATTGTTTTGATTTGCATTTCCCTAATGACTAAGGATGTTGAACACTTCTTTAGGTGCTTCTCAGCCATTAGATATTCCTCAGGTGAAAATTCTTTGTTTAGCTCTGTACCCCATATTTTTTGTTGCTAATCTCCATTTATTTTTTTATTATTATTTTCTATATTTTTTTATTTATATTCCAAATGATTTCCCCTTTCCCATCTCCTCCCTACCCAAAAGTCCCATAAGCCCCCTTCCCTCCCTCTGATCCCAATTCAACCCCCTCTCGCTTCTCTATACTGATATTCCCCTACATCCAGTCTTTCCAGGACCAGGGGTCTATCCTTCCATCTTCCTGGAAATCTATTGATATGTGAATTGCGTCTTGGTTATTCCAAGATTCTGGGTTAATATCCCCTTATCAGAGACTGCATACCATGTGTGTTCTTTTGTGATTGGGTTACCTCACTAAAGATGATATTTTCCAGTTCTGACCATTTGCCTAAGAATTTCGTGAATTCGTTGTTTTTAATTGCAGAGTAGTATTCCATTGTATAAATATACCACATCTTCTGAATCCATTCCTCCTTTGAGGAACATCTGGGTTCTTCCAGCTTCTGGCTATTATAAATAAGGCTGCTATGAACATAGTGGAGCATGTGTCCTTATTGCATGCAGGGGAAGCCTCTGGGTATATGCCCAGGAGTGGTATAGCAGGATACTCTGGGAGTGTCATGCCCAGTTTTCTGAGGAACTGCCAGACTGCTTTCCAGAGTGGTTGTACCAGCTTGCAATCCCACCAGCAGTGGAGGAGTGTTCCTCTTTCTCCACATCCTCGCCAACAACTGCTGTCTCCTGTGTTTTTGATCTTAGCCTTTCTGACTGATGTGAGGTGGAATCTCAGGGTTGTTTTGATTTGCATTTCCCTAATGACTAAGGATGTTGAACATTTCTTTAAGAGCTTCTCAGCCATTAGATATTCTTCAGGTGAGAACTCTTTGTTTAGCTCTGTATCCCATTTTTTAATAGGGTTATTTGGCTCTCTGGAGTCCACACCCCTATGGTCACTTTATGTTTGACAAAGGAGCTAAAACCATCCAGTGGAATAATAATCAAATAACCCTATTAAAAAATGGAGTACAATTTCTTGACTTCTTTGTGTATTTTGGATATTAGCTCTCTGTCAGATGTAGGGTTGGTAAAGATCTTTTCTCAATTTGTTGGTTGCTGTTTTGACCTGTTGACAGTGTCCTTTGCCTTAAAGAAACTTTGTAATTTTATGAGGTTCCATTTGTCAATTCTTCATCATAGAGCAAAAGCTATTGGTGTTCTGTTCAGGAAAATTTCCCCTGTGGTAAATGAAATCCTTCACAACAGCCACAAACAATATAAAGTATCTTGGTGTGACTCTAACCAAACACGTGAAAGACCTGTATGACAAAAACTTCAAGTCTCTGAAGAAGGAAATTGAAGAAGACCTCAGAAGATGGAAAAATCTTCCATACGTATGCATTGGCAGGATTAATATAGTAAAAATGGCTATCTTGCCAAAAGCAATAAACAGATTTAATGCAGTCCCCATCAAAATCCAAACTCGATTCTTCATAGAGTTAGAAAGAGCAATTCTCAAATTCATCTGGAATAACAGAAAACCCAGGATAGCTATAACTATTCTCAAGAATAAAAGAACTTCTGGGGGAATCAGTATCCCTGACCCCAAGTAGTACTACAGAGCAATAGTGTTAAAAACTGCATAGCATTGGGACAGTGACAGGCATGTAGATCAACAGAATAGAATTGAAGACCCAGAAATGAACCCATACATCTATGGTCACTTGATCTTTGACAAAGGAGCTACAGCCATCCAGTGGAAAAAAAGATAGCCTTTTCAACAAATGGTGCTGGTTCAACTGGAGGTCAACATGCAGAAGAATGCAAATCAATCCATTCTTATCTCCTTGAACTAAGCTCAAATCTAAGTGGATCAAGGACCTCCACATAAAACCAGACACAGTGAAACTAATAGAAAAGAAACTGGGAAAGAACCTTGCTTATCCTTTGAGTATAAGAAGGCTACTGCTTTGCTTGATTTGATTTTATATTCGGTCACTTTGCTGAAGTTGTTTATCAGCTGTAGGAGTTCTTTGGTCGAGTTTTTTGGGTCTACTAGTATACTATCATATCATCTGCAAATAGTGATAGTTTGACTTCTTAGTTTCCAATTTATATCCCTTTGACCTCCTTATGTTGTCTAATTGCTCTAGCTATAACTTCAAGTACTATATTGAAAAGATATGGAGAGAGAGGGCAGCCTTGTCTAGTTTGATGTTGCGTACTGGTTTGCTATAAATTGCTTTTATTTTGTTTAGATATGGAGCTTGAATTCCTGATCTTTCCAAGACTTTTAGCTTGAAGGGATGCTGAATTTTGTCAAATGCTTATTCAGCATCTAATGAAATGACCATGAGGGTTTTTTTTTTTTTTTGAGATTTTTTTATGTACTGGATTACATTGATGGAGTTCCGAATATTGAACCATCCTTGCATCCCTGGGATGAAGCCTACATGATCATGGTGAATGACTGTTTTGATGTGTTCTTGGATTCAGTTGGCAAGAATTTTATTGAGTATTCTTGCCTTGATATTCATAAGAGAAATTGGTCTGAAATTCTCTTTCTTTGTTGGATCTTTGTGTGATTTTGTATCAGCGTAATTGTGGCTTCTATAACGAGTGGGGTAGTGTTCCTTCTGTTTCTATTTTGTAGAATAGTGTGAAGAGTACTGGTGTTAGTTAGGTCTTCTTTGAAGGTCTGATAGAATTCTGCACTAAAACCATCTGGTCCTGTGGTCTTTTTAGGTTGGAAGACTTTCCATGTCCACTTCTATTTCTTTAAGGGTTATGTGACCATTTAGATGGTCTATCTGATCCTTATTTATCTTTGGTATTTGGTATCTGTCTAGGAAATTGTCCATTTCTTCCAGATTTCCAGTTGTGTTGAGTACAAGCTTTTGTAGTAAGATCTGATGATTTTTTGAATTTCCTCAGTTTCTGTTGTAATTTCTCCCTTTTCAGTTTGATTTTGTTAATTTGGATACTGTTTCTGTGCCCTCTGGCTAGTCTGGCTAAGGGTTTGTCTATCTTGTTGATTTTCTCAAAGAACCAGCTCCTGGTTTTGTTGATTCTTTATATGGTTCTATTTGTTTCTACGTGATTGATTTCAGCCCTGAGTTTGATGATTTCCTGCCTTCTACTCCTATTGGGTATATTAGCTCCTTTTTGTTCCAGGGCTTTCAGGTGTGCCCTTAAGATGCTAGTGTATACTCTCTCCAGTTTCTTTTTGGGGGCACTCAGGGCTATGAGTTTTCCTCTTTAGCACCACTTTCGTTGTTTCCCATAAATTAGGGTATGTTGTGCCTTCATTTTCATTAAATTCTAAAAAGTCTTTGATTTCTTTCTTTATTTCTTCATTGACCAAGATATCATTGAGTATAGCATTGTTTAGCTTCCATGTGTATGTGGACTTTCTGTTGTTTTTGTTGCTATTGAAGACCACCCTTACTCCATAGTGATCTGATAGGAGGCATGGGATTAGTTCAATCTTCTTATATCTGTTGAGGTCTGTTTTGTGACCAGTTATAGGGTCGATTTTGGAGAAGGTATCATCAGGTGCCAAGAAGATGGTATATTCTTTTGCTTTAGGATGAAATGTCCTCTCTCTCTCTCTCTCTCAGATATATATATATATATATATATATATATATATATATGTTAAATCCATTTGGTCTAAAGCTTCAATTAGTTTCACTGTGTCCCTGTTTAGTTTCTGTTTTCCTGATCAGTCCATTGCAGAGAGTGGAGTGTTGAAGTCACCCACAATTATTGGGTGAGGTGCAGTGCAATGTGTGCTTTGAGATTTATCAAAATTTCTTTTACAAATGAGGGTGCCCTTGCATTTGGAGCATAGATGTTCAGAATTGAGAGGTCTTAGTGGATTTTTCCTCTGACCAGTATCTCGTGTCCTTCCATGTCTTTTTTGATGACTTTAAGTTGAAAGTAAATTCTATCTGATATTAGAGTGGCTATTTCAGCTTGTTTTCTGTGACCATTTGCTTTACTCTGAGGTAGTGTTTGTCTTTGACACTGAGTACATTTCTTATATGTAGCAAAGTGCTGGGTCCTGTTTACATATCCATTCTGTTAGTCTATGTCTTTTTGTTGGAGAATTGAGTCCATTGCTGTTAAGAGATATTAAGGTATATTGATTATTGCTTCTTGTTATTTTTGATGTTATTTTTATGTTTGATTGGTTATCTTCTTTTGGGTTTGATGAAAGAAGGTTACTATTTTGCTTTCTTCCTCCTTGTATTAGTGGTTTCCACCTATTATCCTTTGAAGGGCTGGGTTTGTGGAAAGATACTGTGTAAATTTGGTTTTATCATGGAATATCTTGGTCTCTCCATCTATGGTGATTGAGAGTTTTGCTGGGTATAGTAGTCTGGGCTGGCATTTGTGTTCTTTTAGAGTCTGTATGAGATCTGCTCAGGATCTTCTAGCTTTCATAGTCTCTGGTGAGAAGTCTGGTGTAATTCTGATAGGTCTTACTTTACATGTTACTTGGTCTTTTTCTCTTACTGCTTTTAATATTCTTTCTTTGCTTAGTACATTTGGTGTTTTGATTATTGTGTGATGGGCGGTATTTCTGTTCTGGTCCAGTCTGTTTGGAGTTCTGCAGGCTTCTTGTACGTTCATGGGCATCTCTCTCTTTAGGTTAGGGAAGTTTTCTTCTATAATTTTGTTGAAGATATTTACTGGCCCTTTAAGTTGTAAATCTTCACTCTCATCTATACCTATAATCCTTAGGTTTGGTCTTCTCATTGTGTCCTGGATTTCCTGGATGTTTTGGGTTACAAGCTTTTTTATTTTGCATTTTCTTTGACTGTTGAGTCAATGCTTTCTATGGTATCTATGGCATCTGAGATTCTTTCTTCTATCTCTGTTATTCTATTGTTGATGTTTGCATCTATGACCCCTGATTTCTTCCCAAGGTTTCCTATCTCCAACTTTTTCTCCCTTTGTGATTTCTTAGTTGTTTCTACTTCCTTTTTTAGATCCTGGATGGTTTTGCTCAGTTCCTTCACTTGTTTGTTTGTGCTTTTCTTTAATTCTTTAAGATATTTTTGTGTTTCCTCTTTCAGGATTTCTGCCTGTTGACTCAAGTTCTCCTGTATTTCTTTAAGTGACTTTTGTGTTTCCCCTTTATGGACTTCTATCTGTTGACCCATATTCTCCTGAATTTCTTTAAGTGATTTTTGTGTTTCCTTTGTAAGGGCTTCTACCTGTTGATTCATGTTCTCCTGTACTTCTTTAAGAGATTTATTTATGTCCTTCTTGAATTCCTCTAATAGCATCATGAGAAGTGATTTTAAATCCAAATCTTGCTTTTCTGTTGTGTTGGAGTATCCAGGACTTGCTGTTGTCAGAGAGTTAGGTTCAGATGGTGCCATATTGCCTAGATTTCTGTTAGTAATGTTCCTACGTTTGCCTTTTGCCATCTGGTTGTCTCTGGTATTGGTTGGACCTGCTGTCACTGGCTGGTGCTTGAACCTCCTGTGAGCCTGCAAGGCTATTTCCACACCCTTTCAATGACTGGGTTTCCCCTGACACAGATTGCTGAGGGGCTGCCCTGTGCCTGAATGTCTTTGGAGCCCTAGTGTGCCTTGCCCCAAGTGATGTTATACTAGGGATATCTCTGTGTATCTGGTTGTCCTTGTCTGTTCAGTCACCAGAGCGAAGATGGCGGAGGCTGTGGGACCCCCTCCAAGTTCAGGTTACCCTGCAGGGTAAACGTCCCATGGCAGGGCTGGCACACAGTCTACCACAGAGCTGCCTAATTCTTGGTCACAGGTGGAACCCTAACGGGCTGTGTCCCAAAATATGTTATACTCCGGATATCTCTGTGTACCTGTTGTCCCTGTGTGGTCTGTCACTGGAGCGAAGATGGTGGAGGAACTTGACTTTTCTTTTTTTTTTCAGGTTTGTTCAAATCTTTTATGTATGTATGTATGTATGTATGTATGTATGTATTTATTTATTTATTTATTAGATATATTCTTTAATTGCATTTCAAATGATTTCCCCTTTCCTGGATTCCCCCTCCCTTAAAGTCCCATAAGTCCTCTTCCCTCCCCCTGTTGACTTTTCAAAGATTGGTTCGTTTTAGGTGAAAAGGCTGCAAACACCATCTAGAGAACATCTGGTCATGAGTAATGTCTGTTGACTATTAATTACTGCTGCTACAGAAGAGAAGTGATTAGCACCCTTTTTGGTCTTTCCAGGAACAGTGCTATGTGACTCCCAAGGGCCATTTGGGTGGGAAGGGTTGCTAGGAAATGGTATCTCCTGAGTGCAGAAAAGACTGCAGCAGGACCGGTGAGACCCAGCAGCTGCAGTTGGCCAGTGTTTCACCCTGGGACCTGGTTCTTTGCTTAAGTGTATGTTTCTGGGCCTCTGCTTGGGTCTTTCACATACAGGCAAAACACCTATATACATAAAAATAAATAATGTGCAACTATCAAAATAATTTTTGAGTACAAAGGTTCCAATTTGTATTATCTGAATTATTTATCTTTATTGAACTAAGGGAAAAAATAAGTCTATGTTAGAGAAATTCTGAATATACCATCGATTGTGGCTACTTTAGTGAGTTGCAGGAGGAAAGTTTCTAGGTGATGGTGATGAAGAAGACACTAAGAGGTTTGGCAAAATTTATTGAAACATGCTCATCATACTAACACATATTACTTTATTTGATTCTCAAAGTCAAATCACAAATAAATATTGAAATATATGTAATAATATCCATACCAATTATTTGTAATAATTTTATGTGATACAGATTAATTTGAAATTCTACAAAATAATAAAGTAGATTGATTAGGAAAATTATAAGTCAATTTTAATAGCACATTAGTAAAAATATAGATTAGTAACAATGTGAATATTTAATAAATTTGGCTGTTTGAAAATTTCTATATTTGGAGGAGAATCACGTTTAAAAGACAATACCTGTAAAAATTATTTGTAGAAGTTTGATTCTAAGCACCACAAGTCAGAAAGGAGTATAAATTTGATTAGCTTATGACTGGGAAAAAACCTTGGTATTTTTCTCAAAGATAGTAAATCAATACTAAGCATGCACTGACAATACCAGACAAAGCTTAAGGGCAGTTAATGTGCAAATGAAGTTGGCTACAGAAAGGTGTGAGCTCTTCTGTTTATGGAAGCATCTAGCACAAGAGAAATCTAATCTATTATGGAATAAAACAAGTCGATTTTGAAACTAGTGGAATTTTATTATTAAATAAATTAGATTATTTTAGATAATGGCAGGACTATTCTATATTTTGATCATGTAACTGATGTAACTGAAATTCATCTCTCAAACTGGTAGATTATACTTCAATAAAATGGATAAGGGAAACTGAATACTTGTGCTGATATTCAGTGGAGCATATCCAAAGATGTTTTAAGTTGTTCCTCTCTTGGTGAGAAATCAGTCCTCCATCATGTTGACATTTCTCAAGCTTCTCAAAGCTAGCAATTTCTTTGACCTCAAGCTGTGTATTGAATATCTTGTTTAGCCAAGTGCTTTGCTCCTTTGTAATAAAACCCTCAACTCTTCAGGTCGACTGATGAGCTACTCATGGCCTCCACTAACTCTGCATCCCTCACACTGACAAATTTCCTCTACAAGTGACAAGTTATTCACTCAAACTCTAGAGGAAATATATTGGCTCATGAGACACCAAGAACTCTAAATAACAAACACTATTCTATGGAGGACAAGGATACAACTGGCACCCAGGAAGACCTAGAAGTGCACACACTAGGTAATCTTCCCATCTTCAAAGCCTTTTCAACATCTCTGTTTTTTTGTTTTTTGTTTTTTTTTATTACTTACTTTAATTTATATTTTTGAGGAAAGGACTCTCCATGTAACCTATGCTTGCCATTAATTCATGGTCTTCTCTCAGCCTCTCAACTAATGGGGTTGTGGGATAAGCCAGCATGTTCAGCTTATCTCATTCTTTAAATTTAAACATTTTAAAATGTTTAAAATATCAATATTAGTGTACTATGAGTCTGTGGTACACACAGAGGCCACAAGAGGGTATCAGATTTTCTAGAGCTGAAGTTATAAGTGGTTATATGTTGCAGTATATTTGATCACAATGTGAACATCCACCTCCATGAGATTGTTTTCTTTACTGGAAAAAACCTGTTTTTATTTGTGGAGTGGCTCTGGCTTAGCACACACTTTTAATGTCTCTGTCTGGAATTCAGATGTGACATGTCCTTAGCACATACCTTCAATCCCAAACAATTGAGGTAAAATTATTTTGTATAAGGAAGCACCCAGGTTTGAAAGTGATATCTAATTGAAAGGCAGATAAAGTGACCATTCAGAAGGATTTGAAAGAATAGAATATGCCCAGCTCTCAAGAGAAGAGAGAGCAGTACAGAGGAGACAGAGCAGTTTCCCTGGGAGGGTTTTAGAGAGAGGTTTTGAAGAGAGAACAAGATAGACAACGGTAAAGACAGAATGAGCCAGAGAATGAGAAGGAACCAGAAAATAAGAACAGATTGCCAAAGTTAGTTTGAGGCCAAGCAGAGCAAAAGGTCAGAGGTCAAGAAAAAAGCCAGATTGAGTCAATCATCTTGGAGTTTGAGCCAGAACAGTTGAGTTGAATCAGCCAGCCTGAGATCAGAAAGAACTAGGAAGGAGTAAGTTTGTTCAGCAGCAAGTGTCAGAGGCTGAAAACATTCTACACCTAGATAAAATTTTAAGGAGGCTAAAAGCTTCCAGGATTAGGCCTAGATTAGCAAATGGAGGCTGTAAACCTCAGAGACAATAATTATTACAGGTGAATAAGAGTTACATTAAAGCAGCCCTGTAGAACCAAACTCAGGTCTTCTGGAGAAAAGAACAAAAACTATTCTTAACTTCTTGGCTCTCCTTTAAAACAACAACAACAACAACAAACTATTAAAATAGATACATTAATTTATTTTAATTTCGGTGTGTATGTGTATTTTGCCTGCATTTACCTATGTGCACAGTGAGCTTGCCTGGTGCCGCTAAGGCTGAAGAGGGCCACCATGTGAATACAAGGAATTGAGCCAAAGTTCTCTGCAACAGTAGCAAGTACTCTTTAAGTAGTGAGCCTACTATCCATCCGCTCACTGTTTATTCCAAAAAGTAGTTTGTACAATTGGTTTGTTTAGTTAATTGGCTTGGCATTGTTTTTGTTATTGTTGTTTTTCAGTTCTGCATTATAGACTCTTTCTGCATTTCAAGGCACATGACACATTCTTGAATTTGCCAAATCTTAGCTAACTATTACTAACTAGGAAACGTTAGTTTGGTGTTGTTTTCAGAACTAATAGTTCTCAAAGAAGGCATGCTTGGCCTTGATTGGTTGATTGGTTCACACAAAAGTGGAGTATGCATTCTCCCACCTGATTATTCAGTTTTGAGTTCTACATCATGAAGAACATGTACTGGACGGGCTCTAACCTCCTTATTATGAGATGCTACTAGTTGTCTCGTTTGCCCCATCATCCTTTCTTCACATATTATTTTTATATGAAAGATGTGTTTCCTGCCAATATACAGAAAAGGAGTGGAACTTAGATTATGAAATGCTATATTTGGTAATAACAGAAAGATCCTCTAGTTCAACTTTTAATGTCAAAAAAAAATTGAATGACCAACTGTGGTGATTATTTTCCCTTTATAATTTTTAATCCCCAAGTCATTGATGTGAGAGATATTGGTACAGAATATTTTATAGAGTAATATTGTTCAAAACTAAATTAATAATAAAATACTTAGTCAATGAGATACTTATTAAATTAAGTAAAATTATTCTATTGCTTAGATTAAATGGTGTTGCACTAGTTAATACTTTAGCCTCTCATTTTGTATAAACAATATAAAGAAAATAGTTTTTTGAAGGTGTACTAATGAGCAATTTGATAGAGTCAATGAGTTTTACTAAAATATTAATAATGGTATACTTTAACATCATAACTTTCTAAAGATTAATTAAAGATATATTCATGTTAGTTTGAGGTTTTCATTCAGTTCCTTGAAGCATCTCTACAAAAGCATAAAAAATCCCCCAAGTGTAAAAAAATATATTTTAGTAGCAACACACATCTGATATAGTATATCAGTATATACAGCAAATATATTTGAATAAAATGTTGTGGATCATGCCTAAACTCAGTATTTCCAGAAACTCAAAACCAACCTAGGTTCTACAGTGACCTCCATGGGAGTCTGGAATACAGACTGAAATGGTAGTTCAAAAACATTGAAAAAGGAAACTTTTATTTCTTTCAAATAAAGCATGTAAATTCACACTATTGCATGCTTCCAGCTTAAAGAAAGGAACATACATATATTCATTCCAGTTTTGATGCCAGGTTAGTTAACATTCTCATTGATATTTTCAAAATGTTTTATTTTATTTTTAATAAGGTCTCAGCATGTGTGAACACCTTTGAGTGCTGGTAACTATGTGATCTAGAGAAGGGAGTCAGAGTTCCTTCAGCTGCATTGGCATGTCGTTTTGAGCTATTAGCATGAATTCTGTGAATCAAACATGGATTCTCTACTAAATCTGTCTACATTGTTAACTACTGAGCTATCCCTCCACCTTCTTCAATTATAGTTTTACAACACTCTAAGTTATCAATATTTTTATGATTTCAAAATCTTCACTAAATTTTGTTAATGAAATTTTGACCTTGTATTCATAAAATGTTATATTATTGTTAGGTCAGTCAAATAGCAGATACTAACCCTTGATATCATTTGTCTAGCATTCAGTATTCTATATTAGATCTTGACCTCCAGATAAGTCTTTACCTCAACTTTTAAACCTGAGTTCCTTCAAGGCTACACAAAAGTAAGTCAGTCTTCAATTGCCAATATTCAGTCTATAAATAGCAGATTGTGAATAGATTGATATGACAGAGCTTGGCTTTTCAATGTACTTCATCCCATAATTTATCTGGCATATATTCATTTGTTATTCCTCCCATAACCCATGGGAAGCCTATAATCAGGAAAGCACAAGACCCTTTAAATTAATGATTGAAAGCATATGTTTCCAACAATGTCATTCGGGGCAGACTGCCCAAAAGCTCTTGTTTGGATAGGTCTCGTCAACTATAATGGATCATTTCCTCAGAATGATATAAATGTTCTGAACTTCAGGGTACATTTTCTTAGTATTATCTTTCAGTGTTTATAGACATTTTTGGCATTTATTTTTAAGTGTTCTAGTTATTCAGAAATTCATACTACCTAGAAAAGGTAAAGTATATGAAAATTCATGTGCAGAAATAAATGCAAAGATGAGTGTTCTATAATACAGAGATTTAGAAAATAACTCCAAAATGATTAGCTTTGGTGTTATAATCAGAGAAATTTCATTACTCTTTGATCTTCCAATAAGCATTAATTTGCAAGGAAATTTACATAGTTATGTTGTAAAAAATATTCTTTTGATCTTGTTAATGGAATGTGTGGACAAAATTGTGTTTTCTAATTACAACCAGTTAGGTGTAAGTAGTCAAAAAGGAAATCACAAAAGAACAATAAGTTACAGTAAGTTATGTGAATGATTTATTTCTCTATTGCCTATAGAAGCATAGGAACAATGCAGACTCACTACGTACCCAAACCATACTTAAAGACTGATCCCTTGGCCAGCAAGCAGTACAAGCCTAACACAAAATGAACTCAACGGTGTTTATGGAGACTGTTTTGTCTCTATTGTTTTGAATGGGCAGTTTTTTAATCTTACTGGTATATTGTATGCATATGATGATTTAAAGTTAATGATTTGATGGGATTTGGTTGTATGTAAATATTTCCTGTTCTTTTTCTTTGTTATTTTTTTTGCAGTTGTTTGTTTTATTCTGCCCCAACCCCTTCTTGCCTTTTATTTTTCTAAAAAGAGAGAAAGGATGCACAGAGTTCGAAGGGTGGGAGATAGGGAGATCTGAGAGGATATGAGGGAGGGGAAACCTTGATCAGAATATATTTAAAAACATTGAAATGTATTGAAAACCTTTTATTTTGAATTTAAAAAAGAAGTTTGGAAGCAGACAAGTCAATGAACTAAGGTAAGACCTAATGAGCCATCAGTGACTAAAATATTTATCTTCATGATCTATCATCAAAGCTGAGTTTCATAACCCAAGGACACAGTCTGCAATTTCAGCATTATAGAACATTGTAGTCAGAAAAAGAAAAGAGCTAAGAGATGCCTCACTTGACAAAGCTAGAGCTTTGTCTGTCTCACAAGCATGGAGACTTGAACTTGATGCCCTCTGCTCACATCAATTAAAAAACACCCTGAAGTGGTGTTGTCCAGCTGCAAGTCCAGTGTAGGGATGACAAAAACATATAGACTATTAGCCCAAAAGTCAAGACTCAGCAGCCAGACCAAGGTCCTGAAAGAGATCTGTCTCAAAAAACAAAAAAATGGTTCTAGAGAAATAAATGCTAAATTCTTATCATTGCCTTCCAGTCATGCACATACATTTGTACACACAGGCATCTGCACACACAGAGACACACACAGACACACACACACGCACATACATGCACACACACATGCACATGCATGTACACGCAAACACTCATGCACACACACGTACACATAAGTATGAAAACCGAGAAATGGAAAATAACATTCTTTTCAATTAATGAACTCTGACTATAAAGGGTTTGGAACAGGGGCAGCTTATCTGGGGTCCTATCTGCATAAAACTATCGCTCTTTCTGAGAAGTCATCAGTTGCCAAACTTTCCTCATCTAAGAGTGAAATGTAGTGAATCCTTCCCCCCATTCATATTGTCTTGTATTCACAGCCATTGTGACATCAGGTGTACAATGGCCCTCTCATGTATGGAAAACCCTGCTTCACAGCAGTCCTCTACTCAAGCTTTTAAAATTCATTCTTCTCCCCTCTAGTACGAAGATTTCTGAACATTGGGGTAAGTGATGTTATGCAAATATCCCATTTAGGTGTGAGTACTCCACAGTCTTTTATTCTTTGCATATTGACCACTTGTGAACCTCTGCATTGATTGTCATCTACTACAAAGGTAAGCTTGTTTCACGAAGGTTAAGAGTTGCACTAATCAATAAATATAAATATATATTTTATAATCTATATATATATACATGTTTATAAAAATTTTCTTTTTTTATTTTTTTTTACACTTTCTAATAATTTAAAACTTATATAGGGATACACATAAGTAAGTACATCCCACATTTTCAGAGAAAAGGGGGTTTTATGTTTCATTTCCAAACAATTAATTTGGGATTCATATTTTTCTTTCCTTATTGTATTGCCTAAGATGTGGAGTAATTTGTTGAACTAAAATGTGAACTACAGATAGGATCATGTTTTGATCCTTATAGATCAGAATTAAGGATATTATCTCAATAAATTTAGTAGATAGCCTGTATCATATTTTAAGTGTTCTCTTTAGTGTCAATTTCTTTAATATTTTGTCAATAATTGATTTAATTAAATATCTACATCAGAATGTACCAACATAACTGCCCAGCATTCCCCTTAATATTTTAATTGTCATGATTATTTTCTTTGCTTTCTCAATATTGTAATAACCCATCTTTCATAGAACAAATCACATTTATGGGTATTAAACATATACACATATATAACATTATATTTATTAATTTATTATTTGTAAAAATACAGCTGAAAATGTGTTGCATTTTTCAGTAGTGCATGTTTTTTGAAGATATTGTTTGATCATGTTTTGTTTCTCTGAAATTTCTCATGTTTTGCATCTTAAAGAAATTCTGAGGTCACAAAATGAGCATTCTATCTTATTCTGTTCCATTCATTCCATTCATTCTTATTCTATTAATTTCTGTATGGCTGTTAAGTTAACCAGACATTGAGGCATATCCCTATAATCACTGTGTCAGGAGGTTGAGGCAGGAGGACTTTTTTAATTTGAGGTCAGCCTGTTCTATATAGAGAGTTTTAGGAAAGTCAGGGATATGCAGAGAAACCCTGTCTCATATAATTAATTAAATAAATTGTTATATTATTTTTATTGTTTTCTTCTTAAATTGAGTATAGGTGACCAATGAAATAATATGAGGATTCTTTGTGGAAATATTTCCTTTAAATTTTAGATAAATTTAGATTCACAGAAAGTGGCAAAATTAGTAGAGACTTTGCAAACCTCTATTTTCCACTAATTGATTTCATTAGTTAGCAATGATAGTAAAATATTAAACTTCAAAACTGAGATTTACAATTTCTGTATGCAGTTATCCACTATCTTATCATATACATAGATCCATTTTAAACCATTAGAATGATTAAGAAATGAGCAATTCTGTTGCCACAAAAATTTCACCCATACTTTCTCATTATAATTACATCCACTCATCATCCCTACCCCCTAGTAACCACTAATCTCCCTTCAACATCTATAATTTTGTCATTTCAAAAATGCTATATAAATTGAATTGTACCACACATGACCTTTCAAAATTAGCTTTTATTCTCACTCAGTGCAAGGGCTTGAAATGCATGCAAAGTATTGTATGTGTCAGCAGTTTGCTCAGTTTGTCATTGAGAAGTACTGCAGAGAACGGTCTCAACCAAGCAAAGGCCTGTCATTTCCCTAGCTACACCCTGGAGTTAATATCCAGGCACATTATACAGAGTAGCATGTATAACAAAGCTGACAACTCAATGAACACAAGGTTTAAATACTGGAATCCAACAATGCTGTGGCTGGGAGAACTGAAGAACAGAACATCTGTCAAGGCTTTGAATGAGTGATGTGTTCCTGCCTTTAAACTCCTCATGTAGGAAGAAATAAATAAACTCAAGTGACTTCAGAGATCACATACTCAAGAGTGATGCGCTTTTGCTTAGAATGGGGAGATCTTCTCATGTTGTGCCAGGAAATGTTCATGAACCACCAGGGCATTAGAGTCTCTTTACTCAAGCTCAAACTTGGGCTACACCATCTCCTCTATGCAGGAGAACAGGAGGGAGTCTCAAGCCCAGTTTCAAGCAAGCATTTATAGAGATATTAAGGGCGTACCTAGCCGGGTACACATTCAATTGGGGGGGGCAATTATGGCCTTTCACATTATTGACTGGTGCTGGGAGCCAAACCATAAACTTAACTTCTGTTTCCCACCTGATTGGTGGTTGTTAGGAAATGACGTGCTAGGAGAAGGCTTGTAATGTGGAGGTGCAGATTTGTTGGAGCATAACCTTGAAACTGGTGCTAGACACAGGTCTTGTTGTGGAGGTGGGTAGCCTGGAAACTGGTGCTAGGTACTGACCTGTTAGTTAACTTGAGTTCGACCTTAGGTCAGGTTCTCTAACATGAAGTTTGAACCCAAAAGATTAGGTCTGTCACTCATACAGGTAAGTAAATACAGTTCTGTAAAAGACAATGACTTAATATTAAAGCTAAGTCAGAGCCAGAACAATGAATGATATGGACTTGGATTAGAGAGCAAAAATTGTTCTCATACTTCACAAACATTGAATTGATTCTCAGGCTATTAAAATAAATGCATATGAGAACAAATCTAAATTTCTTTAAAGGAATTCAACAGAGAACCTTTTTAGCTGAAGGACCAGGCAAATATAACCAACATACAAAGAATCAAGGAAATGTGATGCACGATCAGAAGGGAAAATTATCAGAGAAACAAAAATCACATAAATAAGGTGGAAGGTACAGATTTTTGGTCCAATTTTCATTCAAAAATAAACTTTTGTATATAAACAACATGGAAAATCATAAGAAATAGTGAAAGAAAAGTGTGAGGTGTTTTTGAAGCTGAAATGAAACTTGAAACTCGTGTAAATTATCTACCATAGAAACTGTTAATATCCATCAGTGGAAGAATGGGAAAGAAACTTGTATGTGGTATAATTAAGAACAGATCTAGCTATAATTACAAAGGATATACTGTCATATGGCAAACATAGTAGACTAGACCAGAGAACATTATAATAAATCAATAAATTCAAACAAAGAAAGAATATTCCAATATCTATAATGTATATGTATATATTTGGATACCAAATACATTAAGGTCAGTGATTAATAAATACAATCTCATGAAACAGAAAACCTTTTGTAAGGCAAAAGACACCATCTATCACACAAAGAGGAAACCCTCCAAATGGAAAAACATTTTTACCAGCTACATAGATAGATGTCTAATATCCAAAATATAGAGAACCCAATAAATTAGATATCATAAAAACTTAATAATATCATTTAAAAATGGGATAGATATCTAAACAGTATTCTCAAGAGAGGAATCACAAATGGCCAAGAAACACTTAAAGCAATGTTCAACATCCTTGGCCAGTAGGAAAATGAAAACTAAAACTTATTTGGCATTTAGTTTTGTATTTGTTCTCACATATATGGATATGTCTTAGAATAAATGCATGCAAATAAAGTATGTTTAAAAAGATAGTACAGAATGAATAAAATTGGTTTAACCAAAGAAGAGGAAAAGGTAGAAGAAACTATCAGATATAGAAAAAATGATACTGTCAGCATTAATGACACCTATAATTCCAGTAAATATAGTGGTTTTACTTCTGTGCTTAGAAGACAGTGTCCAGAAAGCACCACACATCAAATATATAGATGAAGAGATGTCTCTCAAGGATAGTAAAAGACCTCTAGGGAATAGTAATAGTAAAACTCCAGATTGGCTCTATTAATATCAGGAGTAGACTAAAATGTAGAATCTCCTGTGATAAAGAGTAAAGTTTCACAATGATATAGTATTTGGTTAATAGAGAAGTCATAACTTACAAGAGTGAGCATATGAATTAAAAACCTTCCTCCAATGATAAAATATACTAACACTGAATGGAAAAATAAAGCAATATGGAATCCGAGATGATTTACCACTCCTTTCTGAGTTATTGAATAGTAAATTTTAGACTCACTCAGGACCTATGCATTATTTAATAACCCTATCAACCAGCTCAGCCTAAGTAACATTTATAGAACCCTTACTCCTCTGGTAGGGAAGCATCTTTGAAATAATAAGTAATATTCTGAATTTCAAAGGGTTTAAATTACATGATGTATTATGCTCTCTAACTATAGTGAGTTAAAAGCAAAAATCAATATTCAGAGTATATGTAGAAAATACAGAGAAGGAAAAAATATCTCAGCAGTTGAGAGGTCTGGTTGGTCTTCCTTAGGACCTGTGTTTTATTCTCAGAACCTACAGGGTGACTAACAACCACCTTTAACTCCAATTACAGGAAATCTGACAGCCTTGTCATGCCTCTCCTGGAAATGCAGTCATGCATGCAGGCAGAACACCCATACACATAGAAGTTAAATAAATAAATCTTGCAAGAAACAAAACAAAACACAGAAATGATTAGAAGGTAAGAAATATGCCCACAAATAGTTCAAGAAAATTCTAAACTATTTTGACATGGAAATACAAAGTGTAATAATTTGTAAATACATACAGTAGTTCCTGATGAAAATAAGGACCATTAATTCTTGAGGGAAAATCATAGCAGTCAGTATATATATATATACATAGAGAGAGAGAGAGATAAAATTGAATTATTTTGCCATTTCCTTGAGAATACAAAAAGAAAAGAAATTGATACCAAATACAAATAGGAGGGAAACATACCCAAAACTGGAGCAGAAATTAGTGAGATAGAGAAAAATCAATAGAGAAAAATCAATGAAGCCAAAACTACCTACCTGCTTGCAAAGCTTATCAAAATTAATAAACTTCAAAGCAGCCTTACAAAACTTAGAAAATTATGTTCTCATTTCTGCAGCCTAAAGGTAGTTAACTGACTGGAGGTCATATATAAGGTCATACTATTTTAGACAAATGGACAAGATATCTTAATAAGCCTCAATTTACTTTCAGCACATCAAACGTTTAAAAGTAGTTTTTTTTTAAAAAAAGCCTGTAATAAATACATATCCATGCCATTACCCAACAAATAGTTACAGGAATTGGTGATTTTAGACATTTTAAGAGGGCAAGGCAAACTGTGAGTGCTTTTCTTGTCCCTGTGACCAAATTATTTGTCCAAAGCAACTCAAGGAGAGAAATTTATCTTGGTTCACAGTTTCAGTATATACCAAAAAGTCAGCTCCATCCCTTTTGACAGGACCTTCTGTCACACCTTGCTCATACCTTAGCAGATCACAGAAGAGAACCAAGACTAGATCCAGATGGGGATATCAATTTCACAGTGCTAACCCAAGAGATGCACTGCTAGTATCTAGGCCATGGTCTAAAAATGTAAACATTCTTAGGAGCCCTGCTCTTTTCTGAAGGGAAACAAGAGGTGGAGGAGAGGATCTAGGAGAGTGGAGGAGCTTGGGAGAACTGGGGGAAGGGGAAACTGCTGTTCAGATATATCATATGAAAAAAGAATAAAATAAATAAATGAATGAATAAAAAACAGCCTTTGAAAACATCACCACAAGCCAGACATCAACTGTTCAAACATGTTAACCTATGATGGACATATTCCATTCACACCATAGAAGATGGAAGTTTATCCATACCACTTTTAGCAGAAATATTATACTCCATGGGCACTTAAAGCTCAGACTCTGTTTCTGAAAGAAAACCAAAACAGACAATGAAGGCCTCCCCAAAGGAGGAAGTGTTTTAATCCTCAGAGCACTGTTAGTTTCTTGGAGATTAATGCAATTTATTTCAGTCACCTTTGAGAAAACTGGTGCTCCAAATGATGAATGAATGTGCCACTTATTTGATTTTGCACAGTGTCTTATGGGGCACTAAATTTTGTATCATGAATTGTTTTATACATGCTTTAGATAAAAAGGAGAAAAATAATATCTCACTGTAACAGGAAAAAGGGAGAGGGGAGAAGGGAAAAGTGTACAAAAATCAGCAAAGTGGCAGTGACTCAGTTATCTTCAACATAACTTTGAAGTGCATTCTGGGTGACACCTTTTTCAGATTTGCATTTGAGGCTGTGGAATGGGACATGTAAGTTGTTTCCATAAACAGATGTTTCAAGAGACATGTTGTGGAAAGCACTGCTCTTAAAATCTAACCCCTTTTCTCTATCAAACTTGCAGCAATTTATCATCAAATCTAAGGAGACAAGGCATAGAAATGAGGAAAAGAAACAGGGTGATTATTGCAATTGAACATGTTAGTTTTATGTATTTTGAATCCAATTATAGCTAATAGCTTGTCTTGGTTTGACTCATTCATTAGTCTTTTATTTGTAAGAGTATCCAGCCACACAAAGAATGATTGTTTTAAATATTCTACTGATAATTTAAAGGTTCTACAGAACAATATTTTTAAAAAATCATACTGTAAGTTTTCCATGATAAAATTTACTTGGGAAAATTTTTTTTTGTTCTCTTACAACATACAGTACTTTGAAATATTAATGTCTATATGAATTAAACTTTCATTGATCGTTGCAATAGAAGACAAAAATTTGATTTAATAAGAATAATCCCCATATTGTAGTGGCAAGGAAGTGTTAGTGTTCTCCTAAAACAGAGAGGAGCCGATCTGATGCAGCTCACACCAGGGACTTTATTCTATTTGGACTAGCTGGGGCCCTTCCTACACACCACTGTCATGCTGGACGGTTGGAGTGGTGAAGAAGCCCCGATGGGCATCTGGGCAAGACTTTATAATCAGCAGCAAGCAAAGGTAAGTGTGCAAGCATCGAACTGGAAAGCTACTGTGGTCTTTAACATAATTGGCTGGTGATAAGAATCATATCATAAACTTAATTTCCGCTCCCCTCTGAATTCGCGGTCGTTAGACAGAAGGTAAGCTTGTAACCTGGGGGTACAGGTTTGTTGGGGGAATAACCTGGAGATGTTGGTCTTGTTGAGGGTGTAGCCTAGAGGTACTGGTCTTGGGGATTAGCCTAGAGAATGGTGCTAGGCTCAGGTTTTATTGGGGGCAACTTTGAAACTAATGCTAGGTATCAGCCTGTTAGTTTACCTGATTTCAAACTTACATCAGGTTCTTCTCTAAAATGGAGTCTGAACTTAAAAGATTTGACCTCTCAATATAATTTTACTAAGACATTAAAGACAAAAGTTCCCAAAGAAACACATTTAGAATTACATGATATGAGAGTCATGATCTAAACTTGTAAAATTATTCTGATTGTGTAGAAATATTAATGCAATTATATTTTTAAATATATTCCATATTTTTATTGGATATTTTATTTACTTACATTTCAAATATTATCCTCTTTCCCGATTTCCTCCCCAGAAACCCCCTATCCCATCCCTCCTCCTGCCACTTCTAGGAAGGTGTGCACCCATCCCCCTGCCCACTCCTGCCTCCCCTCACTTCCATTTCCCTACAATGAGGCATCAAGCCTTCAAGGGACCAAAGGCCTCTTCTCCCATTCATGACCGACAAGGCCATCCTCTGCTACATATAGGGCTGAAGCCATGGATCCCTCCATGTGTACTCCTTGGTCAATTGTATACACCCTGGGAGTTCTGGTTAGTTGATACTGTTCTTCCTATGGGGTTGCAAACCCCTTCAGCTCCTTCAGTCCTTTCTCTAACTCCTCCATTGAGGACCCCATGCTCAGTTCAGTGGTTGGCTACAAGCTTCTGTCTCTGTATATGGCAGGCTCTGGCAGAGCCTCTCAGGAGACAGCTATATCAGGCTCCTGTCAGCAAGCACTTCTTGACATCCACAATAGTGTGGTGACTGTATATAGAATGTATCCTCAGGTGGGGCAGTCTCTGAATGCCCTTTCCTTCAGTCTCTGCTCCACACTTCATCTCCATATTTGCTCCTGTGAGTATTTTGCTACCCCTTCTAAGAAGAACCAAAGGACCCACACTTTGTCCTTCCATCTTCTTGAGCTTCCTGTGGTCTGTGAATTGTATCTTGGGTATTCTGATTTTATGGGTTAATATCCACTTATCAGTGAGTGCATAGCATGTGTGTTATTTAGTGATTGGGTTACTTCACTTTGGATGATGTCTAATAATTTCATGAGGTCATTGATACCTAATTTGATACCTAATGATTTCATGAAGTAATTGTTTTTAATAGCTGAGTAGTACTCCATTGTGTAAATGTACCATATTTTCTGTATCCATTCCTCTGCTGAGGGACATCTAGGTTCTTTCCAGCTTCTGGCTATTATAAATAAGGTAGCAGTGAACATAGTACAGCATGTGTTCTTGTTATATGTTGGAGCATCTTTTGGGTATATGCCCAGGAGTGGTATAGCTGGGTCCTCAAGTAATACTATGTCCAATTTTCTGAGTTACCACCAGACTGATTTCCAGGGTGGTAGTACCAGCTTGCAATCCCACCAACAATAGAGTGTTCCTCTCTCTCCACATTCTCAACAGCATGAGGTTTTGATATTTGCCATTCTGACTGGTGTGAGGTGGAATCTCAGGGTTGTTTTGATTTGCATTTCCCTGATGACTAAGAATGTTGAACGTTTCTTTAGGTGCTTCTCAAACATTCAGTATTCCTAAATTGCAAATTCTTTGTTTGGTTCTGTACCCCATTTTAATAGGATTGTTTGATTCTCTGTAGTCTTTTTTGAATTTCTTGAGTTTTTTGTATATATAAGATTTATTTATTTATTTTATGTATGTGTGTACACTGTCACTCTCTTCAGACACACCAGAAGATGGCATTCCATTCCACTGCGAATAGTCATGAGCCATCATGTGGTTGCAAGGAATCAAATTCAGGACCTCTGGAAGAGCAGCCAGTGCTGTTAACCACAGAGCCATCTTTCCATTTCGTATTCACTATTCTTCTAAGCTGTGAGAATAAAAATAGAATTAGGCCTACCCTTCTTAGAAACCTTCAAATGTATGATACAGTGTGGTTAACTATATGCACCTGATCATATAGCAGCTGTAGAATTACTAACTTAGTACAGCTAGAATTATACCAAGAAAAGTAGATCCCCTTTGGCTACTTATTGGCAACCAAAATTTTTCATTTATTTTGCATTAGTTTTATGTTTTGTTCTTCATAAAGTGAAGCTTGAAATAGTTGTCTTTTCAAGACTCAACCTACTTGAAAAAAGTTTCTTCCATTTCATCTGTGTTTTTATGCATGATAAAATTTCTCATTTATTTTAAAAATACATTAATTATTTTAAGTGTGTGTGCATGCACATGAGCATGCAAATGTGTGTGTGTGTGTGTGTGTATGCCTACAGGATCAAGTAAAGGACACAAGATTTTCCGGGGCTGGAGTTGTGAAAGATGTGAGTGCTTTTATATGAATGCTAGGAACAGAGCTCAGGTCCTCTGCTGGAGTATTATGACCTCCTAACTGCTGAGACACCTCTACATTCCCAACCTTCTTCCTTAATTAAACTCTGAATATTAATGAATGTAATGAGAATTCCATCCAAAATGAGTTTGCCTCTGTATCTTAGTTGTTGGTGTCAGTGCTGCAGTAAAGTTAGGTGTGCAGTTTTCTTTGCAACATCCACATTTCAATTAGCTTAGAGGCTATTCTTCGATAATCAGAAGTCACATTGCTGAATGATGTAATTAGTCTAGTTTTAGTTTCTAAAGAATCTTCTATTTTCAAGAGTCACTATCACTTTCACATTCTTATTAATATTGTAAATGATCTCCAGGGTCTCTGGATTCTCAGAATCTCTCCTCTCAATAAAGATGGAAAGAGAAGTACCATCTTGAGTTAATTTCTTTTGGTGTGATAAAATTCTACTACCAAAAGCAACTCAGGGAAGAAAAGTGCTTTTTCACCTTACATTTCTATGTCACAGTCCATTAAACAAGAACACAAGCAGGAACTTGAACAGAAAGTGTGTAGCATTACTGATTTATTGTCTTTCTCACTGGCTTAAACTCTGCTGGATTTCTAAGGCAACACAGACTCATCAGCCTAGGAATGGTTTCACCCACAGTGTGACTGAATTCTCTCTCATATCACGCTTCCATCATGATAATCATAGACAGATATGGCTACAACTGAACCTGGTAGAGGAAAATCTTCAGTTGAGGCTCCCTCTTCCCGAGGGTCTCTAAACAGCTCCAACAACAACAACAACAACAAAATGTAACCAGGAAAAAATATGAATGTATATAGGTGCAGATATAAATATTAATATGATATAAATATAGATAAATATAACCACCCTACTATGTGTAGTGTCATCTTGTTTTATGTAAGATGTAAAACCATAAAACTGATGGAAATACCATAATGAGAAAGCTTCATTATTCAGATCTAAGCACTGAATTCTTCCTCAGATGTTGTTGCAAGCAACAACAAAAAAATTCAGAAAAATTGTTGTACATTCAACTGAAAAGGTTTGCTAACAAAGAAAGCTATCAACAGAGTGGTAACACTGCATGCACCATGGGGTAAAGTCATTTGCCATCCACAACAGATGGCAGTAAATATCTAAACTTGTAAAGATCTTCTAGATCTCAAAGGCAAAATAAGAACATGATTACAGATCTGCTCCAAGAGAGTGCAGAGTGCACTCCTCCATCTTTGCTCCTGCATCAGGGCAATTGGGACCTCCAGACGCAGGGACAGTCAGGCATAATATCGATTGGGTCTCAGGCAGCTTGTGTGCACCCTGCTCCCAAGAACTGGGCAGGTCTGCAGTAACCTATGCGCCAGCTCTGCTGTGGGACTTCTGCCCTGCAGAGGGACCCCCCTCCCCCTCCCCGCTCTGGGAGAGATCACACACCCCCGCACAGGGCTGGAGCCTACAAACCTCCCTTTGGCGACCTCTGCTCCAGGAATCCACTACTCTGAGACTTTGGATGTGCAGGGATTCCCCAATATAACATCACTTGGGGCAAGGCACATCAGGGCTCCAAAGTCACTCAGGAGCAGGGCAGGCCCCAGAAATCGGTGCCAGGGGAATCCCAGTAATCCAGGGTGGGGTCAGAAATAGCTTTGCAGGCTCACAGGAGGTCCAACTAACAGCCAGTGACAGTAGGACCAACTAACACCAGAGGTAACCAGATGGCAAAAGGCAAACATAGGAATATTACTAACAGAAATCAAACTAATATGGCACCATCTGAACCCAACTCTCCAACAGCAGCAAGTCCTGGATATCCCACCACACCCGAAAGACAAGATCTGGATTTAAAATCACTTCTCATGATGCTATTAGAGGATTTCACGAAGGACACAAATAAATCTCATAAAGAATTACAGGAGATCATGAATCAAGGGTTAGAAGCCCTTACAAAGGAAACACAAAAATTGCTTAGAGAAATGCAAGAGAACATGGGTCAACAGATGGAGGCCCAAAAGGAGGCAACACAAAAATCGCTTAAAGAAATGAATCAACGGGTAGATGCACTTTCAAAGGAATCACAAAAATCGCATAAAGAAAGGCAGAAGAATATGGGTCAACAGATGGATGCACATAGGAAGGCAACACAAAAATTGCTTAAAGAAATGAATCAACGAATAGATACCCTTACAAAGAAACACGAGACCTGCTTAGAGAAATGCAGGAGAAAATGGATCAACAGCTGGAAGCCCATGAGGAGGAAATGCAAAAATCGCTTAGAGAAATACAGAAGAACTTGGGTCAACAGGCAGAAATCCTGAAAGAGGAAACGCAAAAATGCCTTAAAGAAATACAGGAAAATGCAAACAAACAAGTGAAGGATCTCAGCAAATAAATCCAGGATCTAAAAAAGGAAGTAGAAAAAAACTAAGAACACAGGAAAAGGGGAAATGATTTTGAATGTAAATAAAAAAAAAGAAAGAAAGAAACAACTAAGAAATCACAAAGGGAGACAATTTTGGAGATAGAAAACCTTGGGAAAAAATCAGGAGTCATAGATGCAAACATCAACAATAGACTACAAGAGATGGAAGAAAGAATCTCAGGTGCTGAAGATACCATAGAAAGCATCGACTCAACAGTCAAAGAAAATGCAAAATGCAAAAAACGTGTAACCCAAAACATCCAGGAAATCCAGGACACAATGAGAAGACCAAACCTAAGGATCATAGGTATAGATGAGAGTGAAGATTTGCAACTTAAAGGGCCAGTAAATATATTCAACAAAATTATGGAGGAAAACTTCCCTAACCTAAAGAGAGAGATGCCAATGAACGTACAAGAAGCCTACTGAACTCCAAACAGACTGGACCAGAACAGAAATAACTCCCATCACATAATAATCAAAGCATCAAATGTTCTAAACAAAGAGAGAATATTAAAAGCAGTAAGAGAAAAAGGCCAAGTAGCATACAAAGGAACACCTATCTGAATCACATCAGACTTCTCACCAGAGACTATGAAATCCCGAAGATCCTGGGCAGATCTCATGCAGACAATAAGAGAACACAAATGACAGCCTAGACTACTATGCCCAGCAAAACTCTCAATCACCATAGATGGAGAGACCAATATATTCCATGATAAAACAAAATGTTCACAATATCTTTCCACAAACCCAGCTCTGCAAAGGATAATAGGTGGAAACCACCATTACAAGGAGAGAAACAACACCCTGGAAAAAACAAGATAGTAACCTTCTTGCATCAAAACCAAAAGTAGATAACCACTCAAACATAATGATAGCATCAAGAATACCAGGTGGCAATAATCACTATTCCTTAATCTCTGTTAATACCAATGGTCTCAATTCTCCAATAAAAAGACATAGACTAAGAGACTGGATACGTAAACAGGACCCAGCATTTTGCTGTGTGCAGGAAATGCACCTCAGTGTCAAAGACAAACACTACTTCAGAGTAAAAAGGCTGGAAAACAATTTTACAAGCATATGGTCCCAGGAAACGAGCTGGAGTAGCCATCCTAATATCAGATAAAATTGACTTTCAACCTAAAGTCATCAAAAAAGACACAGAAGGACACTACATACTGATTAAAGGAAAAATCCACCAAGAAGAACTCTCAATTCTGAATATCTATGCTCCAAATGCAAGGGCACCCTCATTCGTAAAAGAAACTTTACTAAAACTCAAAGCACACATCGAACCTCACACAATAATAGTGGGTGACTTCAACACCCTGCTCTCTGAAATGGATCATTCAGGAAAGCAGAAACTAAACAGGGACACAGTGAATCTAATTGAAGCCTTGGACCAAATGGAACTAACAGATATATATATATATATATATATATATATATATATATATAGAACATTTCATCCTAGAGCTAAAGAATACACCTTCTTCTCAGCACCTCATGGTACCTTCTCCAAAATCGACCATATAATTGGTCACAAATCAGACCTCACCAGATATAAGAAGATCGAAGTAATCCCATATCTCCTATCAGATCACTATGGAATAAGGGTGGTCTTCAATGGCAACAAAAACAACAGAAAAGCCACATACACATGGAGGCTGAACAATGCTCTACTCAATGATAACTTGGTCAAGGAGGAAATAAAGAAAGAAATCAAAGACTTTTTAAAATTTAATGAAAATGAAGGCACAACCTACCCTAATTTATGGAACACAATGAAAGCAGTGCTAAGAGGAAAATTCATAGCCATGAGTGCCGCCAAAAAGAAATGCGAGAGTGCATACACTAGCAGCTTAATGGCACACCTGCAACCCCCTGGAACAAAAAGAAGCAAATACACCCAAGAGGAGTAGAAGGCAGGAAATCATCAAACTCAGGACTGAAAGCAATCAAGTTGAAACAAATAAAACCATACAAAGAATCAACAAAACGAGGAGTTGGTTCTTTGAGAAAATCAACAAGATAGATAAGCTCTTAGCCAGAATAGGCAGAGGGCACAGAGACAGTATCCAAATTAACATAATCAGAAACGAAAATGGAGTGATAACAACAGAAACTGAGGAAATTCAAAAAATCATCAGATCCTACTACAAAAGCCTGTATTCAACACAACTAGAAAATCTCGAGGACATGGACAAGTTCCTTGACAGATACCAAATACCAAAATTAGATCAGGATCAAATAGACCATCTAAACCATCCTATAACCCCTGAAGAAATAGAAGTCATCATTGGAAGACTTCCAACTAAAAAAATAAAAGTCCAGATGGGTTTAGTGCAGAATTCTATCAGACCTTCAAGGAAGACCTAACACCAATACTCTTCAAACTATTCCACAAAATAGAAACAGAAGGAACAGTACCCAACTCGTTCTATGAAGCCACAATTATGCTAATACCAAAATCACAAAAAGATCCGACAAAGAAAGAGAATCTCAGGCCAATCTCTCTTATGAATATCGATGCAAAAATACTCAATAAAATTCTTGCCAACCGAAGCCAAGAACACATCAAAACGATCATTCACCACAATCAAGTAGGCTTCATCCCAGGGATGCAACATAAGGAAGTCCATCAATGTAATCCACTACATAAACAATCTCAAAGAAAAAAACCACATGGTCATTTTATTAGATGCTGAGAAAGCATTTGACAAAATTCAGCATCCTTTCATGCTAAAGGTCTTGGAAAGATCAGGAATTCCAGGCCCATATCTAAGCAAAGTAAAAGCAATTTACAGCAAACTGGTAGCCAACATCAATCTAAATGGAGAGAAACTTGAAGCAATCCCACTAAAATCAGGGACTAGAAAGGCTGCCCTCTCTCTCCATATCTTTTCAATATAGTACTTGAAGTTCTAGCTGGAGCAATTAGACAACAAAAGGAGGTCAAAGGGATACAAATTGGAAAGGAAGAAGTCAAACTTTCACTATTTGCAGACGATATGATAGTATATTAAGCAACCCAAAGAACTCCACCAGAGAATTCCTACAGCTGATAAACAACTTCAGCAAAGTGGCCGGATAGAAAATCAACTCAAGCAAGTCAGTAGCCTTCCTATACTCAAAGAATACGCAGGCTGAGAAAGAAGTAAGAGAAATGATACCCTTCACAATAGCTACAAACAATATAAAGTATATTGGTGTGACTCTAACCAAACAAGTGAAAGATCTGTATGACAAGAACTTCAAGTCTCTGAAGAAAGAAATTGAAGAAGACCTCAGAAGATGGAAAAATCTGCCATGCTCATGGATTGGCAGGATTAATATAGTAAAAATGACCATCTTGCCAAAAGCAATATACAGATTCAATGCAATCCCTATCAAAATCCCAACTCAATTCTTCATAGAGTTAGAAAGAGCAATTCAAAAATTCATCTGGAATAACAGAAAACCCAGGATAGCTAAAACTATTCTCAAAAGTAAAAGATCTTCTGTGGGAATCAATATCCCGGACCTCAAGCTGTACTACAGAGCAATAGTGTTAAAAACTGCATGGTATTGGTACAGTGACAGACATGTAGATCAATGAACAGAATTGAAGACCCAGAAATGAATCCACACTCCTATGGTCACTTGATCTTTGACAAAGGAGCTAAAACCATCCAGGGGGAAAAAAGATAGTCTTTTCAACAAATGGTGCTGGCTCAACTGGAGGTCAACAGGCAGAAGAATGCAAATTGACCCATTCTTATCTCCTTGCACTAAGCTCAATTCCAAGTGGATCAAGGACATCCACATAAAACCAGACACACTGAAATTAATAGAAAGGAAACTAGGGAAGAACCTTGAACATATGAGCACAGGGGAGAATTTCCTGAATAGAATTCCAATACCTTATCCTCTAAGATCAAGAATTGACAAATGGGACCTCATAAAATTACAAAGTTTTTGCAAGGCAAAAGACACTGTCAAAAAGACAAAGCAGCAACTAACTAACTGGGAAATGATCTTTACCAACCCTACATTCGACAGAGGGCTAATATCCAATATATACAAAGAACTCAAGAAGTTAAACTCCAGAGAGGCAAGTAACACTATTAAAAATGGGGTACAGAGCTAAACAAAGAGTTCTCACCTGAAGAATATCTAATGGCTGAGAAGCACCTAAAGAGATGTTCATCATCCTTAGTCATTAGGGAAATGCAAATCAAAACAAGCCTGAGATTCCATCTCACACCAGTCAGAATGGCTAAGATCAAAAACACAAGAGACAGCAGTTGTTGGCGAGGATGTGGAGAAAGAGGAACACTCCTCCACTGCTGGTGGAATTGCAAGCTGGTACAACCACTCTGGAAAGCAGTCTGGCAGTTCCTCAGAAAACTGGGCATGACACTCCTGGAGGATCCGGCTATACCACTCCTGGGCATAAACCCAGAGGCTTCCCCTGCATGCAATAGGGACACATTCTCCACTATGTTCATAGCAGCCTTATTTATAATAGCCAGAAGCTGGAAAGAACCCAGATGTCCCTCAACGGAGGAATGGATTCAGAACATGTGGTATATTTACACAATGGAATACTACTCTGCCATTTAAAACAATGAATTCACGAAATTCCTAGGCAAATGGTCAGAACTTGAAAATATAATCCTCAGTGAAGTATACCAATCCCAAAAGAACACACATGGTATGCAGTCACTGATAAGGGGATATTAACCCAGAATCTCTGAATATCCTAGACACAATTCGCATATCAATAGATTTACAAGAAGATGGAAGGAGAGATCCTTGGTCCTGGAAAGACTGGATGTAGGGGAATGCCAGGACAGAGAAGTGAGAGGGGGTTGAATGGGGAAAAGAGGGAGGGAAAGGGGCTTATGGGACTTTCGGGGAGGGAGGAAACAGGAAAGGGAAAATGATTTTGAATGTAAATAAAAAAACTTAGAAAATAAAATAAAATTAAAAAAAAGAACTTGATTACAAAATAATCAGAGAACTTGAAGACTCACTTCTCCAAAAAGGACACGGAAATGGCCAAGAAGTATATGAGAGGATTCTCATAATCACAAATTGAAAAGGACAACTTTCAAACCCCCGTCATTGAAATCAGCTTCTGTTTATTAATGATAGCTAATAATTTTATATTATCTACACAAAATCCTTTAGTTTCCTCTTTAAATGATAAGCATATATTAATTATGTAAAAGAAAATAATTATAAAATGCATTTATATGTGGAATTAAAAAGATATAGTAGGGTTAAATTATGTCATGTAAAATCATACATAGAAAGCATACTTCTTAAATACAATATTGCTTCTTAAATAGTTTGGCGTAATAAAATGAACATATAAACTTTGTAATAATAAAGTATATCCTGGGTAGAAATTTTGCCATGTTGATGCAATGTACAGACACATGGGAAAAGACCCAATTAAGGCATTCTCTGAGAACAGACTGACTTCCAGCTAAACCTCTAGGAAAATTGTCTTAATTGTTGACTGATATCGGAGAGCCCATGCCACTGGGTGGTATCACCTATGGAGAGGTTAAAATGTTGGAATTTGGCCAAATGAATTGAACAACAGTGCTGATAATTGAAAACAATACTTCATCCTGACCAACTAGCAAATCAATGATTATCTCTCCCCCTCTGATTTTTGTATGAAATGTGAAATATTTTAGATTATTTAGATATGAAGACTTAGAAATATTCAATGTGGAGATATTTAAGTTGCTTCCATATTTATTTCAAACAGAAAAAGCTAAAGATCAAATTCACTCTGAGTTCAAAATGGCCTATAAATTATTCTGTGATATGATCACTTATTAAGTTCAGACTAACTTGAATCAGTTTGTCTCACTGAACATGCTGTTCTGATCAAAGGCACTGGCCCGTATCCAAATGAGCGAAACGATCTTGCTTGGGTTTTAGGTTTGCTGAAGGAACAGAGCTATTTCAGGAATTCAAGATACAGAATCATTTTAACATTGGTAAACTTGAATAACTGCATTTTCTTTTTCATTTATTTTGGAAGCAACTGTATTTTCCCATAGAAACTAAGTCTGAGAAGCAGAATGTGTGAGTTGAGTTACAGTATAGAAGTTAGTTTTAGTTTAAGGGCACATACTCAAGAATCAAGTTTGCAGAAGCAACAAGGCAGAAATATTAGAGAAATGGTTTTTAATTGTGTGTTACGAGAGACTAAACAGCACACTAAGGATGCTGCTCAACACAGCAGACGGCCTGATCTGGAGTGCAGGACCTGGAAGAAAGGAAAGTGTTCACTGAAGTCATATAGGCACCAGGCTCTTGTCTGCATGCACACTCACCTCCCCTGGTCTTCAAGCCTTTTCAATTTATCTATAATAGCAAGTGCCAAATATTGTCAGGGATTTCCTGTTACCTCAAGCTCTTTCTTTTTTAAATCAGTTATATTATTTATTTACATTTCAAATGTTATCTCCTTTCCGGATTTCCCCTCCAGAAACCTCTTATCCCATGCCCCTCCCCCTGTTTCTATGAGAGTGCTCCCCTACCCACCTACCCATTCCCACCTCACCACCCTAGCATTCCTTTACACTGGGGCATCAATCTTTCACAGGACCAAGGGTCTCCCCTCCCAGTGATACCAGATAAGGCAATCCTCTACTACATATGAAGGGAGACATGAGTCCCTCTGGTTGGTGATTTAGTCCCTG
>BTHU01000016.1:21974528-22044528 GCA_036184795.1 Tokudaia tokunoshimensis
TCTGCATTGCCTCCAAATCTAACTATCTGTAGTCATTAACAGAAATTAAAGTTCCAAAGCCCTAGTGCTTTTCATCCTGGTAGTCTTACTCCAATCCATTTTAAATCACATTTATTAGCCATACTATAGTATGTAAGTAACATCCATGCCAAGATTGAAACATTTCTTTAATATATATACATACACATATGTACACACACACATATATATACACACAACATAATATAAAGTCTTATGTATGAGGAAATGATTTGAGGTAAAACCTTTTTCAGAAGGCAGAAAATAAATTCACCTTTATTGTCTGTTCAAAAGTTAAGCTCCTTTAGACAGGAGCCATTCTGGGTTAAAAATTTGGAAATGAGCGGTGGCCCCATCCCCCACCTGGGGGCCTTGCCTAACCTCTGGCTATGGTCTCTACAGGTTCTCTCTCCTCTTTGTTGGGCATTTCAGCTAATCTCATCCCCATCCTGTCCTGGGAGTCTCTTACTTTCCTGGCATCTGGGACTTGCTGGTGGCTACCCCCACTTCCTCATGATTCATTGCTACTCACCTCTGTTCAAATTCCTGGTCCTCTGTATATCATCCCTGTCTCCTTCCATATCTGATCCTGTCCCCCTTTTCCCCCACCCCCTACTCTCTTCAAACAAAATGTGTAATTTCTATGGACAAGAGTTCTGTATTTTTAAAGGGTGGGGCTTCCTTACTAGAGAACTCAAATGACTTTACAGATAGTTACCAGAGATAATAAGTCAAATGAATAAATATGGTACTGGTATACAAATTTAATGTGACATTTTTAAAATGCTGGAGGGCTTATATTGCACAACATAAAGACATAATAAAATGAAATTCTCAAGAATATGTTATCTTTGTACAAACAAATGGGCATGTAAGACAGAGAGAACACCAGGTTTCCAAACTGGGTCATATAGCTAGTGAAATTATCTTTCTGATATTGACAAAACAATAATATTATAAAAGAATAAAATCACATATATAAAATGAAGGTATTTTCTAAGTATCTCACTCAGCATCTCAAAAGAAGAAAACAATATATTCAACAAAGACATGAAATAAAGTTAGCAGACTGGAAGAAAGAAGGAAGCTATCTCCTAAACCTGGTCCTTGTTGTGATTCTGTAAAAAAATACCCAAGATTAGGTAATCATACTGTACTTTATTTCTCTCCATTGGAGCCTCCATACTCTGGCATATTTTGCTTTGCTTGCCCATGGCAAAAGCTAGGATAGTAGTCGTGTCAAATGCTACATGAAGCATCTTTTATAAGAACCTCTAATTCCATTCATTAAGAAGGGTTTATCAGTCCCTACTAACAGCCTATGATGGTTAATAACTCATTGCTAGGTCCAAAAGAACTAGAATCACCTAGGAGACAAACCTGGGAATTCCTGTGTAGAATTACCTATATTAGGTTAATTGAGTTAAGAAGACCCACTTTAGTAATGAATGACAGCCAGGCAGTTGTAGTGCATGCCTTTAATCCCAGCACTAAGGAGGCAGAGGCAGGTGGATTTCTGTGACTTCCAGGTCAGCATGGTGTACAGAGCTAGTTCCAGGGCGGCCAGATCTGTATGAAAAAGTTCTGTCTATAAAAAATGATGATGGTGGTGCTGGTGGTAATGATGATGGTGATGATGGTGATGGTGGTGATTGAGGTGGTGATGGTGATGATGGTTATGGTGATCAATGGCACCACAATGGCCTGATTCTTTTGCAGAATACCAAAAAGAAAGCCCACCAAGTATATTTTCTCATCCCCCTCTGCTTTCTGTGAATGCAGACTGACCACATGCCTTGGGCTCCTGCTTCTATGACTTCCCTATGAACAACATGGGCTGGACCCTAGACACATGGACTAAATAAGCCTTCAATTCCTTATATTTTATTCACTAGTATATTTTTGTCACAGCAAAAAGAATGTGTCCAACAGATATCACCAGTTCTTGATATTAATATACTAGTAACCCCTGAGGCTTGAAGGCCACAAGGTCAAGGCATGCAACCCTCAACAAATGTAGTATATGTTGCATAATTTCATTACATAAAATTCTGAAAAGACAAATCATCTATTGTCCCATTAACATATCATTATTTGGACCAGATGGGAGAGGAGGGATAAATGGTACAGGATAGAACAAGACTTCTCAGGACAAGGCAAATATTTATTGCTCAATGATAAGGTTTTATATGTGTATAGTTATAGCAAAACACAAACCAACCCTTCACTTAATATTTATGATCAGTTTAATATGCATTAATTATGTCTCAATAACGTTATAAAGAATTAGAAAAGGCAGCTGTTTTGCTGGTATTTACATACACTCATACCTTTCTTATATTTTGGCAAAATAATAAAAACAATGTATCAAGTTTTAAATCCTCTGAAAATGGGATGGGTACATTATTTCAAAAGCAGTTATTGAAGATATGATTAAACATTTTGAGATAGGAAGATCATCCAGAATTTCCTTGGTGACAGAGGAAAATGTAACACAGCCAGACCAGGCTGATTCAGTGTAGACAGAAAGGCAGAGAGTTGAGTAATGGAGCTATAACCAAAGCATGCAGTTAGACATGAGAAACTGGAAGAAACAAAGAATACTTCTTCCAATCAAAGCCAGATGGTATGAATATTATGACACCTGAATTAGACAAAGGGACCTGATTTTAGATTTGTATATCCAGAAATATCAGAGGTTTTATATATTTTTTTATTTTTTTTATTTTTTATTTATTTATTTATTTATTTGTAATTTTAAGACATCCACGCCATGTGATAACTTATCACAGCCCCTCAGGGATTCTCATATGCTCCCTAGAAGTTGATGGCTTTCTTGCTGTGTTTGTTTTCTGTATTATAATATGCTGCCAATGTCTTTTTTTCTGAATTAAAACAGAAATTCCTTTGCCAACTTGATTTGCCTTTCCTCTTAGAAATCTAATTTCCATAGTTAAACAAATTCTCTCTGAACACTCCTCATTCCTGGCACACAAAGAGATTTCCCATCTCAGTTAATACTAAATCCATCCATCCAGTTGCTAAAGGTAAATTTTTCTTAGAGTCTTAGATCCTCTACCCCTTAATCATTGACAAGTTTTCACCATGACCGTGAGTTGGGTTCACATCATCATCACCCTTCAAAGAGGTTATTGAACAATAGTATAGGTCCCCTATTTTTCATCTTTGCTTGTCCCTAGTGACCTGAGAAGTACTCTTGTAGAACATAAGATCTAGCTGTTCATCTGCATATCATGCAATGTTTCACCATTTTAGATAGCATCTTCAAAATGGTCTCTATGTAGACTATTTGAGCTGAGTCATCCATATTGCTCCCAGCTTCTCTCAGTACTTACTTCCTCAGAAAATAGCCTGGCCACATTGATGGCCTAAATCATCTTTAATATACAGTTTGAGGACTTAGTTTCAATTCTCCTGTATTCCTTTTCCCCAGAGAGTATCTCAGTCTCTTCAGATTTCATAATCCCAATCAGTCTGTCTAGAATATTTAGTAAAACAAGCTCCATATATTACTAGATCCAATATCTTTTTTTAAGCCTCAATTATCCATTTCCACTGAGCTCATCGTGTTTTTACAGAATACATAATATGACATCATTTTTATCATTTGTTGTCACATTCCTGCAGAAACATAAGTTCCTCAGTGCAGATAATTCCCAAGGATATATTCCCAGTGTTGAGAATAGGGCCTGCCTCAGGCACTCAACAAATATATATTTATAAAATAAAGAATTTTTAATGAATAATTTTATCATCCAGGGTAAACCAAATTCTCTGTTTAAGGAAATGCTGGTGTCTGTGTACCTGCATAAATCAGGCAACATGACAAATAGAGGCTATTACACTATTTTCTGCATCCATTATTTTTTGGAATTTTCAATTGTTTCGATCTATTGATTGAGCTGGTCATTTTTAATACAATTTCATACTTCCCAAGGCACTGACATTCGTAGGGACAGAGCCTGAAAATGTGTATGCATGGAAAAACAATCACTGAAAATTCTTTCTACAATTCCAAGCCCAATTCTCTCTAAACTCTCTTAAAGTATGAAATTGTTAAATGGCAGTCTGAACTCCTAAAATAGCCAATGTAACTTCCAAAATCCTTCATTCACTGAAAGACTAGGGTAAGAAATGAAGAAAGAAAGAAATGGACAATTTACTTATATGGCCATACAGTAAATAGAAAATGAACCAATGAGATCTAAATTCCTTCCATGAGAGCTGTCAAAATTAAAGAAAATTTCAAGGCTCTGACCAGTGAATTCGAGGGGGGTGGAGGAGTCACAAAAATCAACCGATTGTTTTTAAAATTCTTTTCTAAATGAATATTCAATCAATATAACACTAAAACTATTATTTACATATGAATTGAGATATAAAATTCACAAAATTGAAAGCATTGTTTTTTATGAGCATTCCCATGTAATTTTAAATGAAATCCTTAAAATTCTTTTTAAGTAAAGGAACTCGGAAGACATTGCACATAACGGCTCCATAGCACAGATTGCTCTACCGGAGATTCTAGGACATCTGTTCCTTCAAAAGCTTGCAGTATAAACATAAGCCATGTTTGTATTTCTCTCTGTACTGCATATTGCCTATATGGAAAATCCCATAGAGCTGCTGTTCAATAAATATTTATTAAGTAATGAGAAGACAAAGTTAGTTACCATGCTTGAATTTTTTCTTAACCTTGAGGATAGTTCTCATAGATTTTTAAAGAAATGAGGATTTTTTTTCCCTGTAGTTGCCTTTAAATGGTATTACTTACAGGATGTTTATCTCAGCTAAATTCATTCAGAATTCTGAGCTGTCAGAATTAAATAAAATTTTAAGGCTTTGACCAGTGTAATCAGAGAAAAATAACATAAATGAAATGATTGCTTTTAAAATTCTTCTCAATAATCCATATGTACATGAATTAACGACATTAATACTTCATCCATTCCTTTGCCCAAATTAAGTTTCTCTTTTATTAAACCTATAAAAAGTATAAAAGTATCTATCCATTGATACCAATGGTTTCCATAGACTGCTCAGCCTCTACTGAGTAAAATACAGCTTCAATACTCGATGTTTTAATAAATTTTGTAATAGACTTAGTGCTATTCATCAGTTTAAGGTATGTCTCTCTTTCCAATGGGATTATTGTAATATTGCAAATGGAGTTTAGTATACTAGGTTGAAGGGTACCTGCCCAAACACTGTGTAATTCCTGGAATTTTTTAATGTAATTCCACTGGGGGCAAAAAAGATGATTAAAAAGTAAGTGATTACTTAACGTGGAGATTTTTCTGAAGGAGGGTGAACCTTAATCTAGTGGTTCTCAACGTGTAGATTAAGACCCTTCTGGAGTGTCAAACAACCTTTTCATAGCAGTCATCTGAGAACATCAGACAACAGAAACATTTACAACATGATTTTTAACAAAGCAAACTTGCGGTTATGAAGTAGGAATGAAAATAATGTTATTTTTGGTGGTCACTAAAACTTGAGGAACGTTGCTAAAGGGTTCATAGGAAGGTTGAGAAACACTAAGAACCACTGTCTTAATCAAGTATAGATATTATTCTCCCAAGAAAATAAAAGGAGATAAAGATATGTACAAGGAAGGCAGCTATGTGAAAAATAGAAGCATTTGGCATGATTTTAACATAAGCTAAGGAAATGTAGGCTTCTAGGCAGCCATCAGCTACCAGCAAGGAAGAAGGAGAAAGAGCTCTTTGAGTGAGTGCTAACATAGCCCTACAAAGACTGAAGTTTGGGCTTGACACCTCCAGAATCAAGCAACAACAAAAAAAAATTCTGTAGATTTTAGTCACACAGTTGATAATATTTTTCTGTGGGCATAAGATCAGTGGAGCAACTCGGACAGGAGTCTTCCCTTCCAACCGCCATCTACAGCAGGGAAACAAGCAGCTCCAAAGTCTTCTGTGCTTAGCCCATAGGAGAGAGTGATCTCCCAGCAGCGATTTCACTTCTGAGTGCTAGGTGAGATCTGCACCTTCTCTCTGGAGGGGTACAGGTAGGAGCGCACCAGGCATATGATCAGTGGAGCAGCTGGGACAGGAGTCTTCCCTTCTGGCTGCCATTAGCAGCAGAGAACCACACAGGTTCCCTGCACAGACCCTACCAGAAGAGAGTTGGTCTCCCAGAAGTACAGACACAGGTTTACAGGCCCATAGGAGGGGCAAGCTCCAGCCAGAGACAAGAAGACCAACTAATACCAGAGATAACCAGATGACAAAAGGCAAGCACAAGAACCCTACCAACAGAAACCAAGGCTTCTGGGCAATATCGGAGCCCAGTTCACCCACCACAGCAAATCCCGGATACCCCAACACACCAGAAAAGCAAGAGTGGGATTTAAAGTCTCTTCTCACGATGCTGTTAGAGCACATAAAGAAGGACATAAATAACTCCCTTAAAGAAATACAGGAGAACATGGGTCAAACGGTAAAAGCCTTTAAAGAGGAAACACAAAAATCCCTGAAAGAAATACAGGGGAGCATGGGTGAACAGGTAGAGGCCCTTAAAGAGGAAACATAAAAATCCCTTAAAGAATTACAGGAGAACACAAGCAAGCAAGTGAAGGAACTGAACAAAACAATCCAGGATCTAAAAATGGAAGTAGAAACAACAAAGAAATCACAAAGTGAGACATCTCTGGAGATAGAAAATATTGGAAAGAATTCAGGAGTCATAGATGCAAGCATCAACAACATAATACAAGAGATAGAAGAAAGAATCTCAGGGACTGAAGATACCATAGAAAACATTGACGCAACAGTTAAAGAAAAAGAAAAATGCAAAAAGCTCCTGAGCCAAAACATCCAGGAAATCCAGGACACAATGAGAAGAACAAACCTAAGGATTATAGGTATAGCAAAGAGCGAAGATTTTCAACTTAAAGGGCCATTAAATATCTTCAACAAAATTATAGAAGAAAACTTCCCTAACCTAAAGAAAGAGATGCCCATGAACATACAAGACGCCTACAGAGCTCCAAACAGACTGGACCAGAACAGAAAGTCCTCCTGTCACATAATAATCAAAACACCAAGTGCACTAAACAAAGAAAGAATATTTAAAGCAGTAAGGGAAAAAGGTCAAGTAACCTATAAAGGCAGGCCTATCAGAATTACACCAGACTTCTCACCTGAGACGGTGGAAGCCAGAAGATCCTGGGCAGATCTCATACAGACCCTAAGAGAACACAAATGTCAGCCCCAACTACTATACCCAGCAAAACTCTCAATTACATGGAGAAGCCAAGATATTCCCTGATAAAAACAAATTTACATAATATCTTTCCACAAATCCAGCCCTACAAAGGATAATAGATGGAAAATGCCAACATGAGGAGGGAAACTACACCCTAGAAAAAGGAAGAAAGTAATCTTTTTCCAACAAACTCAAAAGAAAGTAATCACACAAACATAAAATGAACATCAAAAATAACAGGAAGCAACAATCACTATTCCTTAATATCTTATAACATCAATGGACTCACTTCTCCAACAAAAAACATAGTCTAACAGAAATATTTTTCATGGAAATCTTCAATTTTATCAGAAAATGTTTATAATTCCACTTTCAATCAATTTAGGAATATTTTTATGCCTACCATTTTATCTGTATAATTTTCCATGATAATCTTCAATTTTAATGTTTTTCTATATTTTTCTTCAATTTTATCAGAAATATTTTTCATGTAAATCTTCAATTTTATCAGAAAATGTTTTTACTTCTACTTTCAATCTATTTAGGAATATTTTATGCCTACCATCTTATCTGTATAATTTTTCATGAAATAGTCAGTTTTAACGTATTTTTCTATATATTTGAGTTTTATCAGAAATATTTTCCTTGTAGATCTTCAATTTTATCAGAAAATGTTTATAATTCCACTTTCAAACAACTTAGGAATATTTTTATGTCTACCATCTTATCTGTAAAATTTTTCCATGAAATACTCAATCTTAATGTGTTTTTTATACATTTCTTTAATTTTATCAGAGATATTTTCCATGTAAATCTTCAATTTTATCAAAAAATGTTTATAATTTCACTTTCAATCAACTTAGAAATATTTTTATACCTATTGTTTTATTTGTATAATTTTCCATGATAATCTTCAATTTTAATGTTTTTTCATACATTTTTTTAAATTTTATCAGAAATATTTTCCATGTAAATCTTCAATTTTATTAGAAAATGTTTGTAATTCTACTTTCAAACAACTTAGGAATATTTTTATTCCTACCAATTTATCTGTATAAATTTCTTCAATTTTTACCAGAGATATTTTCCATGTAAATCTTCAATTTTATCAGAAAATGTTTTTACTTCTACTTTCAATCAATTTAGGAATATTTTTATGCCTACCATCTTATCTGTATAATTTTTCATGAAATAGTTTTAATGTGCTTTTCTATATATTTCTTGAGATTTATCAGAAATATTTTCCTTGTAGATTTTCAATTTTTTCAGAAAATGTTTATAATTCCACTTTTAATCAACTTAGGAATATTTTTATGCCTACCATTTTATCTGTATAATTTTTCCATGAAATACTCAATCTTAACGCATTTTTCTATATATTTCTTCAATTTTATCAGAGATATTTTCCAGGTATATTTACACAATGGAGTACTACTCATCAATTAAAAACAACGAATTCATGAAATTCTTAGGCAAATGGAGAACAGGGGGGAGGGAAGAGGGCTTATGGGACTTTCAGGGAGGAGGGAACCAGGAAAGGGAAAATCATTTGGAATGTAAATAAAGAATATAGAAAATAAAATTAAAAAAAAGAAAAAAAATTAATGTTTTTATTTTTAAGCTTGAACCATGCCAACTTTTCTTTGTACGGTATAACATAAATTTTATGCATTTATAGATATGTTAAAAAGTGATCAAAAAAAGCCATTTGTTTGAGAGGTGCTGGGGTGACCTAGGATAAGTTTTATGTAAGGGACATTGGAGGACATAAAGAGAGAACAGAGAAGGAGAAACTGAGGTAGTTATAATGTAATCAAAGTTGTTACCAAAAATTTAAAGACACCAGAACCTAGAAATAGAGAAATTGTTAAACTTGATATTCTGTACCTTTAGATTATTTTGTTAGACACTTTATATGTTTGCCTTGAGTGCATCTTGCTTTTGCGTTTTCAGCATTAATAAATGTCAGACACAGAAACTGTGTTTATTAACAAATCACTTTTCGGGATGGAGAGATAACTCAGCAGTTAAGAGCACTGACTGCTTTTCCAGAGGTTCTGAGTTCAATTCCCAGCAACCACATGGTGGCTCACAACCATCTATAATGAGATCTGATGCCCTCCTCTGGGGTGTCTGAAGACAGTAGCGATGTACT
Source organism: Tokudaia tokunoshimensis (assembly GCA_036184795.1). Lineage (NCBI taxonomy): Eukaryota > Metazoa > Chordata > Mammalia > Rodentia > Muridae > Tokudaia > Tokudaia tokunoshimensis. The sequence continues at coordinate 21,983,950 of BTHU01000016.1, forward strand.
CAGATAGATAGATAGATAGATAGATAGTAGATAGATAGATAGATAGATAGATAGATAGATAGATAGATAGATAGATAGATAGATAGATAGATAATAAATCTTAAAAAGAAATAAAATAAATCATCCTTCTATCAGAGTTATATCTACATTATACTTATCTATATCAATCTATGAATTTTAGAATTTTACTTGGTTGTTGACAAAAAAATGCGTAACTTTCATATGGTGAAGAGATACCAACCTCTCTCAGAGACCACAAAGGCAGTCAGTCTTCCCTTTCACATGCATGTATTTTGCTGAAAAAAAAGAAAGCACACATGTTATAACTAGTTGTGGTCACGATTTAAGATACCATAAGGACTTTGAATTTGCCACTGAAAGTAAAGAGATAAGGTGTTTGTATATTAGAATGTTATATTTTAAAGGAAATTATAGCATTGCCCCTGAAGGTTGCATATATAGAACTTTGTAAAATGAATGGTAAAACTTGTCACAATTAAATAATTCCTTTTTGCCTGAATCAGCATCTGAATTAAGTCTTCTCAAATAGTTACTGTATTTAAGAGTGTAGACTCAAACTCCATAATTTATTCATTGGCAACAACAAAAAAGTACCATTTAATTATTGTGAAGTGACCTTTTTCAGGTAAAATTTTTACAGTTTTGAGAGAAATATAGTCCTGTAAATTCTATTTCTAAAGAGCATTCTTAAGTAGTGTATGTATACTTACTTCAACATCATAGAATTTAGACTTAATTAGTGCATGGTTAGATTCTCTTAGGTTGTGGGCATCTTTGAAGAAATCCCAAGCATTATCAACTTTTTATACTTCACAAATTAAAGGAGAATTGGCCATTTTTTTTAATTTAATTTAATTTTATTTTTTTAATTTACATTCCAAATCACTTCCCCTTTCCCGTTTCCTCCCTCCCCGAAAGTCCCATAAGCCCCCTTCCCTCCCTCTTTTCTCTGTTCAACCCCCTCTCATTACTCTGTCCTGGCGTTCCCCTACATCCAGTCTTTCCAGGACCAGGGGTCTCTCCTTCCATCTTTTTAGAAATCTATTGATATGCTGATTGTGTCTAGGGTATTCTGAGATTCTGGGTCAATATCCCCTTATCAGTGACTTCATACCATGTGTGATCTTTTGTGATTGGGTTACCTCACTAAGGATGATATTTTCAAGTTCTGACCATTTGCCTAGGAATTTCGTGAATTCATTGTTTTTAATTGCAGAGTAGTATTCCATTGTGTAAATATACCACATCTTCTGAATCCATTCCTCCGTTGAGGGACATCTGGGTTCTTTCCAGCTTCTGGCTATTATAAATAAGGCTGCTATGAATATAGTGGAGCATGTGTCCTTATTGCATGCAGGTAAAGTCTCTGGGTATATGCCCAGGAGTGGTATAGCCGGATCCTCCGGAAGTGTCATGCCCAGTTTTCTGAGGAGCCGCCAGACTGCTTTCCAGAGTGGTTGTACCAGCCTGCAATTCCACCAGCAGTGGAGGAGTGTTCCTCTTTCTCCACATCCTCGCCAACAACTGCTGTCTCCTGTGTTTTTGATCTTAGCCATCCTGACTGGTGTGAGATGGAATCTCAGGCTTGTTTTGATTTGCATTTCCCTAATGACTAAGGATGATGAACATCTCTTTAGGTGCTTCTCAGCCATTAGATATTCTTCAGGTGAGAACTCTTTGTGGAGCTCTGTACCCCATTTTTTAATAGGGTTACTTGCCTCTCTGGAGTTTAACTTCTTGAGTTCTTTGTATATCTTGGATATTAGCCCTCTGTCGGATGTAAGGTTGGTAAAGATCATTTCCCAGTTAGTTGGTTGCCGCTTTGTCTTTTTGACGGTGTCTTTTGCCTTGCAAAAACTTTGTAATTTAATGAGGTCCCATTTGTCTATTCTTGATCTTAGAGTATAAGCTATTGGAGTTCTGTTCAGGAAATTCTCCCCTGTGCCCATATGTTCAAGGTTCTTCCCTAGTTTCCCTTCTATTAGTTTCAGTGTGTCTGGTTTTATGTGGAGATCTTTGATCCACTTAGAATTGAGCTTAGTGCAAGGAGATAAGGATGGGTCAATTTGCATTCTTCTGCATGTTGACCTCCAGCTGAGCCAGCACCATTTGTTGAAAAGGCTATCTTTTTTCCACTGGATGGTTTTAGCTCCTTTGTCAAAGATCAAGTGACCATAGGAGTGTGGATTCATTTCTGGGTCTTCAATTCTGTTCCATTGATCTACATGTCTGTTACTGTACCAATACCATGCAGTTTTTAACACTATTGCTCTGTAGTACAGCTTGAGGTCCAGGATACTGATTCCCCCAGAGGTTCTTTTACTCTTGAGAATAGTTTTAGCTATTCTGGGTTTTCTGTTATTCCAGATGAATTTTTGAATTGCTCTTTCTAACTCTATGAAGAATTGAGTTGGGATTTTGATGGGGATTGCATTGAATCTGTGTATTACTTTTGGTAAGATGCTCATTTTTACTATATTAATCCTGCCAATCCATGAGCATGGCAGATTTTTCCATCTTCTGAGGTCTTCTTCAATTTCTTTCTTCAGAGACTTGAAGTTCTTGTCATACAGATCTTTCACTTGTTTGGTTAGCGTCACGCCAAGATACTTAATATGGTTTGTGGCTATCGTAAAGGGTATTATTTCTCTTACTTCTTTCTCAGCCTGCTTATCCTTTGAGTATAGGAAGGCTTCTGACTTGCTTGAGTTGATTTTATATCCGGCCACTTTGCTGAAGTCGTTTATCAGCTGTAGGAGTTCTCTGGTGGAGTTCTTTGGGTCGCTTATGTATACTACCATATCGTCTGCAAATAGTGATAGTTTGACTTCTTCCTTTCCAATTTGTATCCCTTTGACCTCTTTTTGTTGTCTAATTGCTCTAGCTAGAACTTCAAGTACTATATTGAAAAGATATGGAGAGAGAGGGCAGCCTTGTCTAGTCCCTGATTTTAGTGGGATTGCTTCAAGTTTCTCTCCGTTTAGATTGATGCTGGCTACTGGTTTGCTGTAAATTGCTTTTACTATGTTTAGATATGGGCCTTGAATTCCTGATCTTTCCAAGACCTTTAGCATGAAAGGATGCTGAATTTTGTCAAATGCTTTCTCAGCATCTAATGAGATGACCATGTGGTTTTTTTCTTTGAGATTGTTTATGTAGTGGATTACATTGATGGATTTCCTTATATTGAACCATCCCTGCATCCCTGGGATGAAGCCTACTTGATCGTGGTGAATGATCGTTTTGATGTGTTCTTGGATTCGGTTGGCAAGAATTTTATTGAGTATTTTTGCATCGATATTCATAAGAGAGATTGGCCTGAGATTCTCTTTCTTTGTCGGATCTTTGTGTGCTTTTGGTATTAGTGTAATTGTGGCTTCATAGAACGAGTTGGGTAGTGTTCCTTCTGTTTCTATTTTGTGGAACAGTTTGAAGAGTATTGGTGTTAGGTCTTCTTTGAAGGTCTGATAGAATTCTGCACTAAAACCATCTGGACCTGTGCTTTTTTTGGTTGGAAGACTTCCAATGACAACTTCTATTTCTTCAGGGGTTATAGGACGGTTTAGATGGTCTATTTGATCCTGATTTAATTTTGGTACTTGGTATCTGTCAAGGAAATTGTCCATTTCCTCAAGATTTTCTAGTTGTGTTGAATACAGGTTTTTGTAGTAGGATCTGATGATTTTTTTGAATTTCCTCAGTTTCTGTTGTTATCTCTCCCTTTTCGTTTCTGATTTTATTAATTTGGATACTATCTCTGTGCCCTCTGGCTAGTCTGGCTAAGGGCTTATCTATCTTGTTGATTTTCTCAAAGAACCAACTCCTCGTTTTGTTGATTCTTTGTATGGTTTTATTTGTTTCTACTTGATTGATTTCAGCCCTGAGTTTGATGATTTCCTGCCTTCTACTCCTCTTTGGTGTATTTGCTTCTTTTTGTTCCAGGGCTTTCAGGTGTGCCATTAAGCTGTTAGTGTATGCTGTCTCCCGTTTCTTTTTGGCGGCACTAAGGGCTATGAATTTTCCTCTTAGCACTGCTTTCATTGTGTCCCATAAGTTAGGGTATGTTGTGCCTTCATTTTCGTTAACTTTCAAAAAGTCTTTGATTTCTTTCTTTATTTCCACCTTGACCAAGCTATCATTGAGTAGAGCATTGTTCAGCCTCCATGTGTACATGGGTTTTCTTTTGTTTTTGTTGCCATTGAAGACCACCCTTATTCCATAGTGATCTGATAGGAGGCATGGGATTATTTCTATCTTCTTGTATCTGTTGAGGTCTGATTTGTGACCAATTATATGGTCAATTTTGGAGAAGGTACCATGAGGAGCTGAGAAGAAGGTGTATTCTTTAGCTCTAGGATGAAATGTTCTATATATATCAGTTAGTTCCATTTGGTCCAAGGCTTCAATTAGATTCACTGTGTCCCTGTTTAGTTTCTGCTTTCCTGAACGATCCATTTCAGAGAGCGGGGTGTTGAAGTCACCCACTATTATTGTGTGCGGTGCGATGTGTGCTTTGAGTTTTAGTAAAGTTTCTTTTACGAATGAGGGTGCCCTTGCATTTGGAGCATAGATATTCAGGATTGAGAGTTCTTGATGGTGGATTTTTCCCTTGATCAGTATGTAGTGTCCTTCTGTGTCTTTTTTGATGACTTTAGGTTGAAAATCAATTTTATCCGATATTAGGATGGCTACTCCACCTCGTTTCTTGGGGCCATTTGCTTGTAAAATTGTTTTCCAGCCTTTTACTCTGAGGTAGTGTTTGTCTTTGACACTGAGGTGCGTTTCCTGCATGCAGCAAAATGCTGGGTCCTGTTTACGTATCCAGTCTGCTAGTCTATGTCTTTTAATTGGGGAATTGAGACCATTGATATTAAGAGAGATTAAGGCATAGTGATTATTGCCATCTGCCATTCTTGACGCTATCTTTATGTTTGAGTGGTTATCTACTTTTGGGTTTGATTCAAGAAGGTTATTATCTCATTTTTTCCAGGGTGTTGTTTCTCTCCCTGTATTGGAGGTTTCCACCTATTATCCGTTGCAGGGCTGGATTTGTGGAAAGATATTGTGAAAATTTGGTTTTATCATGGAATATCTTGGTCTCTCCATCTATGGTGATTGAGAGTTTTGCTGGGTATAGTAGTCTAGGCTGGCATTTGTGCTGTCTTAGTGTCTGCATGAGATCTGCCCAGGATCTTCTGGCTTTCATAGTCTCTGGTGAGAAGTCTGATGTGATTCGGATAGGTCTTCCTTTGTATGTTACTTGGCCCTTTTCTCTTACTGCATTTAGTATTCTTTCTTTGTTTAGAACATTCGGTGTTTTGATTATTATGTGACGGGAGGTATTTCTGTTCTGGTCCAGTCTGTTTGGAGTTCTGTAGGCTTCTTGTACGTTCATCGGCATCTCTCTCTTTAAGTTAGGGAAGTTTTCCTCCATAATTTTGTTGAAGATGTTTACTGGCCCTTTAAGTTGCAAATCTTCACTCTCATCTATACCTATAATCCTTAGGTTTGGTCTTCTCATTGTGTCCTGGATTTCCTGGATGTTTTGGGTTACGCGTTTTTTGCATTTTGCATTTTCTTTAACTGTTGAGTCGATGCTTTCTATGGAATCTTCAGCACCTGAGATTCTTTCTTCCATCTCTTGTATTCTATTGTTGATGTTTGCATCTATGACTCCTGATTTCTTCCCAAGGTTTTCTATCTCCAAAGTTGTCTTCCTTTGTGATTTCTTAGTTGTTTCTACTTCCTTTTTTAGTTCCTGGATGGATTTGCTGAGATCCTTCACTTGTTTGTTTGTATTTTCCTGTATTTCTTTAAGGTATTTTTGCATTACCTCTTTCAGGATTTCTTCCTGATGACCCACGTTCTCCTGCATTTCTCTGAGCGATTTTTGTGTTTCCTCCTCATGGGATTCCATCTGTTGATCCATCGTCTCCTGCATTTCTTTAAGCAGTTCTCGTGTTTCCTTTGTAAGGGCATCTAACCGTTGATTCATTTCTTTAAGCAATTTTTGTGTTGCCTCCTTATGGGCATCCGTCTGTTGACCCATATTCTTCTGCATTTCTTTATGCAAATTTCGTGATTCCTTTGTGAGTGCATCTACCCGTTGATTCATCTCGTTAAGCGATTTTTGTGTTGTCTCCTTGTGCGCCTCCATCTTTTGATCCATGTTCTCCCGCATTTCTCTAAGCGATTTTTGTGTTTCCTTTGTAAGGGCTTCTAACCGTTGATTCATGGTCTCCTGTAACTCTTTATGAGATTTATTTGTGTCCTTCTTGTGATCCTCTAATAGCATCATGAGAAGTGATTTTAAATCCAGATCTTGTCTTTCGGGTGTGGTGGGGTATCCAGGACTTGCTGCTGTTGGAGAGTTGGGTTCGGATGGTCCCACATTACTTTGATTACTGTTAGTAACATTCCTACGTTTGCCTTTTGCCATCTGGATACCTCTGGTGTTAGTTGGTCCTGCTGCCACTGGCTGTTGGTTGGACCTCCTGTGAGCCTGCAAAGCTATTTCTGCCCCCCCTGGATTACCAGGATTCCCCTGGCACCGATTTCTGGGGCCTGCCTGCTCCTGAGTGACTTTGGAGCCCTAATGTGCTTTGCCCCAAGTGATCTTATATTGGGGAGGCCTTGCACATCTAAAGGCTCAGCCTAGTGGATTCCTGGAGCAGAGGTCGCCAAAGGGAGGCTGGCAGGCTCCTGCCCTGTGCAGGGGTGTGTGATCTCTCCTGGGGGGGGGGAGGGGGCGTCCCTCTGCCAGGCAGAAGTCCCACAGCAGATCTGGCGCGCTGGTCACTGCAGATCAGCCCAGCACCTGTGAGCAGGTTACACACAAGCTGCCTGAACCCGAAGCGATATTATGCCTGTCTGTCTCTGAGCCTGGCGGTCCCAACTACCTGGTCACTGGAGCAAAGATGGCGGAGGGCACTCTCCGTGGCGCTGCTCACCCTGTGGTCACGATGGCCCGCCGATCTGGCACCCAGACGACCACAGCGCCAACCCGCCCTCGGGCACAGAAGGAAGCCCCAACAGGCCGTGTCCCAAGTGATGTTATATTGGGGGGAGAGCCTGGGTACCGGTCTCTCCAGCGCAGTCTGTTGGAACAGAGGTCGCGTAAGGAAAGCTGGCAGGCTCCCTCCCAGCGCGGGGTCCCTCCACCAGGCAGAAGGTCCCACCGCAGAGCTGGCACGCTGGTTACTGCAGATCAGCCCAGCACCTGGGAGCAGGTTACACACAAGCTGCCTGAAACCGAAGCGATATTATGCCTGTCTGTCTCTGAGCCTGGCGGTCCCAACTACCTGGTCACTGGAGCAAAGATGGCGGAGGGCACTCTCTGTGGCGCAGCTCACCCTGTGGTCACGATGGCCCGCCGATCTGGCACCCAGACGACCACAGCGCCAACCCGCCCTCGGGCACAGACGGAAGCCCCAACAGGCCGTGTCCCAAGTGATGTTATATTGGGGGGAGAGAGCCTGGGTACCGGTCTCTCCAGCGCAGTCCGCGGGAACAGAGGTCGAGGAAGGGAAGCTGGCAGGCTCCCTCCCTGCGCGGGGTCCCTCCACCAGGCAGAAGGTCCCACCGCGGAACTGGCGCGCTGGTTACTGCAGATCAGCCCAGCACCTGGGAGCAGGTTACACACAAGCTGCCTGAAACCGAAGCGATATTATGCCTGTCTGTCTCTGAGCCTGGCGGTCCCAACTACCTGGTCACTGGAGCAAAGATGGCGGAGGGCACTCTCTGTGGCGCAGCTCACCCTGAATTGGCCATTTTTAAGAAGTTGGGTTTCCTCCAAGGGAAAAGTGGTGTCTAGAAAAAGCTCATTTTTATACATTCAGTTGTAGCCATTAATCTCATAGAGCCAACTTGAGCTGTTCTCATTAGATTTCCTTCCTACCCCATGGACATGATGATTCTCAAAGGTTAAACTGAATCACGGGTCCTAGCCCACAGAATTTCATCAGATTCTGCTTCCTCTCTGTCATAATAGTTTCTCTTCCAACTAATTAGGTCTCTGCTGTGCATCCTTTTCTTAATTCATGGATAATATGCAGCCTTGCCTTGGCAACTTACACTTACATCCCATAATCAAAGCATTTCTCTCCCTTTAGGCAAAGAAATTATTTCTGCTCATTGAACTAAGACCTCTGTACTTCTCTGACCACCCTATGAACCACCTCTTCATCTCAGACTAAACATGTCATTACTATATACTTTCTAAGCGTCAGTGCATACCTGTCGCTGTGAACTTGCCTGTCACTGGGCTAATGATCCCCTTCTCCGATGCCTAGTTGTCAGGGTATCTCCACAGCAGACTCACCACGGGATCTATAAGATTCTAAAGGAAAGATCATAGTTCATGCTATGCCTTTATATTCCATTGTTGTTAGAGTTGATCATGCACTAAATCTAATCACTTTATCAGAAACATACTGAAGTGAATAGATATAACAATATTATTTTTATTGTTTACAACAAGATCATAGTCTTGTTTCCAGTAATATCTCCTACAGCACTATAAAAATCTCCATCATCAAGAACTGCTCAGTAATCTCTTCCTTCCTGAGGAGCTGTCAGTGTGAGAGTACTAGAAGCACATGCATCAAAGTCAAAGCATTAATCTTTATAATCACATACAGACAGTAAGTAACAAAAATCAAATAATATTTAAAGCAGATGAATATGTTAGAATTTTTATTTAGTTTCCATAGATGCAGTAGAAGTTGGGGGGATACAGTAGAATTTTAACAAAGAAATTTGGAAGGTCTAGTGTGTGAGCAAAATTGATGACTGCTTTTTCAACAAAGATGATTCAGCTGAGACACTTCGATAGAATGGTTTTGACTAAAGATGCACATTCTGAGAAAGTGACATAGGTTAGAACTTCCTATATGTACTTCTAATGTTTATGCTAGTTTCTTTGCCTCAGTCAAAATGGATCCAGAGGAGGCATGCAGCCAAATGAGTGCTGAATAGAGAACTGTTAAATACGAAGGAAACCATTAGGCAGAGGCTGACAAAATTTATCATTAAATATAGGCAGGTATAAAAGGAGCAGCAAGCTTGGGGGCAAGGAATAAAGGTTAGAGCAGGTTATAAAATGGTTATTACTGGTTATGTCGAGTTTTAAATATTGCAGGCCTTTCAGGTAAGTGCTGGTAGGCAAGTCCAACCTTTTGGCATTACGACGTGAAATTGTCATCAACAAAGTTCACACTTGAGAACTGTATTATCAAGTTGTAAAAAAAAAAATCCACCCTGTAGTTTCATAATGTTTAAAGTTTATGATTTTGTGTTGAGACACATTCATACCTATTCTGCAGCTCTGGGGACCCACAGCCTGCCAGTTGGACACACCTGTAAGAAAAAGTGACATGATGAATGTGGATTTCTGAAGAATAGGGTAGACCAATGTCATAGTGTCATGAATATAGCAGAGAAGATGTCAAAAGGAAGTGAGAGGCAGCATTGTCTCCCTAATTTCAGTTGTTTCATAGCACAAAGCAGAAAGGCCAGCCATTGATTGACAAACAAGAGGACACGGATATCCTTTCAAGTGCTGTACCTACAGTACATTGTGGTGACTATAAGACTAGCTCTGAGTATTAAGAAGAAAGAACAAAATCAAATTGACTTTGTTAATACTTAAAAGAAATTGTAGATCTTGTGTAAATGTTTAGAGAACTTTAAAATATATTTTTAGACTTAAGAAATGCAAGAAAATTAATGCACTCAAATATGTTTGAATTTGATCTAAAATAAATTAATAATATGATATATAATTTAAATAGCATCATATAATAGTGCTTGCTTGGTTCATACCTAAATACATATTCAGGTAAGCTCAAAGAAAAGGCATATAAACATGTATACAAGAATGCATTGTAAGTGGACAAATTGGAAACACCTTTAGGAGCTGTGATACTAACACTGAATTATTTATTTGTGCACTTTAAAAACCAAACACAGAAAAATAGAGAATAGATTAAAGGTTACTATTGGGGGAGGAGATTTTGAAACCTTGGTCAAAAAATGCAGATATTGAGTTAGCAGGTTTTTATCAATTCTGATTGTATATTTTAGGGTTATGATATAGTCTAGTGATTGTAATTGCTTACACTTTATGTTACAAAATTATTATGGAAATAAATTGTATATCTATATTATCATAATAAAAATAGTAACTTTCTTAAAGGATGAGCAGGTCAACTTATCATAATCTATACATTACAGAGAGAGAAATAAGAAAGAGAGAGAATGGGTGCACATTGCAATGTACCTAATAATACATGAGATTAAATTTTAACAAGTAGAATTACAAATAATGTTTTCAAAATTGGATACAGTTGATATTGAAGGTTGTATCTTATTAAACATTAGAATTCTTAATTATAACCGCACATTTAACTTAAAATTGAAAATCGATGCATTTAAATCATGGCAAAGGATCAACATAAAGTGCTAAATTGGAAAACTGTGCATCTTTACTAGAAAGGATTACTTTGAAGGCAGTATGGATGGACAGAGGTTAGTAAGAGGAACACATAAGTATCCTCGAAACAACTGAGGCACTGACTATCAGATATTGGATTGGTATGCTCTTGGTAATAATAGGGAAGAGAAAGCCAACTTTAACCTTTTGGCAGTTAATAGAATTTCATGAATTGGGGTGAATGAGATGGAACTATTATACTTACAGTTTTTGCTCTTAAACAATAAAAGTAATCAGCTAATTGGAATTATTTACTGCTATAACCCACAAATATTCTTCTGTTTATTTCTCTGTGTTTGTTTCTGCCTTGTATTTGTAGACATACTTATATATGTGTGTATGTATTTGGGCTGACACATATGTATGTGTGTACAGACCAATGATTGACTTTAAGTGTCACTTCCTCCATGTATTTTAAAATAAACACTTTCTCTAAACATGGGGATTAGTTATTGGATTGGTTGGCTAAGTAGCAAGTCCCAAGGATAGTTCTGGTCCTATATTTCCAGTGCTTGGATTCAGCATTCAAAGATATTCTTTGCTTTGTACATGGGTGTTAGGTATATGAACTCAGACTCTCAAGCTTGCACACAAGCACTTTACTGGATGAGTCATTTCCCCATTCCCTTATAGTCCCTTCTTAAGTGTTCAGAAGTAATGTCAACATTTTTGCAACATTATTAGTGCTCATATGATTTTAGGATATCATCTTATCTGGTTATTTCTTTTCAACCTACTTTAGAGATTGATACCAATCAATTTTATAATGATTAAACACAAACAAACATTTATAAAAAGTGTCTTCTTAAGATAGGATTTTATAAACTTCCTTATTTTATAACTATAGTAGAAGGAAATACAGATTATTTAAATGAAAAATCATTGCAGTTGAGCCTACATATTTTCTGAATTGGTTCCCTGCCCAGAAACTCCTACCACAGCAAATAAATGGCATTTTCACATTGTACAAGCATTGAATGGAGAGTTTATTATTGTCAGATCTGTAGCTACTTCTCAACATTCAACTGTTTGATGGTCCCATCTATTCCGTGTTTTTTAATATTTCTTAAAGATGTACTCATCTCTTAACACATATGAATGTTGTCTTTGTCCCCCAAGGCAATTTCTTAGACTACTTCTACATATTTTCTACTTTAAAACAAGCCTATGTTTTAAGACACTGCATCCAGTGAATTTTGAAAGTAAGTCATTTGTAGTGTTTTCCCATCTCTAAAATTCTGAACATGGTCATAAGTCTACTAATAAAGCTTCCTTCCTATGGAGCTAATGATTCTCACTATCACACTTCACTCTGTCTTGATCAATACATTTCACCTGTCCTTTTGTTCTTAGCTTCTCCTATGCTTGTGGATTCCACTGTGATACTTAAATAACTACCTCTGCTTTCTAATCCTCAAGTACTCATCACACAGGATTAAGGAAAAGATCAATGAAAGCTTCATCATTCCTCTTGTACTAACAGGTCTTTGCACAAATCCCAATCTCAAACCTTCTAACAGAAACAAATACATTGTTTAAGTACTCCATTTAGTAATGTTTGCCCTTTGCTAAATATCTTTTCTTTAGTACAAGTGATCATTATTCAAGGGTCCTGTTCATCACCAAATCACCAGAGCCTCATAATCAGTCAATATCACCATGGGAAAAATTTTCCCAACAAATGAAAATGAGTTATCAAGAAGTATTGAAAGGTGACAATTATCTCTAAGAAGCACACAAAATTAATGCTGTATTTTCCCAACATTTTATTAACATGCTCATGAAGTATCAAATCAGAAGAATGATCTAATTTTACATGTCTTTGACCCAGAGATTGAATACATATTGTCCTTGTACTAGCTATGAAAATAGATATATTTACAATCATATGAATGTAGGAAAAATGGTGTCAAAATTATGTAAGATATGAAGTTATGACATACTAAAAAGTAATAAAATATGAGGTTGATTCATAAAACATGAAACTATAAATAGAACATGTGATAATCATGGTGTGGTTTATAGCATTCTTCCCTTTGTTTAATTCATATTAGTGGGTTTTTTCTGTTTTAGAATTTCTACTGAGCTCTTGATTTCCTATTATCTGCTGAAGTTTTTCATTGTAGCATATATTTCAATGAGCATATTAAACATTCAGGTCTGCTTTATCAGCTCCATTATCTGAATTCCCAATGGTTCTGATTCAATTATCTACCATTTGTTATGGCTAAAAATCACATTGTTATATTTCTTGATGTGTCTGGTTAATTTTGATTGAGTGGAGAATATTGTATGAAAAATATGGAGAAAAAATTTAAGACTTGCATAATGCTATTTTCCTCTATAGAGAATTCATTTGGCATTTGCCTGACTCCTGGGAGACATATTTCTGGAAGAGCTACAATCCAAGTTTGCTCACTAACATGATTTAAAGCTAAGATACAGTCCCTGTTAAGCCATTGCTACTTCTGTATAACCAATATTCTAAAAGATCTGCCTTTCCATTTCAACATTCAAATAGCATATTTGTAAGGATATGATACTTGGTAATCATTTGACTTCATTATCTTATCTTTAACTGTATGTGTTAAATGTTTCAGATTTTTGGTTTCCTCCAAAGCCGACAATGTCTGCAGGATAAGAACAGCTATGGTGCAGATCTGTGGTCTATCTGCTTAATCTTAATGGAGTACTTCTCCTTCATCATGCTATTATTCTTCTACATGTAGGAGCATTTTAATCCAGCAACATGGCTTATCTAGCAAGGAATCACACCCAAGCACCTTCTACATATGTGTGATCCAGATGGGATACAAACAGGCCTTTAATTTAACCTAATTGCCAACTTTTTTGCGTTATAAGCTATACAGGTTTGAAATCCAAACAGTTTCCCCCTGAATTTGAATCTAAACAGAAACATTGGAAGCTTTGTTCTGCTGGCAGTGAGATATTAATACCTGGTATTATTTCTGTTTTCTATGTTACTTTCTGTGGATCTGAGCAGTGTCTTGTTCTTTTTCACAAGATGTTGGAAACCAAACATGCTATTATCAGACTCTAACTGGAAAGAATGACTTCACCTTTATATCAGGTACTCTACCACACACACACACACACACACACACACACACACACACACACAGTATAACCCTTTATTTTACTTCAGATTCAGAATTTTCTGTTGCTGGAGCTTTCCAGTACTCATTATAAAACATTTAATAAAATTTATCCAGTATTGTCTAATATTTATAACAGACACACATCACACATTCATACTAGTTTTTATGAGACATGGATAGAATTAAAAAATTATTGATAAGTTAATAAATATTGTTTTCATAAGAAAATGAACAATAATAACTAACATAAATAACTATAAAGATTCACAAAATATCATGAGTCATGATAGCACTAGCCCTGATCTAATATGATCTTAACAAGGAATGACTTTAGAAAACATATCTACAACCAATGTTTCCTTAGACTAAAAACTAAATTAACTGGGTCAAACATGCTTCGTGTGGATTTATACTGAACTCACTATTAGTTGAGTCAAACATGCATTATGTTACTGTTACACTGAGCTAGTTGTTAAGACAGGGGACTAGAAACTCTAAGAGCCATTCTAAGTCAGAAATAATGGTGTTCTTTTCTTTTTCTGTGGGCACCCTCTGAGAACTATCCTCTCTTCTATTTTGATAACACACTGAAGCTACCACTACTTATGACTATATAAATGATGTAAGAGATTTAGCAATGAGCATTTATAGTATCCACAACTGAATGAGCCTAACAGGTGTAGGAAATGCACATTTTTTTTGAATCTGCAGTAAAATTTCTGTATCAGTGAAAACTGAGATAGTCAACTATGGCAATTTTATGAATTTGCTTTAATAAAAGTAGAAATAAGAATTGCATAATATTGATCTGCAGTCACAGATCAACTAGTCACCCCCAGCCCCACACCTATGCCTGCCTCCTGCATCCAAGGAGGCCTGCTATAACCTGTGATGCATGTGAGACCACAGGCACAATCCCCCCACCTGTTGGGACCTCACCAAACTCAGCAGCCTGGGCTCTGTCCCACCCTGTTGCATCTTCTTTTTCCTCTGAATCTCCACCTGCAGTATAAAATCTGCTCCCCATTCCCCCAACCCAGAGCTCCACCTACATTCCAGGAGACCTTCTTTAGCCCATTCCCCCACCCCAGAGTTCCACCTGCATCCCAGGAGACCATCTTTAGCCCAGGACATCCAGGACAACCAACACCAAAGAAACCTGGTTTTCACAACCAGGTGGTGAAATGTAAGCACATAAGCAATAATCACAGAAGTCAATGCAATATGACTACTATAACAAGTCTACAATAGCCTAACCTATGTAAAGAGCAAGACTGTAACCTTAAATCCCATCTCATGAAGATGATAGAGGCCTTTAAAGAGGATATAAATAATTCCCTTAAAGAAATACAAGAAAACGCAATCAAACAGGAAGAAGCCCTTAAAGTGAAAAACAAATATCTCTTAAAGAAATACAGGAAAATACAATCAAACTTGTGAAGGAATTGAAAGAACAGTCCAAGACATAAAAATGGAAGTATAAACAATAAATAAATCACAAATAGAGGCAATTCTAGATATAGAAAAGCTAGAAAAGAGATAAGGAACTACAGATTCAACTATCACCAACAGAATACAAGAGATGGAAGAGATAATCTCAGATGTAGAAGATACCATAGAAGATATTGACACACCCCTCAAAGAAAATATAAAAAGTAGCAAGCTCCTAACCCAAAACATCCAGGAAATTTGGGACACAATGAAAAGACCAAACCTAAGAATAATTGGACTAGAAGAGGGTAAAGATTCACATTTCAAAGGGCCAGAAAACATCTTCAACAAAATCAGAGAAAAGAACTTTCCTAACCTAGAAAGACATGACTGTAAACTTACAAGAAACTTACAGAACACCAAATAGATCAGACTAGAAAAGAAAATTCACCTGGCGTATAAAAATCAAAACACTAAATGTACAGAAAAAAGAAAGAGTATTAAAAGCTGCAAGGAAAAAAAGACCAAGTAATGTATAAAGGCAGACCTATCCAAATTACACTGGGCATCTCAATAGAGACTCTACAAGCCATAAGATCCTAGACAAATAAATGTCTTGCAGACCCTAAGACATCATAGAAGCCAAGTCGGGCTACAATATTCAGCAAAACTCTCAATCACCATAGATGGAAAAACCAAAATGTTACATTACAAAACCAAATTTAAACAATGTCTTTCTACTAGTACATCCCTACAGAGGATACTAGAAGGAAAACTCCCAACACAAGGAAGGTAATTACATCCAAGAAATCACAAGAAATTAGTCACCTTACAGCTAACTCAAAAGAACACGAATACACTGTAGCAACAGGAACTAACTTTGGTCATTAATATCTCTCAACACCAATGGACTCAATTCAACAATAAAACCACAGAGGCTAACAGACTAGATACATAAATAGGATCCATCATTCTGCTACATATAAGAAACATGTCTTAGAAACAAAGATAGACACTACCTTGGAGTAAAGGGTAGGAAAAAAAGGTTTTCCAAGCAAACAGACCTAAGAAACAAGCTAAAGTAACCATTCTAGTATTTAATAAGATAGATTTTCAACCAAAAGTAATCCAAAGATATGGAGAAGGATACTTCATACTCGTCAAAGAAAAAAAAATCCACCAAGATGATGGTTCGACTCTGAACATCTATGCCTCAAATGCAAGGGCACACACATTCATTAAGACAAACAAACAACAACAACAAAAACAAAAACTACTAGAGTTTAAATCACACATTGAACTCCCCTAATAATAGTGGGAGACTTCAGCACCCCACTTTCACCAAAGTACAGGTCATAAAAACAGACATGAAATAAAGAAACAATGAAAATGACAGATTCTATGAAACATGGATTTAATAGATATCTACAGAACCTTGTTCCCCAACCATATCCTCCCAAAAGAATATACCTTCTCAGCACATCATGGAACCTTCTCAAAAAATGATCATATAATCAGGCACAAAATAAGCCTCAACAGATACAAAAAGATTGAAATAACCACCTTGCTTTCTATCATAACACCACGGATTGAGGCTAGACTTAACAGAATCAACAGAAAGGTCACTTGCTTGCTGAAACTGAACAAGTCTCTAGTCAGTGATCAATTGGTCATGGAAGAAAAAAAAAGAAATTAAAGATTTTGTAAAGAAAGAAATTAAGCATTTTATAGAATTCAACGAAAATGAAGGAACAACATACCCAAAATTAGGGTACACATTGAAAGCAGTGCTAAGAGGAGAATTAATCACACTAATTGCTTTCATAAAGAAATTGGAGGGGTCTCATACTATCGTCTTAACAGCACAACTGAATTCTCTAGAACAAATAGAAGCAAACACATCCAAGAGGAGTAGAGAGGTGATAGTCAAACTCAGGGCTGAAATCAATCAATTAGAAACAAGAAGAAAAATACAATCAACAAAGCCAAGAGCTGGTTCTTTGAGAAAATCAACAAGACAGACAAACCCTTAGCCAAAACTAGCTAAAAGGCACAGAGACAGTATTTAAATTAACAAAATCAGAAATAGAAAGGAAGAGGTAATAACAAAACCCGAGGAAATTTAAAAAATTATTAGATCTTACTCTCAAAGGCTTGTAGTCCTTGTACAAAACTGGAAAATCTAAATGAAATGGATGATTTTTTAGTCAGATACCACTTACCAAAGTTAAATCAAAATCAGGTAAATTATCTAAACAGTCCCTTAACCCCTCAGGACCGTCATTAAAAGTCTCCCAACCAAGAAAAGAAAAGAGAAAGGAAAAAGGAAAAAGCCCAGCATAGGAGGATTCTACAGAGGTGAGGCAGGAAGCACCCTCTTCAAGGGAAAGGGGAGGGGTTGGGGATGAGGGGTTGCAGAGGAGATAGTAGAAAGGGGGAAAACATTTGAAATGTAAATAAATAAAATAACCAATAAAAAATACATCATTTACCATGATCAAGTATGCTTTATCCCAGGGATGCAGGAATGGATGGTTCAATTTGGAAAAATCTGTCAACATAACACACTATAAAACAAACTGAAAGACAAAAATCACATGATCATTTCATTAGATGCTGAAAAAACCTTGGATGATATTCAATATCCCTTCATGTGAAAAGTCTAGGAGAGAACAGATATTCAAGGCACATACCCAAACACAAAAAAATAACATATGGCAAGCCGAAAGCAAGCTAGAGTGGGGAGGCAGGAGTGGGTGAGTGGGTGGAGGAGCACCCTCACAGAGGCAAAGGGGAGAGGGAGAGGAGACATGATGGGGAGGGTGGTTGTGGAGGAGTAACCAGGAAGGGGGATATCATTTGAAATGTAAACAAATAAAATGATTAATTAAAAAGGAAACATCAAATTAAATGGAGAGAAACTTGAAACAATTTCTTTATATATTCAGATATTAGCCCTCTGTCAAATGTAGGATTAGTGAAGATCTTTTGCCAACCTGTAGGCTGTAGTTTTGCCCTGTTGATAGTGTCTTTTGCCTTAAAGAAGGTTTTCAGTTTGATGAAGTCCCATTTATCAATTGCTGATCTTAGCATCTGAGCCACTGAAGTTCTGCTCCCCAAACTGTCTCCTGTACCAATGTGTTTAAGGCTATTCCCCACTTTCTCTTCTGTTAGATTTAGTGTATCCAGTTTTGTATTGAGGTCCTTGATGTGCTTGGACTTGAGTTTTGTGATAAATATAAATCTATTTGCATTCTTCTACATGCAGACATCCAGTTAGACCACCACCATTTGTTGAGTATTTTTTCCTGTTTCCACTGCATGGTTTTGGCTTCTTTGTCAAAAATCAAGTGTCCATAGGCATGTGGATTTATTTCTGGGTCTTCAATTTGACTCAATTGATCAATCTGTCTGTTTGCATACCAATACCATCCAGTCTTTAAAATATTATTGCTATGTAGTAAAGCTCGAATTCAAGGATGATGATACCTCCAGAAGTTTTTTTATTGCACTGGATTTTTGTAGCTATTCTGTTTTGTTTGTTTGTTTTTTGTTTTTTGTTTAATCATAGGACGTTGTGAATTGCTCTTTCAAAGACGGCAAAACATTTTGTTAGAATTGCATTGAATTAGATTTTGTTTTTTGTTTTTTGTTTTTGTTTTTTTGGTATTTTTGGGGTTTTTTGTTTCTTTTTTTTTCATTTTTTTTCTTTTTTGTAAGATGATATTTCACTATGTTAATCCATGAAGCCTCTGGCACATATGTAACAGTGGGCTACCTTGTCTTGCCTCAGTAGGAGAGGATGGGCCTAATCCTGCAAAGACTTGATGTGCCAGAATTGGGGGATATGGGGGGGTTACCCTCTCAGAGCCAGAGGAGAGGGGAGTGAGGTACTCAGCAACAGGGGAAACAGGAAGGGGCAGTGTTTGTATTGTGAATAAATAAATTTATTTTTAAAAATTACATATTATTACATACTAATTGTTTCTCAGAAAGGAAACCAGAAAGTTGTTGTATTGAACGTTATCAAGTATAGCAAGGTAAAGCAATTTGTATGGATACTGTAAGGTCATAAGAGTATGCTGAGTGTTCAGATATGTCTAAACTGCACACTTTAAAAGTGAAAATTATCCTAATCCCATTCAGCCTAACATTAATGTGCATTAAAGAGAATGTACATATTGTCCTGGGCCAACATCAATCCCCGTGTAGAATTCTTCTACTTCAAGATGAATAAACAAGCTACATCACTGACAATGAGGAAAAAACAATGTGCAATATGAGGAGAATTACCTGAAAGAAAATGATATAATTTCAACAAGTATTCTTATAGGCAATAGAATAAATACTTGAAAAGCTTGTACTTTATACTGCTATGGGACAAACATATGTTACTGTCATTACTGTGAAACATGATTGAAGAAGTTTTAAAGATATATAAACAATGACATTTCAATGAATATAGAAAAGGAATGAAGCCTAACTAAAATGAGATTTAAGGATTAAGTTCTCAGCAAGATTTTATTTAAAAAAGAAATTCAAATGAATTTGTGGTATAATGAGCAGACTTCCTAAGAACTCCAGAAAAATAAAACACAAGTACAAGGGATATAATGAACAATAAAAATTGTTGAAATTATTTTAAAAATTAAAAAAAAAGATACTTTAGAAGACATGAGTCTAGTAAGGACATGTGAGATACATTATGGGCAGGGTGATCTGGAGAAAGGAAGTGTGCATAATAATGACCAAGCTCTTCAGGCTGTGGGACCTGAGACAATAGAGCCTTCAAATGAGACAAACTGAAATTTTGTGCAATAGTCAACTTTATTTAGAGCATCAGATAATTTATTCTCTTAGGGTTAAGAAGAATTACAGTAGTAATGTGTACAATCACAAGGACAAGCTGCACAGGGCAAACATGTTTTCCCAATAGAGGCCTATAAACAAATAACAACAGCTAGTTATAACAAATAATATGGAGTAGACATATTCCTCTCTGCACCTGGGAGAGGCACCAAGGCACAGTCCAAGAACAAGTCCATGTTTTTGAAGAAACTGAGGTCGTACAACCCTTGTCTAGCTTTCCTGGAGTTTTGTCACAAGCACCCAGGATTCTCCTTAAACTACTCCATTCTCCGACTGTGTTCCAAAACTACAGTGTAAGATATTTTCAAAACTAATAAAGGGAAAGAGAAATAAAGAAGACAAACATCTAGGTTGTTTCATGGGTTTTCTGAGCTTTTGGGCTAATATCCACATATCAGTGAGTACATACCATGTGTGTTCTTTTATGACTGGGTCACCTCACTCAGGTTGATATTTTCTAGTTCCATCCATTTGCCTAAGAATTTCATGAAGTCATTTTTTTAATAGCTCAGTAGTACTCCATTGTGTAAATGTATCACATTTTCTGTATCCATTCCTCTGTTGATGGATATATAGGTTATTTCCAGCTTCTGCCTATTATAAATAAGGCTGCTATGAACATAGTGGAGCATGTGTCCTTGTTACATGTTCGAGCATCTTTTGGTTGTAAGCCCAGTAGTAGTTATAGCTGGGTCTTCAGGTAGAACTATTTCCAATATTCTGAGGAATCAAAAGCTTCATTCCCAAAGTGGTTTTGCCAGCTACCACTAACCAAAGAGTGCACATGGAGGGAGGCAGGACTTCAGATATATATGTAGCAGAGGATGGCCTTATCTGACATCAGTGGGAGGCAAAGGAGGCTTGATGCCCCAGGGTAGGGGCACACTAGAGCAGTGAGACAGGAGTGGAGGAATGGGTAGAGGAGCACCCTCATAGAGGCAAAGGGGAAGAAGGAGGGGGGGATGGGGGATTATGGAGGGGTAACTGGGATGGGGGGGATTATGGAGGGGTAACCAGGAATGGGGATATCATTTGAAATGTAAATGAATAAAATTGATAAAAAAGAAGATAAACAAACTACGAGTTTTCTGAGGAACCACCAGACTGATTTCCAGAGTGGTTGTGCCAGCTTGCAATTCCACCAGCAGTGAAGGAGTGTTCCTCTTTCTCCACATCCTTGCCAACACCTGCTGTCTCCTGTGTTTTTGATCTTAGCCATTCTGACTGGTGTGAGGTGAAATCTCAGAGTTGTTTTGATTTGCATTTCCCTGATGACTAAGGATGTTGAATGAAAACTCGGCATAATACTAAATAGTGGTATGCTATACCATTCCTGGGCGTATACCCAGAGGATGTTCCAGCATGTAATAAGGACACATGCTCTACTATGTTCATAGCAGCCCTATTTATAATATTCAGAACCTGGAAAGAACCCAGATGTCCCTCAACAGAGGAATGGATACAGAAAATGTGGTATATTTACACTATGGAATACTACTTAGCTATTAAAAACAATGAATTCATGAAGTTCTTAGGCAAGTGAGTGGAACTGAAGAATGTCATCCTGAGTGAGGTGACCCAATCACAAAAGAACACAGATGGTATGCACTCACCGATAAGCGGATATTAGCCCAGAAGCTCGGAACACCCAAATGATGATGCCCAAGAAGAAGGAAGGAAAGTCCCCTGGTCCTGAAAAGGCTCAATGCAGTAGTGTAGAGGAATACCAGGACAGGGAAGCAGGAACGGGTTGATTGGGGAACAGGGGGAGGGAAGAGTGCTTATGGGACTTTCAGGGAGGGGCGATCCAGGAAAGGGGAAATCATTTGAAATGTAAATAAAGAATATATCTAATAAAAAAAGAAAAAAATAGAAACTAAAAAAATATGAATTATAGCTTTTGTTAAAGAATAATTATATAGAAAATACAATAATCATCAGTATAATATAAATAATTACTGATAATATAATAAATTGGTCTTGTGTAAACCATCTTATAGAGATAGATGTTCTTAGTCCTCTTGAACACAAGTACAGTAAGTAATGCTGGCATTGAAATAATGAAAACAACATTTTAAACAGCTAAATTTTTTCTGTAACTATAGCTAAGCCAGTGTGAAATATCATCTAAATATATGTTTAAATATCATAAATTACTTTGAATAAATGTTATAATTGGCATAATAAATACATAAAAAATGATTAAAAGATAAATTTAAATTAATTTCTTCAGATTTAGGATTTAAAATACATCAACATATGGTATTGTTTGGGTCCAGACTTGTATCTCCTGACACATACAATGGAAAAGGAAGTGTAACATGACTGTTTTTCATATGAAGAGATTCAGGGATTGGTGGATGCTCTGAAAAAAATATGGCTCTCATTCCCTTATAATTATTTAGTGTTAACTTGACTCATAATCTTCTGATGGTGATCAAGACATCTAAAACTACAGCCAAACTTCTAAAAATTCTTAATCATGAATGACTCACACACACACACACACACACACACACACACACACACAAATATCTCAGCAAAGATTACAAAACTTTTTCTGACCTAATCACTAGTTAGGTCTGTGGGATCACAGATGCCCTCCTGTGGCAAGAAAAACAAAGTGTACAATTATGGCATCTGAAGGTGAAATGAGGCACATTCAAAAAAAGAAAGAGAGGAACACAAATCAGTAACCAATGTCCTTTACTGTTGTTTAAAGTGGAGAGAAAACATTGCAAAATAGTTGAAAAAGAAAAAGAAAGTTAGCTGAATACATAACGCACAAACAAAGCAATGTTTCAAGACTATTAAATGTAAGCAAAACGTACCAATAAAATATAACATGTGCAGACCTTTATCACGTAACTAACACATTTGAAATATATAGGTTAAAATGCTGTTAAGGGAAGATGCGTGGCTGCTGTGATGACAATTGTAATAAGTGAAGTGAGAACACTAGAATTTTCTATACCGACTCCTGTAAAAATCTGAAGATCAGGAGACATACCAGATAACAAGGAAAATAATGTGTTTAAATTTTATAGCCTAGCAAAGAAATTTCTCTTTTAACTCTTTATAACATTCAGGGGTGGTCATAAACTGGAACATACAGATTTTTAAAAATGTTTACATTTCCAGGACATAATTTCTACTGACTAGAATAATATATTAACAGTTTTATGTTATTGAGTCAAAACACTTGAAAAATATACATTCTTTAAAAATTGCCAACTTCTAAAGTCTGTTTCTAGGATTTGCTGAGGTAAACACTGGAAATAGGGTGACATTAATAAGTTAATGAGCTCTATGGCTTTTAGATTCAGTGAAAGAATTGTACATATTTAAAACTAATGACCAAGTCAGTAAATAAAAAGAAGTCACTATACTGAACTTAATAAAATTACCTTAATTAACTTAATTGTGTGCTTTTAAGGACCTAATTCAAGTTTCATTCTTTACCATATCCTCAACACACAAAGTATTTTATCATATCTCTTAAAATAAGATTAATTCTGATTAGAAGATACCGACCATACCTACCCAATGATATGGACAATAAAATTTGGCTAAAAGCCTCATCCAATTTGACTCCATGCTAATTAGATTTTATACTAATTATTAAAATGCAGATGATGGAAACATTTTTATCTAATGCTTTTTTCAACTTTAATATATATTCATTTAATCTCTGCTCTTCAATACTAAGGCCTTCCCCACACCCTAAGATTCACCATACTTCCTAAATACAATTAGTTTCCCAAAGAGCTTGGCAAGGCCTGTTACTAGAGGGCTTGCTCTGTGCCAGGAGATCACCATTACAATTAGCCCCTGCCGCACCATGTGCTGAGCTCCATGATGTTACTCTCAGATTGATTTCCTGCCAACTACTCAAGTCTTTCTGCAAAATCAATCTGGTTCCAATATTTGCACTTTAAGTAAAATCCAATCATTGGAATCATATCAATTAATAAATACTAACTAGCAAACCAACCCACTAAAGCGGTCTATTCCTTCAAAAGTGTTGCACAGTAACACTTCCCATAAAACTAGTTGCTCAATTTGTTTTAAGATTTCCTATAAATGGTCCCTAAAAAAGTTTTAAAATTACCTCATTTACTCTCTCCTCGACATTTTGTATAGAATCAGCAAATTTTTAATAATTAATTATCCATTAAAAAGGCTCAATAGAATTGTGGTACTCTAATGAATATATGTATAAAGAATGTTTTAGTTCCCTAGCAATTCTCAAAAAAAAAAAAAAAAGACAAAATCCCAAAAACAAAAACAAAATTAGATGAGATGCTTTGTATACCGTTCAGATATTTTCTTTAAATGTATTCCTTCCCTGCAGCGTATTAGGCTAGCGTGCCTTGTGAACAGGATTTTAAGAGTCTGGAGATG
Organism: Tokudaia tokunoshimensis; assembly: GCA_036184795.1. NCBI lineage: Eukaryota > Metazoa > Chordata > Mammalia > Rodentia > Muridae > Tokudaia > Tokudaia tokunoshimensis. The sequence continues at coordinate 22,008,286 of BTHU01000016.1, forward strand.
TGACTGTGTTTAAGATTCCTTTTTCCAGTCACTAGTTCATTGTCAGCAGCAGCTACAGAGCAGCTTGGTGAGTATTCAAAGACCGCCAGGAAGTTAGTTCTGCATGACTGAGTCAGCACTGCAGACTGAAGAATGCAGAGCTCCTGCTTCCTTAAGCAATCATATACTTTTTGTTGGGATAACAATACAAAATAGTGTAGCTGTGGAAAATAATTCTCAATTCACTGTATTTCATGGAAAAATGTTAAGTCACTTATAAAAGAGTGGTCTATGCCATTTATACTATGTGAATATTAAATAAAACCTATAGGGGCTTTTCTTCACTTTGTGTTGTGTTCCAAAGAGCTTTTTTTTTTTAAAAAAAGGCATTGATGATTTGTTTGCTCTCTGTAAGTCTTCTCAACTGGAGGAGGGAGAAAACAACATGTCAGTATAGTAGCTGCAAAGAGATTGAATATGTAAATTAGCAACATCCAGAATTCAAATAGTATTTAAAACTGAGTCAATGTTTTGGTTTCCATGGTTTTCAGAGGGCGAAAGAAATATGTGGTAAAGATTTTCAGTAGTTCCAAATTCAGTTAACATTGGCCTCAGATGCTTAACTACTGCTCCATTGCTGTGAACAATCCAGTCTCATTCCCTATGCCCTAAATCATTCATTTTAAATGATTTATTTAAAAGATAATAGGAACTGTTCCTATAGTGAACCCTATATATTAGCTATTGTTTTTTATTTAAGTGCTTCAAGATTTGCTCTTGCACATGTTTAAAACTGAGAAGAATAACATTCCTCATGATCATAACTTTATATAATATATTCAGACATAACCCCAAAATAGCCTCAGATATTTCATGTTTCCTAATGATATACTAATGTGTCAACAATTTCAGAATATTTTGTTTAAACAAATATACACATGGGTACATAATCTTACCTGAATTCGTACATATAATAAAAACCTAACAATTTTGAATCATTCTAGATATTTTAAGACCAGATTATTTTTGTCCTTTTCCAGAGATCAAGCACACATGTGCATGTGCATCCTCTCATATGTATATATATGGATACTGTGTGTCTCACACAAGTGTGTAGATGTATATATACATGTTCAGATCTATGGTTCCAACAAAGTCATTGGCTGTCCATTTTGAATGTGGTAATGCTGTATGAAGGCTTAGCCAATAAAGCAGCTCAAATGTTCAGATCATAAGAAACTTACTAAACACAAACTCGGTGGATGAGACAATTGTTAATTCCAGGGATGAAGACAGACATGGTTGTCACAGTTGATATTCTGAAAGTTGTTGCCATAACAATATGGAAGATATCAATTTATCTGTCAGTTAGAATATTTTTGTGTGAAAGAACATGGCAAACAAAGCAATTCATAAAAACTGTTAGCAGCCTGGAGTACACGACCATGACTTTTCAAATTGATCAAATTCATGGTGGAATAATAAGTTTCCTAATGCAGGAAAATGAAATGTATATATTTATAAGATTCAGGGATCTTTCACCACACTATCATATTGAAGGTGTTGAGTCATATTTTCTAAAGCTAAATACATTAATAAGACTGTAAGTTACTTCATAATATTCCTTCTTATAAGAGCTAAATACTAAAACAATTTTCTTTCATTATGAAAATCTTGACACAATCACTGTAAACTCATGTGAACCTTTGTCTTATTGTCCTAGTTTGTCTTTTGTATGTGAAATAATGATTATAGAATAGTTCTATCACTAAACCACCAACCAAAAAGTACACATGGAGGGACCCATAACTGCAGCTACATACATAGCAAAGGATTGCCTTATCTGGCATCAATGGGAGGGAGGAGAGTCCATTGGTCCTCTGAAGGCTTGATGCCCCAGCATAGGGGAATGCTAAGGCGGTGAGGCAGGAGTGGGTGGGTAGGTCAATGAGCACCCTCATAGAAGCAGGGGGTAGGGAGGATGGGATAGGGGCTTTTCAGAGGGGAAGTTGGGAAGGGGGATAACATTTAAAATGTAAATAAATAAAATAACCAATTTTAAAAAAAAAGAAAAAATAATTGTTTTAATTCTCTCCCAAAACTGGTTGAAAAAATGTGAATCACATTGTATATGTGATCCCTTGATGGTTATAAATAATAAAAAAATTTCTATTGTGAATTAACAGACAGACTATTCTGTAATTTTTTACTCAGAAAAAGAAAAGGCTGGGGATACAGCTTAGTGGTGGACTCCTTGCCTAGTATGTGTGAATTTAAACCTTATAACAGGAAAAACAGCAACTAATTTAAAGCTATACTATAATAAGAATCAGTTGGAAAATGTATGCGCCAGGTAACCTGAGTTTAAGGCCCAGAAGCCAAAGTAGAATGATTTCTCTTGTGATTCCTGCAAGTTTTTCCCTGACATCCATACACACATGATGGTCTGCATTTGCCCACAAACAAAATGAGTGGGAAAAAATGTTTTAAAAGGTCACTTAAAAGAAAGTTAAGAATTTTGAAATATAAATAGAGCTGCTATGAAGATAGTTGAGCAAGTGTCCTCTGGGATGGTGGAACATCTTTTGGGTATATTCCCATGAGAGATACAGCTGGATCTTGAAGCAGAATTATCTTCTGAAAAACCACCAAATTGATTTCCAGAGTAGTTATATAAGTTTGAACTCCCACAAGCAGTGGAGAAACTTTCCCCCTTGCTCCACATCCTCGCCAGCATGTGCTGTTCATTGACAGTTTGATCTTAGTCATTCTGGTTGGTGTAAAGTAGAATATCAAAGTCATCCTAATTTGCATTTCCCTGATTGCCAAGGTAGGGGTGGCAGCCCCAGCTTGGTCTTCTTTCTTGTCTGTTCTTGAGGCAGTGGAGGAGGAAGATCATCTACAGAGGGCAAGACTTTGTCTTAGGAGATACTTAGGGTTTACCCTATATAAGTCTAAGTTACTATGCTTCTGTAGCTGACCTGACTTCTGTGTTCCTCTGAGGCCAGAAACTGCAGTCTCTGGCACTTAGCATCTCATCCTAAAACAGTAGGAAATTAAGTAAAGGATTAATTGCTAGAGACTTTTCCCTTTTGTCCAGATGCCTTTTACTTGTAGGGCTGGGAGAGAGATTGGAGTAATAAACTTCTATTCAACCAGGAGAAGAGGATAATGCTTGCAGAAAGAAAAACTTTTACATAGGCAAATATGTGTAAACTCACATAAGTTCATATACAGATTCACACATGCATATTTATGCATTTCCAATCAAACTGGCTGTGTCCGGTTTGCATGTATTCTCACAATTACACACACACACATGCATACTTACATATGCATATGGAGCAAAAGACTAAGCAGTGGTGCAGAAAGAACTCACTCATTCTGTATGAAAAATTGAGCTCTTTATTGCATAGAGAAAGAAAAAGCTTCTACCTTTTTAATGCTAAATTAATTAAACCCAAGTTTGTAAAAAAAAAAAAGCTTTGTTTCTCTTAATAAGACTAAGCATGTCTTGTTATTAAGAGAGAACCTGTTCTGTCCCACGGTAAGGAGAAGCCTGCCTGATTCTGCTCTCTCCAGCTTCTCCTTTTATCCTCTTCCCTCTATATTCTGCACATTGCTCTCTTAGGTTTTTTTGTGTTACATATAGTTTCTAAGTTATTCTACTCTGCATTCTCCTTCTAATCCTGCTCTCTCCTCTTGCTCTGAAGTCTCAACAATTCTCTTACTCTCAATGCCGTTCCTCCCAATATTGTGCCTCTTCTTCTTCTTCTTCTTCTTCTTCTTCTTCTTCTTCTTCTTCTTCTTCTTCTTCTTCTTCTTCTTCTTCTTCTTCTTTTTCTTCTTCTTCTTCTTCTTCTTCTTCTTCTTCTTCTTCTTCTTCTTCTTCTTCTTCTTCTTCTTCTTCTTCTCACCCTTTTCTTTATGTAGGTATTTAGTGCTAGGCACAAGTCTCTTAGACCGACTTCATTATGTCCCGTGATTTTGGGAACACCATATGTAGGGAGAGCAGAAGAAAGAGAAGGGAGATTGGGGGGGGAGGTGTGGCAGTCTCTAGGATATTCCAAAGGCCTGGGATGGGGGAAGGCCCCAGAAGTTCTATGAAAGCAACTCTAGCTGAGACTCTTAGCATTGGGGGATATGGATCCTGAAGTAACAGCATCCCTGTTGAGGAAAAAGGACAGAAGCCAATCAACAAAACCTTCAACTTCAAATGTCTCCTGCCTACAAGATGTACAGGGACAAAGTAAAAGCAAAGACCGAGGGAATGGCCAGCCAATGACTGCCCCATATTGAGAACTATCTCATGATCAAGAACCAATCTCTGATGCTATTAATCATACTCTTATTATACTTATAGACAGGAAGCTAGCATAACTGTCCTCTGGGAGTCTCCACCCTGCAACCAATGGAAAGAGATGGAGAGGCTCACAGCCAAATATTAGGTGGAGCTTAGGGAGTATTATGAAAGAATTGGGAGAAGGATTAAGGGAACAGACAGAAGAGGACAGGGACTTTACAAGAAAATCAACAGTCAACTAACCTGAACCCTTGGTGGCTTCCAGAGACTGTAACACCAACAAATGATCAAACACAGGCTGAACCTAGGTCTCCTGCACATTTGTAGCACACAAGAGCTTAGTATTCATGAAATTCCCCAAGCAACTGGAGCAATGGCTTTTCCTGAGGCTGTTGCAGGCCTGCCTGTGGATCCCATGGACTGCCAGATATATGTCCTCAGTGGAAGAGGATGCTCCTAGTCCTTCAGTGACTTGATTTATGTTGTGGTTGAGTTAGTGGAGGGACTGACGTCCAGAAGTTGGTTTCTAGTTCTCAAAAGAGAAAGGGAAGGTGGAATGAAGGGAGGACTTGCGTGAGGCCATACTAGGAGAGGAAGAGATGATATTGGTTTGTTATGTGAATAAATAAATAATTAATTAAAAAATAAAAAATTGAAATATTACAGAGTAAAAAATGAAATAACTTTATAGCCAAATGAATAGTTTGATCTTAAACTGTTCAAATCTAAATACTGCAGAGTCAAAACAAATCAAAGCACGTTTATTATAGCAATTATTGCTTACACGATGCAAGAAATTTTACTTGCTAATCCCTATGGAAATTGTTTAGTGCATCTAAACACCTTCAGATAAATGATCAAAGTGCTATCCCAACCTCAAATCAGAATTTTCCTTTTATTCTTCTTTCTATTGCACTGAAAGCACGGAATAATCTCTCATGTAATAATTGCCATATATTTTATTACCAAATATTTGACTTGTGAAGAGTTGAGTAACTTCTTCTTTTGTGAGCTGTTAACAAAAGAGAACACAGAAGGCAAACACAATTTTTGTTTCCTACATTTTCAGTAAAAAGTGAAGATTTTCTTTTGACTTCCTTAGCTTAGTAAGTATAATTAAGTGACTTGTTCTCCCCATACTTCCATATTTCTTCTTTTTTTAAGTATTGATATTTTTAATTGTTTTCTAAAGATTACATAGGGAGGTATAATATCTGTGATCAAAATATAATTCAACTATCTCACAAAGTAAATTAGAGGAACCCATGTCCATCTAAAAGCTGCATAATGGCAGAGAACAAACAAATCCTCTGTTTAATATGCCTGAAATATTCAAAAATTCAAAATAAGACAACTAAGCACAAATAAACTTTGTTTCCAAAGTTAATCTGATGTTTCTTCATAACGCAAACCTTCACAGAATTAAAAGTCTCCTTGCCCTTGAACAGTTAGAATAAGAAGTACTAAGAGATCACCAGGCAAGAAAAAAGTAGCTCAATGATGAAGCATCATAGTGTCAGAGAACAAATCCATTTGTGGTTGGTGGTGGTGATTGGAAGCAGTGTCCGGTGCAATCAGACTATTGCTTACACAATACAAGAATGTTCACCTGCTAATCCCTATGGAAATTGTTTAGTGTATCTAAACACCTTCAGAAAAATGAACAGTATCCAGCGAGATCAGAGAATGAGTGAGAGAAAACATGATTTAGGACTTTGGAAGTGCATACATCAATAGCAGAAGCATCTATGCCATTTCATTATCAACCTTCGCCAAAAGTCAGAAAAAAAAATTATAAGAAGGTAGGAAGAAATCAAAAACACTGGCGGGGTTAGGAGGAACCTTTGTATAAAGTTTATACTTACTGTTAATTACAGCACACACAGAAAGACTGCTTTCCAGAGTGGTTGACAATTTTCTAGACAGATACCAAATAACAAAATTAAATCAGGATCAAATAGACCACCTAAACTGAAGAAATAGAAGTCGTCATTGGAAGTCTTCCAACTAAAAAAAGCACAGGTCTAGACGGTTTTAGTGCAGAATTCTATCAGACCTTCAAAAAAGACCTAACACCAATACTCTTCAAACTATTCCACAAAATAGAAACAGAAGGAACACTACCCACCTCATTCTATGAAGCCACAATTATGCTAATACAAAAATCACACAAAGATCCGACAAAGAAAGAGAATCTCAGGCCAATCTCTCTTATGAATATTGATGCAAAAATACTCAATAAAATTCTTGCCAACCGAATCCAAGAACACATCAAAATGATCATTCACCACGATCAAGTAGGCTTCATCCCAGGGATGCAGGGATGGTTCAATATAAGGAAGTCCATCAATGTAATCCACTACATAAACAATCTCAAAGGAAAAAAAAAACATGGTCATTTCATTAGATGCTGAGAAAGCATTTGACAAAATTCATCATCCCTTCATGCTAAAGGTCTTGGAAACATCAGGAATTCGAGGCCCATATCTAAACATAGTAAAAGCAATTTACAGCAAGCAGGTAGACAACATCAATCTAAATGGAGAGAATCTTGAAGCAATCTCACTAAAATCAGGGACTAGACAAGGCTGCCCTCTCTCTCCATATCTTTTCAACGTAAATTGTTTTATGCTGATAAATTTGAAAAGTGGCCCAGCACATGGGAAAAAATATCCTCTAGGGAATCAGATTCAGTTGACATCTTGACAATATATTTCCAACATCAAAGATCTAGATACTGTTAGTAATGCTCCCTCTGGGGAGTTCCTGTATGACCCCTGATTCTCTTGGTTACTTTTGTTCCTCTTCTTCTTAATAGACTTCTATGGTTTTTATCATCCAATAGATTTACTTATAGATGACCAACAACTTCCACTAGTAAAAATAAAGTAGGAAAATCATGTGGCCATCCATATTTAAGAGAAATATCTATTATATCCCAGACCAAAACAGTAAGTAGTTTCATAGATGCTCTCCAATGATGCCTAAGGATAAAACAGCTTAAGGACAGGCCAATTCTTTTTTTTTAATTGAGTATATTCTTTATTTACATTTCAAATGTTATACCTCTTCCCGGTTTCCCCCTCCCCGAAAACCCCCAACCCATTTTCCCACCACCTGCCTCTAAGAATATGCTCCTCCATCCAACCCACTCCCAAGATCCCCACTTGATTTCCCCACACTGGGGCCTCTGTTGAGCATTCACAGAACCAAGGACCTGTCCTCCCACTGATGCCCGACAAGGTATTCCTCTGCCAATCTTTTGGCTGGAACCACATGTACCCATTGGTTGATGGCTTAGTCCCTAGGAGCCCTGGGTTGTCTGGTTGACCAACATTGTATTTCTTCCCATGGGGCTGCAAACTCCCCACCCCAGCTCCTCCAGTCTGCCCTCCAACTCCTCTATTGTGAACACCATGCTCAGTCCAACGGTTGGTTGCTAGCATTCTCCTCTGTATCTATAAGGTTCTGGCAGGGTCCCTCCAAAAGACAACCATAACAGGCTCCTTTCGGTATGCACTTCTTGTCATCCATAGTAGTTTCAGGGTTTGGTGACTCTGTAGGATGAATCTCCAGTTAGGATAGTCTCTGGGTGGCTTTTCCTTCAGTCTCTGCTCCACGTTTTGTCTCCTTTCTCAGAGGAACCAAGTCACCCCCACTTTGGTCTACTTTCTTCTTGAGCTTTCTGTGGTCTGTGAATTGTAACATGTTTATTTTGAGCTTTTGGGTTAATATCCACTTATCAGTGAGTGCATACTATGTGTGTTCTTTTGTGATTGAGTTACTTCACTCGGGATGACACTTTCTAGTTCCATCCATTTGCCTAAGAATTTCATGAATTTATTGTTTTTAATAGATGAATTGTACTCCATTGAGTATATATACCACAATTTCTGTATCCATTCCTCTGTTGAAAGACATCTGGGTTCTGTCCACCTTCTGGCTATTATAAATAAGGCTGCTATGAACAAAGTGGAGCATATGTCCTTATTGCATGTTGGAGCATCTTCTGGGTATATGCCTAGGTGGTATAGCTGTATCCTCAGGTAGTACTATGTCCAATTTTCTGAGGAACCGCTATACTGATTTCCAGATTGGTTTTAATAGCTTGCAATCCGACCAGTAATGGAGAAGTGTTCCTCTTTCCCCAAAACCTCTCCAGCATCTGCTGTCCTGAGTTTTTCATCTTAGCCATTCTGACTGGTGTGAGGTGCTCGAAGTCCTAGCCAGAGCAATTAGACAGCAAAGGGATGTCAAAGGTATACATATTGGAAGGGAAGAAGTCAAAGTATTAAGTGACCCCAAAAATTCCACCAGGAAACTCCTAAAGCTGATAAACAACTTCAGCAAAGTGGTTGGATATAAAATTAAGTCAAACAAATCAGTAGCCTTTCTCTACTCAAATGATAAACAAACTGAGAAAGAAATTAGGGAAATAAAACTCTTTACAATAGTCACAAATAATATTACATACCTTGGTGTGACTCAAACCAAGCAAGTGAAAGATCTGTATGATAGGAGCTTCAAGCCTCTGAAGAAGGAAATCCTAGAAGATCTCAGAAGATGGAAGGATCTCCCATGCTCATGGATTCAAAGGATTAATATAGTAAAAATGGGCATCTTTCCAAAAGCAATCTACAGATTGGTTCCCCATCAAAGAAATCTCCATCAAAATTCCAAATCAATTCTTCATAGAGCTAGAAGGAGCAATCTGCAAATTCATTTGGAATAACAAAAAACCCAGGATAGCGAAAACTATTCTCTAAAACAAAAGATCTACTGGGAGAATCACCATCCCTGACCTCAAGATCTACTACAGAGCAATAGTGATAAAAACTGTATGGTATTGGTAAGGAGATAGGCAGGAAGATCAATGGAATAGAATTGAAGACCCAGATATGAACCCACACACCTACGGTCACTTGATATTTCACAAAGGAGCTAAAAACATCCAGAGCAAAAAAGATAGCATTTTTAAGAAATGGTGCTGGATCAACTGGAGGTCAGCATGCAGAAAAATGCAAATCGACTCATTCTTATCTCCTTGTACAGAGCTCAAGTCCAAGGGGATCAAGTACCTCCACATAAAACCAGATATGATGAAGCTTATAGAGGAGAAAGTGGGGAAGAATCTGGAGCACATGGGCACGGGGAAAATTCCTGAATAGAACACCAATGGCTTATGCTCTAAGTATAAGAATCGACAAATGGGACCTCATAAAACTGCAAAGCTTCTGTAAGGCAAAGGACACTGTCAATAGGACAAAAAGGCAACCAACAGATTGGGAAAAGATCTTTATCAATTCTACATCCAATAGAGGGCTAATATCCAATATATACAAAGAACTCAAGAAGTTAGACTCCAGAGTGTCAAATAACCCTATTAAAAATGGGGTACAGAGCTAAACAGGGAATTTTCAACTGAGAAAACTCGAATAGTTTTGAAGCACTTAAAGAAATGTTCAGCATCCTTAGTTATTAGGGAAATGCAAATCAAGACAGGTCAATTCTTAAGCAGACCAATTCTTCCTTATTCAGTTCTATATCCTTACTCAATTCCAGGGAGACTGGTTGTCTGCCTTCAACCTCCTTAAGAAATAAGGGAGAAAAAGCCCTCAGGGGGAGTCAAGATGTGCTAGAATAGTTTAGTCCCCTGGATCTCTGCTTAGATTGGTCTATGCACAAACTCACCTTCTAATAATGTACTTGGCAGCCTGAGATTCTATGTGCATCCTAACAGTGCACCTAGCAAATGGTTAGTTGACCTATTGTCTCAGTCAGGGTTTCTATTCCTGCACAAACATAATGACCAAGAAGCAAGTTGGGGAGGAAAGGGTTTATTATGCTTACACTTCCACACAGCTGTTCATCACCAAAGGAAGTCAGAACTGGAACTCAAGTAGGTCAGGAAGCAGGAGCTGATGCAGAGGCCATGGAGGGATATCTCTTACTGGCTTGCTTCCCCTGGCTTGCTCAGCTTGCTCTCTATAGAACCCAAGAATACCAGCCCAGAGGTGGTACTACCCACAAGGGTCCTCCCCCCTTGATCACTAATTGAGAAAATGCACCACAGCTGGATCTCATGGAGTTACTTCCCCAACTGAAGCTCCTTTTTCTGTGATAACTCCAGCCTGTGTCAAGTTGACACACAAAATCATCCAATACACCTACCTATACATGCATGAAGCTACATATGTATAGCCTTCTCTGAACAATGGACTGAGTTTCTCATCCCTTTAATTCCCATTGAACTTATAGTGTATTCAGTTGTACTCCAATTATAACCAAATAGAAAAATAGGAAAACCAATATAGTTTATACTGAACCTGGTTTTGTACACAAGAAGGCACAATTCTTCCCAATGGTGAATTTTTACAGGCAATTCCATATTTAATATCTTAGAATACATATCATGAAGCTTTCATAAGATCAGTATCAGACTAATTGTAAGAAAGGAAATGCATGATAAATAAATGTTTACATAACTAAATCTGTCAATCAAAATAGAGAACCACCCACACTTGTCCTCTATTCACAAAAATATATCCTTTCTTTAGACTCCATTAAAAGAAATCTCTAGGGCCATTGTGTTCATGTGGCCTATTGTCAATTTTGACAGTGCATTCATTTCTCACTGACATTAATATTTTGCTTTGAATGAATCTTCCCTGCTACACTTAAGCTTGTGTGCCTTCGTTTCATTCTTGAATAAAGTCTAAGAACACAGAAACACACAACCAAGACAGAAAAAGACTGACAGAGAAAAAGTGGAGAAAGAAATGCATATAAAAAAGAAAATGACAGTAATAAAATGTATCTAGTATTAGAAGGGATAGTTTGATTGATGAATGACTTTATAGAAGAATAGATAAGAAAATATCATGAAAAAAAACCCAGGATAGTCCCAATTCTCAGGAGACAGAGATGCCAAGATTTGCATATCTGATGAACCTATTTATGTTCTCTGGGAGAAGGAAATTAAAAAGGAAAATATAAAAGATATAGGAAAAGAATAGAGCAGACTGGAGTTGGCCTGCAAGTTAACACTGGGTATAAGATACATGAAGAATAACTGTAAAGGTAAAAGAGCTGGATAGTGTAGTACATGGATGCAATCTGACATGTTTCATGCTTTGCTTGAGTCTGCCTCAAATCTTAGTCTCTGGGCATGATTCTCCAAGCTCCCAGAAACAAATCTCTCACCTGAAAAATCTTTTTCTGCACCCTTGGCCATGCTTTGGGTGTTAGGTGCACACAGGGTTAGTAGGTGGAATTGCAGATACTAGTTGTATTTCTGGGTATATATATATATATATATATATATATATATATATATATATATATAGAGAGAGAGAGAGAGAGAGAGAGAGAGAGAGAGAGAGAGAGAAAAGGAGAGAGAGATCCATTGGGTTTTCTACAGATATGGGTATTTTTTTTGTACACCATCTAAAATTAATGTTGGAACATAGTACTCAATGTGTCAATATAGAGAACAGTATAGTTTGAAATTCATAAGAGCCTTTTGAAATGATTGTAAATGATTAAGCTGGCTTTTTCTACTCTTCTATGTCATATATGATTTGGAGACAGGAGCATTCATTCTATATTGAGTATCAGTCATGAAGTAAATGTCGAGAGGAAAAGAATTGGTTCTCACTAAAACTTATCACAATCTTAGTCTTTGACTTTCAACCTTCAAACTCAAACAAAGTTGATATATGTTCCTTTTAGTTTCTGTAATCTGGAATAGCTTGTTGTAATGTATGAAACAGGTGTGTCTCTGTCACTGTTCTATTGCTGTGAAGAGACACCATATTCAAGGCAATCTTATAAAAGAAAGCATTTAATTGGGGCCTTGCTTTCCCTTCAGTTCATTATCATCATGGTAGGGAACATGACTCTGGAACAATAGCTGAGATCTACTTCTTGATCTGTAGGAAAAGGAAGAAAGACTGGATCTGGCATGGACTTTTGAAACCTCAAAGTTCACCCCTAGAAACACACTTTCTCAAACAAGACCATGCCTACTCCAAAATCTCACACCTCCTAATCCTTCTCAAATAGTTCCAGTCCCTGATGATTAAGTATTCAAATATATGAGCATATGGAGACCATTATTCCTCAATACATCACAAAGTGTTATAATACCTGTATACAGTTTTATTTATACATTTTCCATCTACATAATTTCATATACATTTCCATAACTATTTTTTTGCATTACACATGCCTTCCTGTTGACATTGAAAGGGAGTGATAAATATGATGGATCACTTTTATTATTAAATAATATAGGAACATTACAGTTATAGGGTTTTATATAGCATAATTATTTTCACAGAATAAATATTATTTCACTTTTTATAATTAATTAATAAATATTTTTTACACTCCATGTTTTATTTCCCCCAACCCTGTCTGCCCTGCAACTATTCCACAACCCATACCTCCTCATCAACCCTGTCTTCACGTGGATGTCTCCATACCCCACCCCACCTGACCTATAAACTCCCTGGGGCCTTCAGTCTCTTGCATCATCTCTGAATGAACATTGAACCAGCAGTCCACTACTGTATGTGTGTTGGGGGCCTATTTGGTGGTCCAGTGTTTGAGAGATCTCAGGAGTCCAGGTTAATTGAGACTGATAGTCCTACAGGATTGCCCTTCTCCTCAAGTTCTTTCTGCCTTAAGAAAATTTATAATGATAGACTATGATGTTAAGAGAACATTGTCACTGAACCAGACTAAAATAAATGAGTCCTGAATACTAATAATCTACTGATGCTGGAAACATGGGCCTGGGTATCTATATTTACTGGACACTGATGTAGACAAAGGGAGAGAAAAAGCTGAAATGATAAGTTAGCTATAGGAAGCAGAGTATATATGATGATGAATAAGAATTCAAGGGAATCTGGATGTAAACACTTGCTTTAAAACTAAAGAGATTACTTGTACAGATTAGTAACTCATTATTTTTATATAATTAATGTAAAAAATAACTGATTTTCTTTTCAGCAGATACTACAGGTGCTGGAAAAATTGTTCAGTGCTTAAGAGCATTTGCCATTATTCCAGACAATTCAGTTTCAATTTCCCATGATCTCTTTGGTGTATCACAAACAAGATTTAACCAACCTCAGTTCAAGGCACTCCAAGGTCCCTTCTGCATGAAGCATGTACATGGTTCACACATATACATGCAGGTAAGATATCCCTACACAAAAGAAACATAACTGAATATCTACCCTTACTCTCCTTTAGTGTACATAGTTGTCAAGTAGACCCATAATTTCTCCTAATTTTTACTTTAGCCTTGATTAATTATGTATCTGTTTTTTATTTCTTGCACGTTTGGACTCAATCAATAAATGTAATACTCAAACCATCATGAAAGTCATTCTTTTAAGGAGTTTTGAATCAAATACTGAGTATCAGACCATCTTAGGCCAAGTTCTCTGTAAGTCCCTGGGTGTAGGCAATTATTCTATAATTTGTTCAAAGCCTATTCTCAGCAGGAACCTCTTAAGGGAATGAAGGGAATCACAGGGGAAGATAGCAGAACAAGGACATTGTTTCTAGTGAAATGTTCTCATCGTGATCCCACAATGCACCCTAGACCTCAAGTGTTTTACAGAGTCTCTCAGCAACAGTTGGCCCTCTGCCTGGTGGAGAGCGAGGCCGTTCCAGGAGCCCAAGATAGTTCTTAAGAGAATGTTTAAGTAAATGTAGGCTTTAGAAGCATCCACAGTTGGTTTCCAAGGGATCATCATGAATCTGTGTAAGACACCAACTGTTGTCAGCTAGAGACCTCTGTTGCTAGAATTCTTCCTCTGAATATAAAAATGAAAGCATTTTGAATGGATTAGAAACAAGGAGGGTCCTCATGTTTTTTCTTCTTCCGAAAGCTTATTTGCTATAAATTTAACTTAGGAACTTCTGTTAATCTTTGAATTAATGAAGAGATGGGATATGAGTTTTCTCTCATATGTATTGTGCATTTCATACCTCTACAACCAGCTCTAGATACTGTTTCTCTAAGAATATGACTCTTACACTTGGTTCTCCAAATGTTCCCAAGACATACCTGGAAGAAGTATTTATTGCAACTTTATAAATGAGCGAGTCATGATCTAGGAAAGATGGGCCAATGCCAATCACATTTTCCCTTCAATGTTTTCAAAGCTAGGACTCAAATTCAGTGCCTGATTCAGTGTCTTTCCACTATGCTACAATTTCCTGCTAAAAAAAAGCAGAAATTTTGAAACTTTGCTGAAAATATTCTATTGCGTAAACATATCAAAAGTGCATCATTCAAAGTATTTTCGGATATGCCATGTAGTGGCATAAAGGAAAGTACTTAGAACCAGGAACATTAAGATGTACACATCACTTACAGTGTGACTATAGACAGGTCATTCTGAGTCTCCAATTTCTCTTTTGAAAACTGGCAGGTAATAAGAACACATTAGTTGTGAGAGTATTTGGTTATATTTGCAAGAGTTTAAATGTGTACATGTTATAAATATTGTGTAGTACTTTCATTATTATCATCTTCACTTAGCAAGACAGAATGATACATGGTTGTTTCCAGATGACCACTATACCTAAGTTTTAAATTTATCACTCAGAAAGTTTTAATATTGGAGTTCTGTTCAGGAAATTCTCCCCTGTGCCCATATGTTCAAGGTTCTTCCCTAGTTTCCTTTCTATTAGTTTCAGTGTGTCTGGTTTTATGTGGAGGTCCTTGATTCACTTGGAATTGAGCTTAGTGCAAGGAGATAAGAATGGATCAATTTGCATTCTTCTGCATGTTGACCTCCAGTTGAACCAGCACAGGGGAGAATTTCCTGAACAGAACTCCAATAGCTTATGCTCTAAGAACAAGAACTGACAAATGGAACCTCATAAAATTACAAAGTTTCTGTAAGGCAAAGAACACTGTCAAAAGGACAAAGGGGCAACCAACAAACTTGGAAATGATCTTTACCAACCCTACATCCAACAGAGGACTAATATCCAATATATACAAAGAACTCAAGAAGTTAGACTCCAGAGAGTCTAGTAACCCTATTAAAAAATGGGGTACAGAGCTAAACAAAGAGTTCTCACCTGAAGAATATCTAATGACTGAGAAACACCTAAAGAGATGTTCAACATCCTTAGTCATTAGGGAAATGCAAATCAAAACAACCCTGAGATTCCATCTCACTCCTGTCAGAATGGCTAAGATCAAAAACACAGGAGACAGCAGTTGTTGGTGAGGATGTGGAGAAAGAGGAACACTCCTCCACTGCTGGTGGGATTGTAAGCTGGTACAACCACTCTGGAAAGCAGTCTGGCAGTTCCTCAGAAAACTGGGCATGACACTCCCAGAGGATCCTGCTATACCACTCCTGGGCATATACCCAGAGGCTTCCCCTGCATGCAATAAGGACACATGCTCCTCTATGTTCATAGCAGCCTTATTTACAATAGCCAGAAGCTGGAAAGAACCCAGATGTCCCTCAATGGAGGAATGGATTCAGAAGATGTGGTATATCTACACAATGGAATACTACTCTGCAATTAAAAACAATGAATTCAGGAAATTCCTAGGCAAATGGTCAGAACTGGAAAATATCATCCTTAGTGAGGTAACCCAATCACAAAAGAACACACATGGTATGCAGTCACTGATAAGGTGATATTAACCCAGAATCTCGGAATACCCTAGACACAATTAGCATATCAGTAGTTTTCCAGGAAGATGGAAGGAGAGACCTCTGGTCCTGGAAAGACTGGATGTAGGGGAATACCAGGACAGAGAAGTGAGAGAGGGTTGAATGGGGAACAGAGGGAGGGAAGCGGAAGTGGGCTTATGGGACTTTGGGCGAGGGAGGAAACGGGAAAGGGGAAATCATTTGGAATGTAAATAAAACACTTAGAAAATTAAAAATATAAAATAAAAAAGAGAAAGTTTTAATGTTTTCAAATGGTAGGTTTCTAGACATGAATTTATGATCAGAAAATATCTTGTTCATTCAAATGCCTGAAAAAGTTGACTCTCCTTTCTTTGCCTGAAGTTTAATGTCACTTTAATGTCAGATGTCCTGCAGAGCCCTAAATGTATGCACATTTGCTTGATTAATTTGCCTCCCTTTTTATGGAAGTGCATCCCTGAGTACCTGAGCACCAGATTTTGTTAGTACCGTGAAACTGTTTTGCAAAAGAAAAGTCTTTAAACTCTACTGTGTACATTTCCCTGTGACCTCAATTAAACCTTTGAATATAATTCATAAAAGCAGTTTAATCTGTAAAATATAAAACTCTAATGTTATTCTTTCAAAGGAAAAAGAAAATTTCCATGGTTTTAAAATGGATTTCTAACTAGCGTTTTTACAATGTGTGCCTAATGTGAATTATTTTCATCCTGGATGGTGAGTTAATTGGAGGCACTTTCAAGAGCTAGATTGCAAAATGAATCAACTATGTCTCTATAACCTATCCTCCAGAAGCTCTGGAGATGAGAGCAGTCACTCCCGAATTCTTAACTGTATTAATCGTTCCACTGTAAATGCAAGATTCTATTCAAAGCTAATCTAAAGTAGTCATACCTTGAAATTTTATTTAACCAAACTATCTTGATTTAATGAAAGTACCTAAAATAAACTCCAATATCTGTATGTGATGCACACGATAATAGAGAAAAATTTTCCCCAAACATGTAGCCATTGACACGGGAAACATATGTCATGTTCCTTTTGTTTTTCTATTGTTGAATGTGATCCACCAAGGAGAGGTTGTGGGCTAAAGATGTACAGGACATTTAAGCTGTCGGTCATGTTAAATCTTCTAGTTAATTATTTAAGCATCAATATCACGAACAATTCAAAATAAAATAAAATAAATGGAAAAAAAGGCAAGAGAGAAGTAGAAGGAGAGAGTAAAGAAATGGTAAAGGAAGGAAAAGGGAGGAGATATTCTGAAGATCTCAGGACCTTCTGCTACCTCCTTTTGAAACCTGCCATCCACCTCCCCCCCCTCCCCCGGCCACCTCGCCAATAAAACACTACTCACACAGTCTGAGCCAAGTCCTTCAGTTTAGTTCAAGAACAGTAAAAACAAAGCAACCAGAAAGTCAAACGAAATTGAACTTATATTTAAATACTAGTATATTTTTCAATAGTTCCATGTCAAACTGTGAAATAGAAAGCAGTACATTAGGTCAAGCAGAAGAGTGTCATCTCCTTCCAATTATTTCAACACAGACTCTACCTGTAGTCACAGAATTAGCTAATTATTCTGGTTTTTAAAATGCCATAATCACACAACTGTGTGCACCGACCTTACGAAAGTCCAAATCGATTCCTAATGGGGCCACTATCCTAGAACATCTAGTTAATAATGTGTTGATTCCTTCACAGTGATGCTCTTTAAACATTTAAAATTTCTCATGGCTATTTTTAATTAGTGTATAGTTCTAAAATATGTACTTTATGTTCTGATTATTTCCAAAAATCAAGAAATGTTTCAAACAAGGTGATAACTAAAAACTCATAGTGCCCTGAGAATTTTTTAACTTAATTCTTATAAACTGAGAGCTAAAAGAATATAGTAGCATTTAAAATGGAGTTCCTGTTCTTAAAGAACAAGTCTGCCTGAACCCCTGTTATAAATCTCCGTCACTGCTGTTGTAAACAAGAAATGATTCACATTTTCTTTCCTATCCTCTTTTTATAAGTCTTCATTTAATGAAGAAGGTGACAATATTAGTAGTATTACAAATATTAGTAGACATTAGATAGTTATATGGTGGCACCTGCTTGGCTTAGCTAACAATTCAATTCATTCATGATGTAAATGAAAGTTAGAGACATTTCACTTTCCAGTCCTCATCCTCTTTAATTTAGGAAAAAGGAAAGTTTGCATTAATCTAAATTACATGCCAACCTATACTGGATTGTCCTAAGGAAGACTGACTGAATATTTATATTAGACTGTATCCCACATGATATCTGAGTGGCACATACTTCATTACATCAATTTTGGAACATTACATAGCATATATGAGATTTGAATTTCATTTAGAAGAAGACAATAGACAAAATATCATTTTATTGGCAGTATTACAGGAAGAACACTTAGGGTATTCTTTCCCATTTATGTATTTCTATTTACTGCAACACTTCAACTGCACATAGGCTACCCTGAAACTTTTGGCAGCTTGTGATCTTGTTAAATGTACATTCAACAAGAATGTATATTTGGTATACTTATATTTTTTAGTTATCATAAAGCTAGACCATTTATAACTGATTCTCACTTAATATTTTCTGAAGTCTTATGTTTAAGATGTCATGGTGCCACAAGAATTATTAGGTCTACTTAATGTGCACATGTCTTGGCAAGAATGGAAGAGAAAAATATGAAGCCATGACAGGGTAGGACAATAGATAATTTTTCTCTAGAGAAGAAGAATGGCATTTGAATGGATAAGATGTAGGAAATGGTGAAGCATCTGAAATGTTAACTCTGTTTGCCATGTTGTATGGTTAACATTGTCCTGATTGGCAAGTAATACTCTTAAAAAAAAAAAAAAAGAGAACACCATGGAAAATGTGAGCAGAGCTAATTCGAGAGCTAAAAAGAGGAGGCCATCAGAAGCTGTGGCATTATCTAGATATGCAGACCGCCTTTCAGTCCACCAGCTTCCTGTCTTTAACCGTCTTCCTTGCCACTTTCTGGTTTTTCTGCCTTACAGATTAAAGATCCAGAGTACAGTCTAATCCTGAGAAACTTGTTCTGTGGTAACGCGAGAACTGATTGTCTTTTTTTTTTTTTTTTTTTTTTTTGCCAGAATCAACTCTTTTGCATTAGCAACTGACCATTTGCCTTTTCTGATGTTGTTTATTTTGGGGCTTTTATTTTAATTACACTATTTCTCTATCTCCTCCTTCTTCTCTCCAAACTCTCCGTTCCAAACTCTCCTTCAAACTCATGGCCTTTTTGTTTCATGTTTCATGAATATATGTATTTGTATATATCTATTTACTCCTAGATATAACCTATTCCATCTATATAATGTTACGTGTATGGATGTTTTCAAATCTAACCATTTGATACCAAACAGCCAACTGGTGTGCCTAAGGAGAGCTACCTCTCCCACACTGAGATTTACTCAGTTACCTATTGTTCTTTGTGTTGATTTGAGGACTCTTGTGCTTTTCCCATGTAATGTGGCATGTGAGTTGGTTTTATCCTTGCTCAGCTTGTTTACGTAGTCATGGTGGTGAAAAATCACGTGTGTAGCTTCTGATGTTGTTAGAAACAACACAATCTCATGGCAAACTTCTTGATATTCAGGCTCTTACATTCTTTTCTGCATCCTACTCTGAAATATTCCCTGAGCCTTAGGTGCAGAAGTGTTTTGTAGATGTGTTCACCATGAGTAGGCTCCACAACTCTGCATATTGATTGGTTAAGGTTTTCTGCAGTGGATTTTATCTACTGCAAGCAGAAATATCTTTGATTAGTGAAAACTATGCTTATATTTGTGTATAAAGACAAATGTTTATAGATTGCTATTAGAGATTGTTCTGGTTTAGTAAATTGATGGTTTCTGTGTTTGAGCTATGCCCAGTGTGTCACACTCTCAGCCCCTTCTCCAGCACTATGCTGGAGACTGTCCTCCAATACCCACGATTAGTATCTAGATTTCTAGTACCAGTCATGGTATCCCTCTTATTGAGCAGGTCTTAAGTCCAATTAGAGAACCATTGGCTATCACTAAGTTAGATGTGCGATTACTGTACTCTAAAGGTTATCCTGACAGGCAGGTCATTGATGTGATTCATAAGCATTTTAGCTGGGAGAACTTTTGGCTGCCTCTCTCTTTTGTAAGTTTTCCTTGTACCTCTGGTACCATGAAATCTAATCTTCAGGGAGGGGACACACTATGAGGACCATGACGTCATCAACTATAGGGACTTACCTTCCACTTTGGGGCAGCAACAAGTGGCTGTATGTTTAGGGGAGTTTCTCACACAGTCCTGGCCAACTACGCAAAAGAGGGATTCTCATGTCTGGTATTGTTTTTTGTTTGTTTGTTTTTTGTTTTTGTTGTTTTGTTTTTTGCCAGGTGGTCTTTGGCTATTGGAGATAGCACTGTCAGAACAGATGAGAAAAGTTGAATAAAAATTAATGTATAAATACACATGTATAGTTTTAGTGAATCTTCTCTGTCCTTTTTCAAGTGCACTAGCTATTGGCAGAGTTCTGTGCTTGGCAGTTGTAACAGTGAGTCCCTCTTCTGATAGATGCCATCTGCTATTCCTTGTACAGAGTATGTCTTACTTAAAACATTTCTATTTCGTTAAAGCTTTCTATTTTCCTTCCATTTTATCATTTAGACCTTTTATCAAAGTACTCATTTTATTGGTATGAGCTTATGAGGACAGTCTTTATTATTATCTTAAATTCAGTTGATTATACATGAATATGATGAATGCACCTTGCCTTATTACTAGATCTATTGACTGAAATGATATCATCATATTTGCGGATGATATAGAGTAGGCTATGTATCTTAGTTCTTGTTTTATTGCTGGGAGGAGATATACGATCACAGCAACTCATTTAATTGGGGCTGGCTTATGGTTTCAGGGGCTTAGTCCATTATCATCATGGTGGGATGTATGGGAGCTTACAGGCCAGCATGGTGCTGGAGAAGGAGCTGAGAGTGTGACACGCTGGGCATAGCTCAAGCACAGAAACCCTCAAAGCCCACCCTCCCAGTGACACACTTCCTCCAACAAGGTCACGTCTCCTAATAGTATCACTCCTTATAGGCCAAGCATTCAAACTCATGAGTCTATGGGGCAGTACCTATTCAAACCACTGTTATATGAATATATCTATATCGATTTTGATGTATAGATACAGTCAAATAAGAATTAAACTTTGAAGATATTATACAAAAAAATAATAACAAACATTTTTTATTGCAGTGTGAGGACGAATATCCCCTTATGTGTAAATATCAAAGAAGAGGCAACACCAGGATACAAATATACAAATCTAGCCCTCACATTTGAGAGGCAAGTTCTTTAACCACTGATGCATCCCCACAATTACAAGTACTTCTTTAGCAGCCCATAGAAGTAACCTAATCACAAAAGAACACACATGGTATGCAGTCACTGATAAGGGGATATTAATCCAGAATCTCCGAATACCCTAGACACAATTCATATATCAATAGATTTCCAAGAAGATGGAAGGAGAGACCCCTGGTCCTGGAAAGACTGGATGTAGGGGAATGCCAGGACAGAGAAGCGAGAGGGGGTTGAATGGGGAACAGAGGGAGGGAAGAGGGCTTGTGGGACTTTCAGGGAGGGAGGAAACGGGAAAGGGGAAATCATTTGGAATGTAAATAAAAAAACTTAGAAAATAAAAAAAAAGAAAGAACAAATGGCATTAAAACATCGATTTTAAATTTCTATACTTTGCAATTATAGTATAATCAATTTATATTTTTATACCACCCAGTACTGTTGTTACTGCACCTATACCACACTAATAATTTAGCCCTATTCATAAAAAAAAATGGGACACATGTGTCTCTAGATTGCATCTCTCATCAACTCCTCCATTTCCTTAAGCTTGCTTGTTTGTTTGGATTTTTTTGTCTTCAAATATACAGTAGAGTTGATGTCTGAGAGATCTCAGATATCTGAGTTAGTTGAGACTGCTGGTCTTCCTATCGGGTCACCTTCCTCCTCAGCTTTTTCCAGCCTTTCCCTAATTCAACCACAGGGGTCTCTGACTTCAGTCTAGTGGTGTGTGTATCAGTATCTGCATGTGTCTCAGTCAGCTGCTTGTTGGTCCTCTCTTGGAGGACAGCCATGCCAGGCTCCTGTCTGTAAGGACACCATAGAATCAGTAATAATGGTAGGCCTGAGCCACCAAGCAGGCAGCATATATATACCAGCTGATCTGAATCGCTCCCCCCAACCCCTCCACATGCACAGCAGAGGACTGCCTGGTCTGGCCTCAGAGGGAAGAGATGCACCTAACCCTCAAGTACATGGTTGCTGTTGATGGCCCAACCCATGTGTGATCCTTTCTGGAACCTGTCTTGAGGACCCAGGGAGTGGGATGGCCTAGCAGGGGTAGGAATACATACTCTTGGAGCCGGGGGGGGGGTGGTGGTGGGAGGAATGGAATGAGGAACTGTGGGAGGGCAGACCAGGAGGGAGACAATGGCTGGACTTTAAAAAAATCAAAGTAATAATAGAAACAGAACAGAAAAAAAAACCAATATTGTAGAAATATATCTATCCCAGGCCTTGTTACTCGGTGTCCATATGAAGGGGAAAACTTTTAGTTTCAGATGTATGGTTGACTAGGGTATTAGCTGTGGAAAAGGTTTACTGTGCATGGTCCTGCTGGTATCAGGCCCCTTGCTTTAGTGAATAAGACTAAGCATTTACATGAGTCAAAATGTGCTCAACTCACAAATGAGCAGGAAGGAACAACAGAAGCCAAGAAGTTTTGCCAAGCTGGTTTTCTAATTCCTGGAAAGTTGTCCAGGGAATATTTGGTCCCCTTTGCAAACAGTTTACACTGCAGTACAGCTGTCAGCCTCCAAGCCATTAAACCCTGGGATTTACACCACAGGAAGTTTAACGTGTAGGCATGGGTATTCTGTGCTTGGAGAGACAGAAATTGACTAGATGCTTCCAAAAGTACAAGCAACAGGTGTGGAAGGGGAAGGTGGGTTAGCCAAGACACCTCGAAAGTAATCCCATACCTTGCAAAGTATTTTTGGTTTCTTTTCAAAGAATGGAGACTCTTTCCTTGATTATATGTAAAATCTTTTGCTCCATCTACTAGAACCTTCTCTATTCCTGCAGCTAGGTTTATTTTCGAATCATCAGAATCATCATTACCTTGTATAAGCACTTGTAGAGAGCAGAGAAAGGAATTTATCTACACTGCACACTTCAGCACCTTCAGGTCTGTGACTAGTTTTTAGAATATAGTGGGTGTACACATAGTATTACCAAGCGAGAGAATATATGCAATAAAAAACAATAAAGAACATGGGATTCTAATTTCAATTTCTGGCTATTTTAATTCCATCCTTTGCTCCCGTGCTGAAAGTATTGTTTTAAAAATAATTACATCTTACTCTATTAATGCATATTCTTTAGAATTTTAATTGTGTAATGCAAACTCGTAACATAATAAAACAACGTGAAGCACTCTGTAACTTTTCATCTATGTGCCAACAATTCGAAAACAATAAATGTGGCCCATTTTCTTTCATATTTTCTGGAGTATGTGTGACTTGACAAGTCTCTTTATTGCTAAATCACAATTTCATGACAAATTAAGAGTTATATCAATGCTTGAAGGGATTCGAATGTGACAAATGCAAGAGATTGACTGGAACAGCAACCCAGTAATAACAATCCAGCTTACTTCACATATAAGAGCCACTTCAATTACCTTATCAAAGACATTACCATTTGCATTTTTCAAAAAAACAGACCAAAACACCTCTTTGGCAGATACAACAATGACAGGTTTTGTTCGCAGGATAATGGAAGTATCTCTAATTGCACTTATGATCTGAGCAATCAAACAAACTAATAAAAAAATGTCAGAAGAGAACAGATAAGAAGTAAACCTTTGTGTTAGAGCTTTGTCACTGCCCATCTCTGGTGTTTACCCAGAAGCTGAGTTACACAGACAAACATGGATCTCTTGCTGTGTGCCTGATAAAGCAGAGTCCCAGAATACTCTCCCACCAACGTATTTCTTTCCTTCTTCCATTTTCTTCCCTCCAGCTGCCTGATTCCCAAGTCTGGCCTTTGACAAAGCTGCATGTTCCTATGGTGAAAATGGGATATGCTTGGGTGTGATATCTTGGGCACACTATCTATTCCTTAAAGGCTTAGGTGTATATTCAAATGGCCTATATATATATATATATATATATATATATATATATATATATATATATATATATATATATATATATGTGTGTGTGTGTGTGTGTGTGTGTGTGTGTGTGTGTGTGTGTGTTTATCATAAGGCTTTCCATCATTAATGGGTTTGTTTCCTGGTAATATCTGTATGACATTAAAGAGGAGGTAAGTTGAGATTTAAATTCTAAATACTTGAATTTCCAATTGAGTAATCTCAAATATACAATAGATTATACATATAAATTGGAATATGAACTGCATACACTACACTTTATTTCATTCATCTTTAAAAGATCTGTTTGTTTTTAATTTGTGGATTTTAAGGTTTGCCTCTATGCATGAGTGTAAACCATATAGGGACAGTATCTTTAGAGGCTAGAAAAGAGAGCCAGATCCCATGTGGTTAGGCTTATAGGTGGCTGTGAACCTTTGTGA
The DNA here is from genome assembly GCA_036184795.1 of Tokudaia tokunoshimensis. Classification (NCBI taxonomy): domain Eukaryota; kingdom Metazoa; phylum Chordata; class Mammalia; order Rodentia; family Muridae; genus Tokudaia; species Tokudaia tokunoshimensis. Next base: position 22,032,979 of record BTHU01000016.1, read on the forward strand.
GGGTCCTGGGAACTGGATTCAGGTCTTCTGATTTTGCAAACATATCTTTCCAGCTCCATCCTTTAGGTATTTATAATGAAAGTTGGCAAAATTTCTGTGACGGATCTAATAGGAAGTATTTTGGGCTTTATGCACTGTATAGTGCCTGTCACAACTAGTCAACACTGACCTCATTGCACTTACATAAAAATAAAACATATAGAAATAGTGGTAGCTGCAAACGAACAAAATTTTATTTATACAAGCAGGCTCACTTATTAGATTTGTACCATGGGATCTAGTTTCTAATTCCAGCTCTTTAAAATAAGAATAGCACTGCCAATCCTAGCATTTTTATAAAGCTGATGTAGTTGGTCAAATACTTAGAATTCTAAGAGTGATCTCACACACTATAAACATCAAGAGTTTCACATGTTATTAATGCATTTTTTAGTTTTAGTTCTCACTCCATGAGATATCTTTTCTAGAAACATCTTAAGATGAGCCATCATTACCACAGAAAATAAAGTTACTTGCTTCAATGAGTAACCTGTTTCTAAAGCTGTCCATAAAGCTGAAATACAGAACTTTGGACAGTAAAAGCTGTCTTTAAGTGTCAAATATTAATCATACATCTATGAAGAATATGTAACATAAATGCATCACTGTATTTCATTTGGCTAATAAAATACTAATGAAAATGCAATATTAAATCATGAAAGGAAATAAGATTGATAACAAAAAATTAAGGATGCAAAATACGACACACTTTTTCAGTGTGTTACCTTAAGGACAGAGAATGTTCTGAAGTGGATTCCATCAAGAGTACTGAGAGATGATGCTATTCATTTAAATAGATGTTAATTCATTTTAAATTATAATTGAAATACAAGGCCCACAAGAAGATCACATTAAACAGCCATTGTTGAGCAAGATAGAACTGGATAGCTGTTTCCCTGGCTGCCTGGGAATGCTGAGCAAAGACAATGGCACTTCTGCTAGGGAATCTGGGAGAGCACGTTTTATGGACATCTCTGAGGAGCAATTAAACTAACTGAATTCAATTAAAACTTGGCCTTCCACCAAGAGGATATGAACTTAGTCAGGAGAATATAGCCACATATTAAAAAAAAAAACTACTATGAAAGCAAGACACAAAGATCTCAAGGATGCTTTCAGATGTGTCTTGAGTGAGACGCTGTTATTGCCATAATAGCAAATCATTTTAATAAGCAAGGACCTTCAGGAGTTATGTCCAGGTCCCTGCTTCAGAACTGAACTACAGAACTGAGTATAACCCCAGACAAGTTTCATAGCTAGACATTGCTTTCATACCCCTCAAGTTACTCTTCATTCTGATTACAATTTAAGAGATGCTAGACATCGCTTAATCTTCTCACATGATACATACAAGACTGATTTACCCTTTTATTTACTCAAGTTAAATATTTGTGTTTAGTTTCAGTGTGTGTGTGTGTGTGTGTGTGTGTGTGTGTGTGTGTGTGTGTGTATTTCTGGTGTTGGAAAGTGAAACCTAAGCTTCAATGCTAAACAAAAAACTCTACTGCTAAGCCACATGACACATGTTTTTTTTAAAATCATTTTATCTTTATATTAGCATTATTAAAGGTATATTTGTAATATATACTTAATATATGAGCACAATATAATACAAAATAGTAAATGATGAAAATCATCCCCAAAGAACTAGCATTCTGTAATAGAACTTTGATAAGTAACTAACATGCATTATAGATTATTTTTCATGAAACTGTCCATAGATTTTGCTTATAAAATTTGTATTATTAAAAAATGGTTTGAAAATCCAAGATTGTTAAGTGGAAGATATATTTTCTTTAACAAAATGTTCTGTTTATATGTCTATTAAAGGACATTGATGATTCAGATTGGAAATGATGGCATAGTAAACGAAGGGATTGCTTTTAGGGTGGTTAATTATAAACTCTCTGGTTTTGATTGTTTATAAAATATTGCTTGAAAATTGTTTGAAATATTGTCTTAAATGAGGATCATTTGTTATAACTGATTGGTACATTTTAAATAGATGTTGTATATAGAAAACTAGAGTTGGCTTATTGTTAATTTTAGCAAAAATAAAATAAGTTGCTTACAATTCATGCTATGTGACATGTCCTAAGCATTTGATGTTGCATTTGTTTAATATAATATCACAACAACTTCACAGAGCATATACAATGATTATCACTATATTATGCTTCAGGTAGTCAAGTGTCTTTAAAACAATATGGACAGTCAGCAAGATCAATACATTTTACAGCTAATGACAGCAAATATACAAGGTTTGTATTATTCTTCCATTTTTACTGATGAGGAAACTCAGGTTCAAGCAAGTTAAGAAATTTAAGTAGGTTGGTGTAGTAGTAATTCAAATTAAATCCAGTACTGCAATCACAAATTTACTCCATTAGCTAGTTCAATAAACAAAATAGAATTACCAATATTATTAATATTGCTATCAATATTGTAGAATACTTAATAATTAATCATAGAAAAATGTACTTATATTAATTATTCCAGGTACCAAAACATTTCTCAGAGAGTAAATATACTTAGAAGCAACATTTTCAACAATTTTGAGGTAAGACTTCAAAGTGGAGATACAAAGAGTCGAAAAATGTAATAATATTGTGTTTATTTTCTGCGGAGAGGGGAAGAAACTCAGAGAAGAACATGGAAAACGGAGCTAGCTTTTGGGCCAAGCAATGTTACTGTCTCATACATTAGCTGGTTTGTAAAATAATCACTCCTCGGTATGAGTTGACATCCTAAAAGCATTCTTACTAAGATTTTAGAAGACAGAATCATCCTAATGACACTATATCTCTCTAGTCCTCCTTTATTCATATAATTATCTTACAAACTTCCAACTGCCTTACTTAACAAATTTCCTTAACATTTTGACTAAGCCACATTAGTAAAAGTTTCTTTCATTCATATATGTCATACACACACGTTAATTTTGAACGCTTCATTAATCTTATCTAATCTATCTTTGATGTAACTTCATAGCTGAGCAAACTAAGGAAAAACTCAAGGTCTCAGTCTGTAAAGTGTTTGCCTTACCAGCATGAAAATGTGAGTTTGCTAATCAGAGCCCAAATTAAAGATAGGCAGGACATGATATTGTACACTAGTATCCCCATTGCTGTGGAGACAGAGACAGGAAGATCTCACAAGGGCCTGAAGGCTTCTACATATATGTACACACATGTGCATACACACATACATACAGGAGCAGGCACACAAAAAAGAGCAGAGTAAACATCAGCATAAAATAAAAATCACGGTTTTCTTTCATATGTAGAATCTATGTTGGAAAGTACAAGTATATGTCATGAAAGCCAAAACGAAACTATCTGAGCAAAGAAAGGGTTTCAGTGGGGAAGACACACAGTGGACAGTGATGGAGAATACAAACAACAGACAATGAGGTCTGTTCATTTGTACAGTTACTTTAAACAGTCATTTTTTTTAAGACAGAAAAAGGTGTCAGACAAAGACATGATATAAGAGTTAATAAAACCTTCGTTTGGCGGGGAGGGGATGTTTGTTTCTTTATCTAAATCCTGTTTTGTATTTCCATTCCAAAAGAGATTAATGGAAAGTTGAAAATGGTGAATCTTTTGGTTGTTGCTGCTGTTATCTTTAATCTTTGTTTACAGTAATGATTTATCCTCCTCCTAGTCCACCCTGTGACTGTTCCCCATCCCATACCAACTCCAAGAGGTTGTCCCAACCCCACTATCCTCACCCCACCAGACTTCTCCACTCCCTGGGACCTCCAGGCTGTTGAGGGTTAGGTGCATCTTCTCCCACTGAGGCCAGACCAGGAAGACTTCTGTTGTATATATATATTGGATGCCTCCTATCAGCTGCCTGGTTGTTGGCTAAGTGTCTGAGAGATCTTGGAGGTCCAGATTAGTTGGGACTGCTGGCCTTCCTATGGGGTCACCATCCTGCACAACTTCTTCCAACCTTTCCCTAATTCAACCACAGGGGTCCCCAACTTCAGTTCATTGGTTCAGTATAAGTATCTGGGTCTGTCTCTGTCATCTGTTAATTCAATTGTCAGACTCAGTTATTATGTACATGATCAATTGGATCAACATTCTAACATGGACAGGGGGCAGATAATGAGCTCCTACCCATACAGAGGAGCTGTGTACAGTTGATGATTTCTGGGGCGGGGGGGAGAAGAAAACTGTTTTTGTTAAAGAGTGGTTTGAATAGGTTTGGCCCCTATAGATTCATCTGTTTGAATGTTTGAATGGCATTGTTAGAAGGTGCCTTATTGGAAGAGGTGTGGCCTAGTTGGGGGAAGTATGTCATTGTGTAGGTGGGCTTTGTGGACTTCTGTGCCCAGGCCCCACCTAGTGCAGAAGAGACCCTTCCCCTGGCTTCTTGAGAGTCTCTTCCTGGCTTCCTTCAGGTCAAGATGTAGAATTGCAACCAAAGAGTATAAATGGAAGGAGCCATGGGCTCCAGTTACATATGTAGCAGAGGATGGTCTTATCTGGCATTGATGAGAGGTAAGGCCCTTGGTCCTAGATGCCCCAGTATAGGGGGATGCTAGAGCAGTGAGGCAGGAGTGGGTGAGTGCGTGGAGGAGCAGCCTCGAAGAGGCAAAGGACAGGAGCGAAGGATGGGAGGTTTGTGGAGCAGAAACCAGGAAGGGGGATATCATTTAAAATGTAAAAGAATAAAATGATTAATAATAATAATAATAATAATAATAATAATAATAATAATAATAATAATAGATGTAGAACTCTCAGCTCTTTTTAGAACACCATGTCTGCTATAGACTGCCATGTTTCCTGCCATGATGATAGAAACTGTAAGCCATCCCCAATTCAAAGTGTTCTTTTATAAGGGTTCTTTTGTTCATGGTGTTTCTTCACAGCAATAAAATCCTAACTACGGTAAAGAGTGTGAACCCTTGTAGGTTGACCATGCACCAGTGGATGACCTCACACTCAGGAGTATATTGGCAGTATAACTGAGTCATTTAAAAAAAAAAGTATATGAAGTTGAAAATGGGTCAGAACACGAGGAGTGGATTAGGGAGGAGTTAGAAGAGAAGAGGGTCAGGGAAATCTGACTAAGCTACATTTTGTGAAATCCTCAAATAATTGATAAAAATATCACATTTTAAAAGTTCCCATGTGTTTCTCCTCTCTTATGACATTAAAGTAGTTGATACACTCAACCACTTTTAGAAAATGAGAATGTTGGTTGTATTAGATTAATTCAGTACACCTAGTAATTGCTTGTAAAGAACTTAGCAACTTAGAAACTCCCCAAAATGACCCCAAAACACCACTAAATACCTTTTTATAAAACTTTAATATGAGATATCAGCTAGAGCTTAACCTTAAATTTTATTCATGCAAACTAGTTTCCAATGCATATTACAATCTGCCTTTTACTGCAAGCACAGAATGGAAACTTAATTTCCCAATTACTTGTACCTTATAATGGAAGCGCTCAATTACCCTGAGAAGTTCTGCTCTTTGAGTGGCTTTCAGAGTCTATAAGTAGTTTAGCATTACCTGGAGATCCTCATCTTAGAATAAATGTTACATCCAATGCTTCTTTCAGTAAAAATTTCAATCACACAAATAAAAATATAACGAAAATTATTTTAGTTTGCTTGTATCTTGGATCTATTTTGTGACATTTTTAAGAACTAAAATGACTGCTGTTAAATGATTAAATACATAAGGTGAGACTCATAATTGCTAAAAGTGTCAAGAATAAGTAGTTGTGAGTGTTCAGCCCTATATGGAACATCTAAAGGTGGTACATGGAAGATGAAGAGAGAGGAGGCAGAAATATTTATGTGTTGAAGGATAGGGAGGTCCACTGTGAGACCCAAACTTTGGATATGATGTAGATATTGTACTTATGAACCCACATCAGATATATTCATCTACATAAGACCTGCAAAAGATCAACCCAGCAAATATTCTAGTCTAGATGAGGAAGCCCACCTGTAGAGCTATTGGCAAATGATAGCTGCTCGGGAGATACATTACTTTCTCTCTAAGAGTCTGTACACTGCTGTGTCTGTGTCCCAGTGGATGGCTCCAGCCAGTGCACATATGGGCAGCAATAAAGGTACTTGGTGAGTTATTAAGGAAAGAAGGAGGAAGAATGGGAAGAAAGGTGGAGGAAGGACTAAGAGGAGGAGAGAAGATGAATTTGAAAGGTAAACATGTGTGGGAGATTTGGGGGAGTTTAATTGAAGTATGGATGTAGGGATCCTAACTAGGTCTTCATGTGCTCATGGCCATGAACGAACATTTTACCAGCCGAGATTCATTGTTTTGTTTTGTTTTGTTTTACCTTTTTTTTATATATATATATTTTTTTTTTCTAAGTTTTTTTTATTTACATTCCAAATGATTTCCCCTTTCCCGTTTCCTCCCTCCCCGAAAATCCTATAAGCCCCCTTCCCTCCCTCTTTTCCCCATTCAACCCCCCTCTCCCTTCTCTGTCCTGGCATTCCCCTACCTCCAGCCTTTCTAGAACCAGGGGTCTCTCCTTCCCTCTTATAGGAAATCTATTGATATGGGAATTGTGTCTAGGTATTCCAAGATTCTGGGTTAATATCCCCTTATCAGTGACTGCATACCATGTGTGTTCTTTTGTGGTTGGGTTACCTCACTAAGGATGACATATTCAAGTTCTCACCATTTGCCTAGGAATTTCGTGAATTCATTGTTTTTAATTGCAGAGTAGTATTCTATTGTGTAAATATACCACATCTTCTGAATCCATTCCTCCATTGAGGGACATCTGGGTTCTTTCCAGCTTCTGGCTATTATAAATAAGGCTGCTATGAACATAGTGGAGCATGTGTCCTTATTACATACAGGGGAAGCCTCTGCGTATACGCCCAGGAGTGATATAACAGGATCCTCTGGGAGTGTCATGCCCAGTTTTCTGAGGAACCGCCAGACTGCTTTCCAGAGTGGTTATACCAGCTTGCAATCCCACCAGCAGTGGAGGAGTGTTCCTCTTTCTCCACATCCTTACCAACAATTGCTGTCTCCTGTGTTTTTGATCTTAGCCATTCTGACAGGTGTGTGATGGAATCTCAGGGTTGTTTTGATTTGCATTTCCCTAATGACTAAGGATGATGAACATCTCTTTAGGTGTTTCTCAGCCATTAGATATTCTTCAGGTGACAACTCTTTGTTTAGCTCTGTACCCCATTTTTAATAGGGTTACTTGGCTCTCTGGAGTCTAACTTCTTGAGTTCTTTGTATATATTGGATATTAGCCCTCTGTGGGTTCTAGGGTTGGTAAAGATCATTTCCCAGTTAGTTGGTAGCCTCTTTGTCCTTTTGACAGTGTCTTTTGCCTTACAGAAACTTTGCAATTTTATGAGGTCCCATTTGTCAATTCTTGATCTTAGAGCATAAGCTATTGGAGTTCTGTTCAGGAAATTCTCCCCTGTGCCCATATGTTCAAGGTTCTTCCCTAGTTTCCTTTCTATTAGTTTCAGTGTGTCTGGTTTTATGTGGAGGTCCTTGGTCCACTTGGAATTGAGCTTAGTGCAAGGAGATAAGAATGGGTCAATTTGCATTCTTCTGCATGTTGACCTCCAGTTGAACCAGCACCATTTGTTGAAAAGGCTATCTTTCTTCCACTGGATGGTTTTAGCTCCTTTGTCAAAGATCAAGTGACCATAAAAATGTGGATTCATTTCTGGGTCTTCAATTCTGTTCCACTGATCTACATGCTTGTCACTGTACCAATACCATGCAGTTTTAAACACTATTGCTCTGTAGTACAGCTTAAGGTCCGGGATATCGATTCCCCCAGAAGTTCTTTTACTCTTGAGAATAGTTTTGTCTATCCTGGGTTTTCTGTTATTCCAGATGAATTTTTGAATTGCTCTTTCTAACTCTATGAAGAATTGAGTTGGGATTTTGATGGGGCTTGCATTGAATCTGTATATTGCTTTTGGCAAGATGGTTATTTTTACTATATTAATCCTGCCAATCCATGAGCATGGCAGATTTTTTAATTGAGATACAACATTATGTACCACAATCTGTTTTTTAATTCACTGTGTGACCAAGGATGACCTTGTAATTCCAATCATCCTGCCTCTTCTTCTGGTATTCATATGCTACCAGGCCTTAGTTTTATATTATGAGGAATCAAACTCGGGGATTTCTGAGTACCAGGCAAAAGAAAAAAACAAAAAACAAACAAACAAAAAATAACCCCTATACCTCTGTCTTTTCTGCTTATTTTTGAGTTACTGAAAATTGCTTTATAGTTAACGACCTAAGGATTAATATGCCATGTGAGTCTTTTACTTGCCATCTGGGAAGCCTCCACTTTACAGTACTACTGACCGAATGTGCTGTGGAGCACAGGGAAATTCATTCCTATATTGGCATTAAAAGAGTTAATGTAGGTGCTTCCTAAAAGCATATGGCTTTTAGGAAGACAGGCTTCTAACAGAAATGGCAAAGATGCCCAAGATTTAATTGTCAAAAGCAAAAATTAATTTAATTAATTAACTAATTTAAATGTTCTTCTATGAATTAGAATTGTTAAATTCTCTGGAGTAGAGATAGTAACATGGTTCAGCCCTAATGATACTTACTGTGTAAGAAATATACTGTGTATACTTCTGTCAAGATCCCATGACAGAAAGAGAATAGCCTTCTGCAAGCCATTCTCTACCTTCACATGTGTGCTGTGATACACAAATGAATACACATGTCCTCTCCATTTGCACAAAATTGTTAAGTGAAATTTAAAAAACATAGTATTCAAATTTTGGATCATACAAAGAATATTATCAATTTGTCCTGCAAATATCTTGAATTCTCTAATAAAGTAATTTATTAATTAAATGTTAATGTGAGTGAAATACATAGTTGTAAAGGAATTATATATAAATTATTGTAAATTAAGAGAAAGGTAATACTTGAGAAAATGATGGCTAGACAAAAGTTAAAGACATTAAAAGTTTAAAGGCAAGGTCACATAAAGAAGTATTAAATGAAAACAAAAATTTTCAAATTAGAAGCATGAAAAAAAATCTAGAAAACGTACTGTTTCCATGGCACAGAAGGCTTCATGATAACAGGAGGTAGAAAGAATTAATTCTTAATTCAATATCTCATTGAATCAACAAAGGAATAATTGTTTGATCTTAAAAATATTGACCAACAATCACCAAGAGTGAAATGAAAATAATGAATCACAAAAGAATAAAAATTTCCCTACTTATTACTTCATGATAATCCTTATGTCTGTACTGGTCTGTAAATTGCATGAAGCATAAAGAGTTTAAATGTTGTTATGAAACATTTTTTAATGATCTGAAAAAGCTTCCAAAATAGGTGGGACAGAGGGAGATGATAAATGTTATATCCATTTTAAATATAACGATTTATTCAAATCATAATTTAACAAATTCAGTATTGATATCTAAACTTATGAAATAAATTATTGTGTGTATGTGTGTGTGTGTAAGGTTTGTGAATTTACAGAAAACGAAATGGTAGCCAACAGAAGCCTCTTTTGATATACTACTTTTCTTTTAAATATTTTCTTTCTTTCTTAATAATTTTAATTTTATTTATTTACAATCCAGCCTTTGACCTTCCTCCCAGTGGTCCCCCTTCACAAAGTTCCTCATCTGATTCCTCCTCCCCCTTGCCTCCGAATGGATGCTCCTCCCACTAGGCCTCGCCCCCTCCCTGGGGCCTCAAGTCTCTAGAGGTTCTTCTCTAGAGACTATGTATATGCCAGGGACATTGAACCAGCCCATATATGTTGCCTGGTTGTTGGCTCAGTGTTTGGGATCTTCCAAGGGTCAGAGTTAGTTGAAACTGCTGGTCATCCTATGGGGTTGCCCTCCTCTTCAGCTTCTTCCATCCTTCCACTAATTCAATCATAGGGGTCCCGACTTCAGTCCTATGGTTGAGTGTATCTGCATCTGTCTCAGTCAGCTGCTGGGTGGGCCTCTCAGAGGACAGCCATTTATGCTCCTGCCTATAAGCACATCATACAATCAGTAATAGTGTCAGACTTTGGTATCTCTTCATGAGGTGGATCCTCAGTTCAGCCAGTCACTGGGCCACCTTTCTTTCAGTCTCCTCTCCATTTCTGTCCCCACAGTTCTTTTAGACAGGAACACTTCTGGGTCAGAAATTTTGACTATAGGTTGGTAACACTTTCTTTCCTCCTGAGGCCCCATCTATCTACTGCAGGTGGACTCTTCCAGTTCCCTTCCTCTACTGTTGGTCATTTCATCTAAGGTCCCTCCCATTGAGTCAACTCTCAGATCTCTGGTATTGTCTAGATGGTTTCCCTACCTCCCACCTTCTGAGGCTGCATATTTCCATTAATTCTGCTGGCCCTCTGGGCTTCTCTCCTGTCCCCCTCCCTATATCTGATCCTGTTCTATTTTTCCCCTCCCCCTCCCCTCTCCTGCTTAAATTCCTCTCTATCTTCCCTCACTCCCTCTGCCTCCCCTGATTATTTTCTTCCCCCTACTAAGTGGGATTGAAGCATCCTCATTTGGAGTTTCTGCTTGTTAAACTTCTTAAATTCTGTGAGTTGTATCCTAGTTATTCTGTACTTTTTGGCTAATATCCACATATTATTGAGTATATAGTACATACCATGTATGTCCTTTTGGGTCTGAGTTACCTCACTCCAGATGATATTTTCAAGTTCCATCTATTAGCATGCAAATCTAATAATATCCTCATTCTTAATACCTAAATAGTATTTCATTGTGTAAATGAACCACATTCTCTGAATCCATTCTTTATTTGAGGAACATCTAGGTTGTTTACAACTTCTGGCTATCACAAATAAGGCTGCTATGGACATTGTGGGACATGTGGCCCTGTGGTATGGTGGGACATCTTTTGGGTATATGCCCAAGAATCAATAAAATGAAAAGCTGATTCTTTGAGAAAATCAAGAAGATAGATAAACCCTTAGCCAAACTAACTAAATGACACAGAGACAGTATCAAATAACAAAATCAGAAATGAAAAGGGGGACATAACAACAGAAACTGAGGAAATTTAAAAAAAAATCAGATCTTACTACAAAAGCCTATAGTCAACAAAACTGGAAAAACTAGATTAAATGGATGACTAATTAGACAGATACTACATACCAAAGTTAAATGAAGAGTAGGTAAACTATCTATACAGTCCCTATATCCCCTAAGGAAATAGAAGTAGTCATTAAAAACTTCTCAACCAAAAAAATAAATAAATAAAAGTCCAGGGCCAGATGGTACAGATCATATCAGACCTTCAAAGAAGAGTTAGTAGCAACACTTCTCAAACTATTCCATACAATAGAAACAGAAGGAACACTACCTAATTCATTCGATGAAGCCACAGTTACTCTGATACAAAAACCACACAAAGACCCAACAAAGAAAGAGAATTTCAAATCAATCTCACTTATGAACATCAATGCAAAAATACTCAAAAAAAAATGCTAGCAAACCGAGTCCAAGAACACATC